>CM067219.1:84979491-85358165 GCA_034190945.1 Octodonta nipae | reverse complement strand
CTTTACGTAAACCAATCTCAACTTCGGCAAAACAAATGCTGAATCCCATGGACACCACAAACGTGACTAATCGATGGCGCCGGATCAATTTTCCAAGCCATAACTGGTAAATTAGACGCCGCTGACGGCGAGTACTTTCACCAACAGTATAAATGTTTAAACAAAGGACAACTGCAGATCGAAAATCTGTGAAAACCAAATCAGTGTAACCACCCAGTTATAAGAACTTTAACGAGACTATTCAACACATTCAGGTTGACGAGAAAATATTTAACGAAAATATTCGAAAAATGGAAAATATGATTCGTAAAGTAAACGACAAAATGGCGTACGTGGAAACAAACTTTCATTTCTAGAAATGACGGAAAAACTAATGGAAATTATCTCTTTCTAGAAGACAACTTAAATGATGTTCTTAATTCCATAACCTCCCGAACATTTCATTGCCGCCTTACAGGAAATATCGCAGAATCTCGTGAAAAATAATTTACCTTTGCCCGTCAAATATTCAAGTATTGCACGATACTTAGAAATTACAATTAAACTTTTCAACAGATTCGACCTTGTATTTATACTCAGAATTCCTCTTATTGAACAGCAATCATTCACTGCTCTCCGCTTATACCAATCCCAATCTATGATGATAGAACTGGGTTATACCATGTACTTTCATTCACTCATAATACATAGCAAAAACGACGATTGCTTACTGTATATTCCGATAAAAGACCCTACTGCGTGCAAACCGTTGAACAATCAAAATAAATTGTGTTCCGAACTCTATGCCATCCGATAGACTCAATGCTTTGTGCGAGGCCCAACTTTTAGAAATGTTAAAAAAGTGCCGGACAATTGTCACAGTGCCGTGATTTCTGCTCAAGGTACCACGTTCAAAAACTCGAAACCAAAGTGTGGTTAATTATGGTTACCGAGCCTCTCAGTATTACCATCACCTGTACCGACATCAATACAAACCCTTAACACTCAATGTTAACTCTTTATTAAAAAGCTTGCAGTGCCTTCATTGGGTATACCAAAATCGAAGCAGAAGCCACAAAAAGCAGCAACACCTTGACAACTATCAACAGTTCTTATCCTTTCAACTGCTGCGATACCATACCAGAAAAATTGTCGTTCCCGAACTCAACCTTTGAAGCTCCATGAATTGAATTTCGAGGAGTTAACGTCGCAACCACAAACTCAACGACTATTCAAAGGACCTAGACGAATTAATAATCATCCATTCGTCAAAAATTATAATAATTGTCGCTGAATTTGTCCTACAACGCTTTAGAGTAAACACAATACAACCAGTGGAATCTCCCACAACCAGAATTTCAAAATTGTTGCCAAGATTGAGACCGAACCTCCGACAGAACGAAACTGAAGACATCGAGCTAAGTACCCCCAAAATAATTTCAAAAATTGTTTTGTAAAACTTATTTATCACTAAAAAGTATTGTTTTAGGTTCTATAATTAACGACCTTACTTAATGCTAATTATATTTTTATTTTAATCATTAATACAATTTACGCTATTTTATTCACTTTTGCTTTCTACAAATTTCATATGTATACAACCTTTATATTTTATTATTTTACAATTCTATTTTTAGAAAAGTTCCTGTAAAACGCAACTTTTTCTTTGTGAGGGGAGTTGTATATACGTCGTAAACAATACTTAGAATATTAATATGACAACACGTGTAACCGGTCAAATGAGTCGTTCACATAGTGTCATATTACACGATATAGCAATTCCCAGGAAATACGCAATGCCCATCGCACGTGTAAAACTGCTTACTGCTGACAAAGCAACACATAGCTTATAAATGCACATGCGATGGCTGTTAGCGTCATTAAGTGTATCGCTTTCATTTATTTTATTTATATTTTATAACGTAACTTTCAAGTAAAATATTTAATTTGTGTTTTAAATAATTTTTTTTAAAGCATTTCTGTTTGTGAAGATATATATATATATATATATATATATATATATATATATATATATATATATATATATATATCAACATTCATACATACATACGCACATACACATACAGTGTGCCCCGCAAGAGACCGGTGTCCTTTCGATAGATAATAGCCTAGTTCATAACTATCCCCATTGTCAGTAAAAGTAAGAAAAAAAGCTTTTACCACCCATGTCATCAAAATATCAAAATAAGCAACCAAGAACTTTCCTTACGAAACGCGCAGATGTATCGAGCTATTTGACAAAATTTTACTAATGGCATTTCTCGTCAAGACATTATAACGCTATTTGATAAATATCTCAAATAGTCCAATTCTTACACAAACTTGATTATTTCTTTTTATGTTTTTTTGGGCAATAACACACAATCGAAATAAAACGACTTTATATTTATTGATTTAAATAAGAAGCCATTGACACAAAGTCAAATAGACTTTGAAACGTTTGGTTTTCCTTTAATATACGTCGTATTATTTCGATGTGGTGTTATTACCCAAAAAAAAACTTAAAAGAAATCAAAAATATGCCACAAACAAGGTTTAGAAAACAAACTTGATTATATTTCCGAAATCTTGGTGTTTAGGTATAGGAATAACATATACTAATTGAAAGGGATCTTGATTACCTTTCAGGTTAGTTAATAATACACAGGATGTACCATTTAAAAAAACACTTTTTAACATTTTTGTATCTAGCAATAAATTCACGAATTTTAAGACCCCTGTATAATGCAGAACAAACATGTTTCTTCCAGGCTAGTACATAGGACTGTGGAAGTTAAGTCCAAAATTTCAAGGTTCTATGAATTCAATACAGCCGTAACAAACATTTAATTGGAGCGATGTTTTGAAGAAAATATTATAGAAAAATTAATAACCAGAAAACCGTTAGGGATGGGTATAGGGAAGTATTCAGAAAACATAATCAAACTGTTAAGAATCAAAAAATGTTATTATATACAGGAGTCACATTTGAAATATTAACAATTTTACTACTTTTTTGTATAAGCGGCAGAATCGCATCGTTAAAATATTTTACAACGATAGATCTGGAGCAATTGCTTAGTTATCAAATTATCAAAAACATCCCATGTTCTGATTTCCGTAAACGTCTAAGTACCATCGACAGTGGCATACCCTGTATAAATATATTTGAAAAACAAGGAATATGCTAATACAAACAAAAATATTATAATGTACTCCACCTACCCAGGCAACCTAGGTGCCTGTGCGTAGGACTGAAATATAACTAGTAATTAATCTATACATAAGAGGCAAAGACAAACGGTTAGGTACCATTTTCTCCTCTGTCTCTCAACCGATTTGCTTTATTTGTGTTTTGTTTAGTAGCTACGAACGATCTTCAGTGCAGAATGTTAATTTTAATTTATATATTGGTTCATTCATTAAATAAAATATAATAAAAAATTCACTATTTACGTCCATACTGTCAACGCCAACATATAATACTGACTGTGGCGCCAGGGGGTCTAAACTCAAAACATTGAGTAATTATATATGGAGGGAGCGAGCGTTAGATGCTGTTGTATTCTTAGAGCATGTACTTCTGGAGCATGCAATACCCAAATGTCGTACCATGAGAGGGCAAGAGAGAGCAAGAGGCTATCTCACTCGATTGGGGGGTGCCCAGTGAACTATATACTGCACATGGATGAGCTCTTAATCGAATGAAATAGCCTTTTGTCCCTCTTTTTAGCTACCACCAGGAAGTACAAGCTCTATGATTAGATTGGTTTACAGTGACAGGCCAGTGCTCTTTCAGACCATCATGCGATGGCTATCTTGGATAGTTCAGCATAAATCGTTGTTATTGTTTAGTGGTAAAATAGTCAATAGTAGATCACTATTGATTTTTCTGACGCGTTGCTGTAACTTTCATATTAAATATTCTCTTTTAATATGAATTTAATTATTTGATTA
Organism: Octodonta nipae; assembly: GCA_034190945.1. Lineage (NCBI taxonomy): Eukaryota > Metazoa > Arthropoda > Insecta > Coleoptera > Chrysomelidae > Octodonta > Octodonta nipae. The sequence continues at coordinate 85,354,229 of CM067219.1, read as the reverse complement.
ATATATTATTGTCTTCTAAACGTTGTTTGTGGCATATTCTTGATTACTTTTTTGTTTTTTTGGGGCAATAACACCACAATCGAAATAAAACGACGTATATCGAAGGAAAACCAAACGTTTCAAAGTCTATTCTGACTTCGTTGTCAATGGCTTTATATTTACAAATATTAAGCCATTGACCAGAAGCAATATATATTATATATTGTCTTGCCTACAAAAGAATGACACCTCGAAGAGAGTGTTCAATATCTCTGACAGGTGAAGTTAACCTGAAAATTTCATCGTCACATTCTAACCTAGGAATTACGGGTAACAGCAATTACATGGAACGGTTCCAGATTCGCAACCTCTATGTGCTAGTTTGCCCGAAAATCCTAGATGTCGGTCTTTACATCTCGAGTCTTCAAGTAGTTTCAATTAGTTTATCTGTTGCTAAGTTTGGATCACCCATTGACAGAATCACATTCTAGTCTTGTTCTCTGGCTATTTAATTAGTTTACAGTAATTAATTGTGGGGAAAGATTCATTATGATTAGATCATTTTAGTTTATTTATGGATATAAATAATGGATAATGATCTATAAATATGTTATCAATGCATATTCCTCCTTTAGCATTGTTTCATGGTATAGTAATACCGCAAAACCCAAGAGCAAACCCTTTTCTATGAAATTATGAAGATATTCCTGACTGATGTTGTCAGTTTCTAAGAGAATGATATTAAATCACCAATGACTAGGTGATTTTTAACGTTCTTTTTATCTTGTAAGAATGTATTTACATTATAAAAATTCAGTTTTAGGTAAATCATGAAACCTATTTAAAGACGATATTTCATGTGTCATTTTTTATACTAGTTTTTTTTAATTTCCGTAATTAATTATTTCTGTATTATTAGAAATGTCGTCTTTAATATACACATTACTCCGTCAGCTCTATTTATTGTACTACCATTATGCTAAAAGTTGTAGCCTTTCAAACTAAAATACTTATATTGTTCCAAGATCCACAACTCGGCACATATAATTACTTGTGGATTTACAAGTTATTTTCAACAAAGAGTATTAACCTACAAAAATTGGCGGCAACGCTTCTGAAATTTATAAATAGGATAGTAAGTATCCTTACAAACAGAAAGGTACTTTTCCAACTCTAAAGAATTAGAAAAATTTTTCGCGTTCTATAGAGTTATCTAATATTTCAAACTTTGATCCATAAATTATTAATTACATAAATTCTAAGACAAAGTTATATATAATATACGAATTATGAATTACTTTTTTATTAATGTAACTAATGATATATATATATATATATATATATATATATATTTAAGTTTTTGCGGGCACTAAATGTATTGATGGTTTGATAACTGTAGTTGATAACTGATCCCTGCCGGATCGATGGTAAACGAAGACGTTTCGGCAGAGTCACATCTGCCCTCTTCAGGTCGGTTTGCATAATTCTCGTAGCCTTCTACTTTCGCTTCTAGTTACTCGAATACTCAGTATTACTCTATATATTCTATATATATTATAAATATAATTAGTATATATATATATATATTATATGTAATTATATATGAACATATATGAACAAGCCTAGGTTCCGGTGAGAACCGCGTCTGAATTTATTATATACTCGACATTTCGACTCCTGCTTTGGTTATCAAGAGACAAAAGTGAAAAAGAGTTTCAGAGTGTAGATCGAACTCGGGGCCTCAATCTGCCTACTCCCCAGATATATATATGTTATATAAGTTATTCCATCGACTTATATGAAACAACCTAGCAACAGTTCTCAAGCTGAGTCAGCATAACACGTGTCGTCTCCAGTTACCCGCAGACGAACATCCGTGAGAACTGCAAGCGCTGCGACACCTAGTCAGCGTTCTTAGTTTATAAATTATACTTTTTCATTGTAACAGCATTCATTGTTACTTACAGTTCTGTCTAGTTTAGTTTAACACTCATTTTGTCTTTTTAATTGCTATATAAAGTTTTATTATTTTCATTGTTATTTTCAAGTTATTATTTATATTAAAAGTATTGTGCAACTATAAATAAAATCTTTTTTAAAAAGAGAAATTTTGAAAGTGTGATATAACAAATTGGCGCAGTCAGTAGGATCCGTCTAACGTTACTAGAACACGAGTACTCTAACTGGTAGCGGCGGATTCCTATCCCTCAACGGAACAACGAACCTGAAAGAAGTCCTCACTGCAATCAAACGTAGAACACGGCGCTTTCATGTTCCTGTTGATGTAAGTAATGGTGAATCGTCATTCGTTTTAAGTAAATATTATTTGATTTATTTTATTGACCATTGATTTTTAATAATTTGATTTAATACATTCGATTTGATTGATTTTTATTGATTTTATTATTTGATTTTTATATATTTGATTTGAATGAAATATTGATCTATTTCATTACTTGATTTATTTGATATATTTATTTTATTTCTTTTATTGACATTTTATATATTTGATTTACTTATTTTATTGATTTATTATCTGAATAATTGATTTATTTGAATTGATATTTTCATCTATCGTGTTTATTGCTTTACATTTTTTATACCATACTGTTCTATTGTTCAAACAATCGTTAATTCCCACTAACGTATTCTACAGTTCATTAATTTTCTACACCTTTTAACATTTTATTCTATAAAGCTTATATTCCAATTCATTTATATCGATAAACATGGCACAAGCTTCACCAAATTCAGGTACCCCTGAAACAGAAAGATATCGGTTAACGGAAATATTTTCCGTTATACCCGAATTTGAAGGCGACCAAATTTCTTGGGAACCTTTATAGATGCGTGTAATTGCGCATATAATATGTCCACGGCGGATCAAAAATATTTGTTGGTGATCCATATCAAAAATAAACTCAAAGGGAAAGCGGCGCAGTTGATAAATTCAAGGAACCCTGGATCGTACCTTCAAATCAAACAACTATTGACCCTACACTTTGGAGATTCTCGTGATCTCTCTTCCCTTATTCACGACTTACAACGTCTAAAACAACTGTCGAACGAGTCCCCATTAACGTTCTACAATCGTCTCCAAGTATTGAGTGCGAAAATGCACTCCTGCATTCACAAAACTGCTGGGCTTAGTCCAGAACAAAAAGACGCCCAGACCACTCTAGTGGATACTATGGTCATGAATACTCTTCTTACGGGATTAGAACCCCGGTTAGGACAAGTAATTCGTGCCAGTAACCCAAAAGACCTTCTAGAGGCACACTCCCGGATTAGGAGAGAGCTTCAACTTTCTTATTTCGAGGATCAGAAAACAAACAAATCTGTTCCTCTCAAACCAAATTTCCCACCTCGAAAGCCGACACAACCACTTAAGTGTCTTCATTGTGGTCGATTAGGCCACATAGCCGTAAACTGCCGATTGAAAACTCAAAACAATTCTCAACAATTCAATCAAAACCATAGGCCAAATCCTGTTGGACCTAACCAACCAACAAGGCCAAATTTCCCCTCAAACACACCCCTGTTCAACAAGGACAACAGTTCGTCCACAAACTTTCAGAGACCCCCTTTTAGGTCTCAAATGAACCCTAACTATTATCGCCCATCGGTAATACAAAACAATCCTAATAACCGTCCTGAAAGGACACACCATTTCAATCAACACCAAAATGTTGATTACACTAATTATTTAGACTACAATTATTATACGGATGATAACACATACGATTATGAGGATGATCTTCAAAATTATCCTATTGTTGAACAAACGTTCGAAGATACTCCTATCGAACCCTTTAATAGCCATCAATACCAGGATTTTCTAGCGCTTCCGAGCCTAGACCAACCTCCCGATTCGACAACAACTTTGTGCGAAGTCGAAACGCAGATTCAAAGCTTGAATCTCGACAATCTGAACCCCAACTTGAACTTCCCGGAGCAACTATTTCTTTAAGCCCACTTCTTACCGTTAATTCTAAAAACCTTTATTACATTCTTGACGCTTCTTCTAAATTCAAATAACTTATTGATACCGGAGCTGGTATCTCTATCTTCAAGGAAAATACCGTAAAGAATTTCACCCAAAGATCTCCTGAAAGGGTAACGATTCAAGGTATTACCCATGAAAAAATCCCTATCTCACAATCTACCCTAATTCCATTCGCTCCACGTAACCCACATAAAGTTTTCATATACGATTTGACATTGAGTTTGACGGCATACTAGGTTTAGATTTTCTCGAACACTATGAATGCATAATTGACTTAAAATCTAAACATCTGATAACAAATTTTAAAACCATCCCTTTACACAAAGTTTCCGATAACGATCAACCCTTGACTGATGTACCCGACACACCCAATGTTAAGCCAATATTACTTCACAAACACCCACACAAAACAAAATAACTATTGAGGCACGAACAGAAAAGATCGACGCCATCTTACCAACTCAAGAAATTGACAGAGTACGACTTCCAAACGCACTCGTACATATTAACGCAAATGGTGAATTTCTAACGTCTATAATAAACGCTAACGCGATGCCCAAAACAGTAACTTTTTCCGATTTAAAACTGGAACCACTTGACAAAACTCACCCTCTTCTGAATTTCAATACAGACGATTATCATGAATCCCAATACATAGACAGAAACTCGACTATTAGACAACAAATTAGAACTGAACATCTAAATGACGAAGAACGCGAACAAATCACTGATCTTTGTTTGGAATTTCAAGACATTTTCTATCTTGAAGGTGACGTCTTGACTTTTACTAACGAGGTTAAACATTCGATTGATACGAACAACGCAAAGCCCGTTTTCACTAAATCCTATAGATACCCTCAAGTACATAAAGAGGAAGTGAAACCCAAATTGGAAAAATGCTTGAACAAGGTATCATTAGGCACTCCTCATCTCCTTGGTCCTCCCCTGTATGGGTCGTCCCCAAGAAGCTCGATGCTTCTGGTAAACAAAAGTGGCGAGTAGTTATCGATTACAGGAAATTAAATGAATTGACTGTAGATGATAAATATCCTCTGCCAAATATCTCTGATCTTCTCGACCAACTTGGAAAGTGTCAATATTTTTCGACACTGGATCTCGCTTCCGGGTTCCACCAGTTGGAAATCCAAGAGGAAGATATTCCTAAGACTGGCTTTTCTGTCGAAAATGGTCATTACGAATTCGTTCGTATGCCATTTGGTTTAAAAAATGCTCCTTCTACTTTTCAGAGGGTCATGGACAATATTCTCCTGGGTATACAGAATGAACGTTGTCTCGTCTACATGGATGATATCATCGTCTACTCTCCGACCATCCATGAACATATTTCCCGGTTGACAGAAGTTTTTAAGCGACTTCGGAAGTCTAACCTAAAAATTCACCTGATAAGTGCGAATTTCTTCGTAAAGAAGTTGCTTATCTTGGCCATCTTATCACACAAGAAGGTGTAAAACCAAACCCTTCAAAGGTTGAATGTATTCAGAACTTTCCGCAACCCCAAACTCCGAAAGACATCAAATCTTTTCTTGGTCTCGCTGGGTATTACAGACGCTTCATACCAAATTTTGCGAAGATCTCTAACCTCTGACTAAACTACTCCAAAAAGACGTCAAATTCATCTTTGACGCAGATTGCAAGTCTTCCTTCGATGAACTGAAGCAAGCCCTTGTATCTGACCCAATCTTGATATATCCAAACTTTGAAGAACCCTTCCTGCTCACTACTGATGCTAGTGCTTTTGCTATTGGAGCGGTTCTTTCTCAAGGCCCTGTGGGAAAAGATCTTCCTGTTGCATACGCTTCTCGCACCCTCTGTGCTGCAGAGACACGATATTCCACCATCGAACGAGAATTGTTGGCCATAGTTTGGGCTGTTAAGCACTACAGACCGTATCTTTTTGGGAGAAGGTTTACACTCCTGTGTGACCACCGTCCGCTTACTTGGCTCTTTTCCATCAAAGATCCTGGCAGTCGTCTAGCCAGATGGCGCCTTAAGCTAGAGGAATACAATTATAAGATTGAGTACAAGCCCGGCAAGGTAAACCAAAACGCAGATGCTCTTTCTCGCATCAAAATCAACCATTTCAAGCAATGTGCTGATTTCCTTTCCAAAATCAAAATTTTCGCTAACAACGAAACTGACTCCGAACAACATGAAAACTCTGACAATGACGACGAACATGACGAAAGAATTATCGCTGAGTTTAATCGATTTGTTCAACTCTACAAAACTGAGTCAATAATCGATTACTCTAAAATTGAAATATCCAATTCTCAACTTCTAGACAAGTCCCACAAACGCATAGTTACATTCTTTTGGCAAAACAAAACTAACGACTTACACGACAAAATTATTGATGACTTTTTCGAGAAGACCCTAATTTCAGTAATGACACTCTTAACATCATGGCCAGTAAATCTGTCAGGCATAGAAAATACTTAGTTGTACCTTTGCCCTATGACCCTGAAACTGTCGTCTCACATCTTTTCAAAATTATTTATACCAACCAAGACCAATTCAACGACTCCGAAACATACTGCATAGAAAATAACATAGAACTTCCCATTCTTGAAATTTTATCTTTCATTCTCTCCGACAAAGAAATCAAACTGAAAATCTGCCAAAACATTGTTACAACTCCTACCGAAGACGAAATTCCTATAATAATACAACAATACCACTCTGGTAAAAACAACCTCCATCGTGGCATTAACGAAACTATCAGACGTATTAGGGAAAAATACAATTGGACCGGCTTAATTAAAACTGTAGAACAATTCATCAAATCCTGCGAAACTTGCCAAAAGGTAAAGTTCTGTAGGAAAAACCTAAGTGCACCTTTTGTTATTACGGAAACACCCAAGACTCCTTTCGAACGTATTAACATTGACATCTTCGAGTATCCATCTAGAAATCATGCACTGACTATTAGGGATGAACTAACGAAATTTACACAAGCCTACCCCATAAACGACAAAACAGCTGTCGTAAACACCCTTTTGATTTTCTTTCAACATTACGGCACTCCACTTCGCATCCATTGTGACTATGGACGTGAATTTGACAACACTTTAATGCGGGATCTATGCCAACTATACGACATAAAACTGACATTCTCCAGCGTTCAACATCCCGAGTCAAACGGTTCTATTGAAAGATTTCACGCGACCTTAGCAGAAATGATAAGGGCAAATACAGCGGAACATTCAACCGAACATTTAACGTCCTCCCTTATGCCATCATCTGTTATAATAACACAAAAAATAAAACCACCGGTTTCACGCCCTATGAACTCATATTTGGGCACACTTCAAGTAGGCCTCCAGAAACCCTTTACAACCAGGAAAAACTGATTTCGAAATACGTAAGAGACCTAAATAACAGAATGGACTATTACTACAGACTCGCCCGTGCTAAAACCGAAAGACAGAAAGAAAAATCTAAAGTGCGATTTGACCAACACGTTTCTACTAAACAACCCGATTACAAAGTAGGCGACAAAGTCTACGTAAAAGAGTCCCAAATTAAAAATAAATCCGAAAACAAATTCAACGGCCCCTTCGAAATTACCTCAATACGAAAAAACTCTGCCACCGTCATAAATTTACAAACAAACCAAATAACTAAAGTTAACTTTGACAGACTAAAACCCTATTTTGAATAAATCCCTTTTTTCAGATTCTGTGGACTGTTTTCAGTCGTGAACCTTCAACAGTACTCCATTACGCCTGTTAACAATACTATAGGAGTTTTCTTCCATGAAGAAGGCACCCTTAAAATTTCTAATGAGAAATGGACACTCCTTGTTTACAAAGATCTAAACCCCTTTCGAGACGCTATTTCTAACAACGACAATATACTGAACAGACTTTTAGAAACTATTAACGACAACAAAACTAACATTAAAATCTTCAAATCAAAAGTACAGACTCACATAAGCCTCCTGAAACAAATATCAAAATCTGTTAACATCAAATATACAGAAATTTTCGCTGACACTGAGACTTACAGTACCAACAGAAAGAAACGCGGACTAATTAATGGACTGGGATCGATTTGGAAATCTATTTCCGGTAACTTAGATGCAACAGACGGAGAATACTTTAGTGACTCTATAAACAAAATTACTAAAGACCAACATCAAATTGAAAACTTAATGAAACGACAATTATCAGTAACAACTTCAGTCATTAAGAACCTTAACACCACAATACAAAAATTTCAGTCCGAAGAGAGAATATTTTCGGAAAATATCGAAGCAATTAGGAAGTCAATTGTGTTCATTACAGACGATCTTGCTTTTTATGAACTTCAAGCCAATGTCTTGGATTTGTGTGAAAGCTTAATGGAAAGTTACGTATACATTGAAGATACCCTCAACGATGTATTAACTGCAGTCTCTTCGCCCGTCTAAAAATCTTACATAGCTCAATCATAAACCCAGTAGATTTGGTCGACTCCCTTCAGAAATATCACAGTCACTTCATGAAAATAACTTACCACTTCCAACCTATAGTTCAAATGTTGCTAGATACATCGATCTAATAGAATTGGAAGCTTTTCAAATCAATACTAAAATTGTTTTTGTACTAAAAATCCCCTTAGTCAATCCTGAAACTTATACACTATACCGCTTGTATCCTATCCCAGTTTTGGATTATCGAACAGGATTTCACCATATTCTTCCAACAAAATTAAAATATATCGCGAGAGATGACGATTCGCTATTGTACGCATCTTTCGAAGACTTGAGTGACTGTAAACCATTATCTAAAGAACATAAGATCTGTTCCAAAGTTATTCCACACACCATAGACAAAGAAGCCCTCTGCGAAGCACAGCTTCTTAGACAGCCAGCAGCCCTTCCTCCAACTTGCAAGCCTTTAATATTATATGCCGAAGAGTATAATATTCAAGAGATTGACCTGAACCTTTGGTTAATCTCGATTTCCGGACAGTTGCCCATCAACATCAAGTGCAAGGGAGAAGATGTCGTTACCCAATCCATATCGACAAATTCTCTACTGACCATCCAACCCAGTTGCAATGCCTTCATCGGAAACACCAGGGTCCATGCCAGAAGGACCACCAGCAACGTTGACAACATCACACTTAAGAGTCACCCAGTCAACATCCCCTACAACTGTTGCGACAACCTGCCAACCATCAGTCAGCTTCCAAAGTTGAAACCCATGAGACTACAAGAATTGGATGCCAGAGACCTGAATATCGCTAACCATAAGCTTAGACAATACTCCAGGGAATTGGAAAAGCTCCTAGACCAACCATTCTTGGAGAAACACACCTCCTGGTTTACGATCATCACAATGGCAACAACCGCAATTGTGGTTGCCCTCCTTTCCATGAACATCATCAGGAAGAAATTCCAGAAGCCTCCAACGATCAGCCCTCCTGCCGATCCAGCACCACCACCAGGTCCATCAACCATCAAGCCCAGGGTAAAACTCCATAGCCTCCTTAGTCCTGTCGAGGATATTGAGTTGCAGAACCTCCCTTAAAAGTCGATGCTGTAGCATCAACTTTTTTATATGGATGGGAGTTGTTATATAAGTTATCCCATCGACTTATATGAAACAACCTAGCAACAGTTCTCAAGCTGAGTCAGCATAACACGTGTCGTCTCCAGTTACCCGCAGACGAACATCCGTGAGAACTGCAAGCGCTGCGACACCTTAGTCAGCGTTCTTAGTTTATAAATTATACTTTTTCATTGTAACAGCATTCATTGTTACTTACAGTTCTGTCTAGTTTAGTTTAACACTCATTTTGTCTTTTTAATTGCTATATAAAGTTATTATTATTTTCATTGTTATTTTCAAGTTATTATTTATATTAAAAGTATTGTGCAACTATAAATAAAATCTTTTTTAAAAAGAGAAATTTTGAAAGTGTGATATAACATATATATATATATATATATATATATATATATATATATATATATAAATTTATATATATATATATATATATATATATATATATATATATATATATACAGATAAAATTTTATCAATTTATATGAAACATATGGTGACAAAGAAACCGGTATGACAGCTGTCGCCACAGCATGGACCTCCGTAATTGCCAGAGTAAACAAAGCAGACACGCCCACCAACACCCAACCAATCAAATCACAGCCTCTTCATCACGTGACATCCCCTTCTAACCCAGCGCTAACTATAAATAAAAGAAGCAGAGCACACTCAAATTCAGTTCGGTTACCTAGGGGGTCTTGGGGAGTAGGCAGATTGAGGCCCCGAGTTCGATCTACACTCTGAAACTCTTTTTCACCTATATATATATATATATATATATATATATATATATATATATATATATATATATATATATATATGGTATATATATATATATATATATATATATATATATATATATATATATTTCTCTGCATACCCCTAAATGTTTTACAAAAGTAAATAAATTAAAGTTTTCTTGTAATACACAACTTTTTATGTTATGTTATGAAATATATTTGAACAATAGTAAATAGGTTTCCGCATCATAAATTCATTCTACTAATAATTACATTTCTTTGATTGTTTCTTATGTAGAAAAAAATATTTTATGAGTGCTTTCTTTGAATCTCTGAAATGTATTAATCCTCAATACCCATCTGATCGGTGTACTCTGGAAGAACACTTCTACCATATATATATATATATATATATATATATATATATATATATATATATATATATATATGTATATATGGTAGAAGTGTTCTTCCAGAGTACACCGATCAGATGGGTATTGAGGATTAATACATTTCAGAGATTCAAAGAAAGCACTCATAAAATATTTTTTTCTACATAAGAAACAATCAAAGAAATGTAATTATTAGTAGAATGAATTTATGATGCGGAAACCTATTTACTATTGTTCAAATATATTTCATAACATAACATAAAAAGTTGTGTATTACAAGAAAACTTTAATTTATTTACTTTTGTAAAACATTTAGGGGTATGCAGAGAAAATTAAAATCTGATTTATGCTAGAGAGCTTTTTAATTTAAATACAACACACAATGTTTTGTCTTAGATTTTGTTAAGCAATAATGAATATCTTCATCTTGGAGTTTAGCAATTATTATACTATCTTTTCGAGAGTTTTTAATCCATCGAAGGCAACACAATATATTGTTTCCAGTCGAGAACTTTCATGTGATTGATAGATCGAATAATTATTTATGCATTTCGCACAAATACCCGAACTTAACATGTTAACGTAAAATGAAAATCGACATTTTGGAACTTCAGGGAAAACTAGCCAACAGATTAACAATTAATCTATTTGTTATTTGTTTCTTGTGCTTACTATCCCAGGAAAGGGTAAAGGAGTTTTAAATACAGCACGGCTCTCAATTTAGAATCACTTTGGACTAGTTTTCCCTGGAACTACGACATGTTCAATTTGAGTTAAAATGTTAAATTCAGCCTTAAATGCAATACATAAATAATTAATCGAGATTTTAATCGCCAAGGGAAGCGTAACATTTGAAGACTATCAACTAGAAATAATATATTGTCACATAATCGCTTTGTGGGTTTTAGTTAACATATACATTTGTTTCGTGTGACTTCTATCATAGGAATCAAAGGGTAAAAAAAGCATTACACATGGCATCACTTTTTTTTCTTTTTAGTTTTCTTTAACACTCCTAATAACGATTTTTATTGTGCGTTATTTAGTTAATCTTGGTTATATGTATGAAAAAAACATTAATAATTATTAAAGATTTTAATATGTTGAGGGAAGCGCAACTGATGAAGTTTCTCGGCCTGAAGCCATATATTAATTGTCTTCCGTTCGATGGATTGTATAATGTCCAGAAGATATCAAAAAATAATTACCTAATAAAAAAAGTTGAAAAAATATAATTTAATTTAGCATTCGTTGCGTTAAAAATTGAATTTGTTACTTAAATCATATATTTAATCTATATATTAATATGTAAAAGGAAATGTTGTACCCCTATTTTAAGAATGAATGATGGAATGTAAGATTTGTCACGGTTAAAATACATAATGTTAAAATTTATTTAAAACATATTTATTATATAAACTAAGCCATAGCTTAGTTTAAGAGATTGAATGAAAAAAATTTTCAACCCAATGTCATTTTTTTAAAGATTACAATTTTAGATGAAAAAAGTTAAAAAGTAAATGAATCAGTTTTGCTTGGTTGTATGTAAAAATTGTCTTTGCCATGTATAATGAGATGATTTAGTTCAACATTTAAATAATATTTTCATAGTACCCAAAGCAGAAATAACTATAGCTCAACGATGTTTTTGGTCCTAAAATATTCAACTTTCTGTCTGATGAGATTAAAGGGTTAAATTCACTTTCATTATTTAAAAAGAAGTCCAAACAGTCGATATAGTCAATTCAAAGGGTATAAATGCATGAATATTAAATATTAAAAATATATACAGCTTTTAACATGTTAATAAAATCGTCTTTGTAATAAAACATGTTAATTACTAAATGTTTTCTGTTACTTTCTTTTTTTTAAGTTGTTGTATTTCATTGTTATCCTAAAGCCTGTAAATTAGTTTGTTATTTTAAACTTAGTTTATTTGTAAGCTGAAAGTCGCAAGGTCATTTACCTACGCAGAAGGATTATCCTTCTATGGGATTTTCATTATATTTGTTTCAACTTATTTTTTAATTAGGAGTACAAACGTGATTTTTTATTAAGACTAATTTTTGAGTTATAAAAACTGTATGATGTTATTTTTTTGTTGTTGTTTGTATCAAAAATGGAAAAAAATATATTATGAGAAACAGCAAATTGAGTAACTGCATAAAATGGTCAGTGAAATAAGTAGTCATGGTGAAGGATTTTTTATTAGTTTTGTTACAAAAAATGTGTCCCTTATTATGTGTCGTGTTTTTAGTAATAAAATTTAGGGGTTTTGGAGTTTCCAGTCCCAAATTGCAAAACATTTTAGAAAAAAAGAGTACCTGTCATCTAATGATATTATATTATTATATTATCAAATTATTTAATGTTATTAGCGTTTTTAAAGGTATTTGAAATAATTGAGCAACTAGTTTTTAGTAGATATTCTAATTACGCATATCATCTGATGGGAAATATTACTACGAACACATCTGATATCTTTGGAAAGGGTGTGAATTGCCACATTAGTTGACATGCGAATTTAAACTCTATGGCTTTCATGACCAAAAATATTTCATGAATAATAAGAAAACACACGATAATCAAAGATTATCATTATTTCTCGAACTCTTATGGAACTGTCAGAAATATATAAAAATATCAGATGAAAGGAAATTAAACGAATTATTGGGTTCCATTGAAAAATCAGTTTATCCATGGTTAGTTAACCATTTCAAAATGGAACTGATGATAACTGGCACGATAAACAGAGTTCATCATAGTCATTCTGGCTCTTGGTAGTATAAAGGGTAGCAAGAGTTATCCCCCACGAAATCTTGCTATGGCATCAGACACCTCTGATATTTAACAGTGACAAATTTTCGAATAACATAATATATAATAATAGTATACATAAGTTATACTGAAATTGAGCAATCCACTTTTTTCAATCTCTCACTACACCTCATCCTCTCCTAACAGCAGAGTTTAAATATATATATCAGCATAGCCACAATCTTAGCGAACGCCTCGTATAAAAGTGGAACAATATCGAATTACTGCAGTTCATATGTACAATTTAACTAATTATACTTATTTACTTCACTAGGTATATTAATAGGGGTACATAACGAGGTTAATAGGCACATTAATACATATTTCTTTATTTTTTAGGGGTTCTTGCGTAGGGGGGTTATTTCAATTTTAAATTTTACTTTTGTTTTACTGTTTAATCTCGTAATCAATCTTATTTTAAAATAGCTATATAGATTGAAGGTTACAAATATAATCTAGTAGGGCCTTTCCGCTTTAGACATAGTATTAATACCCAATGTGGCTTAAAATTTCTAAAGACTCGAATGTTTCATTTTCTTGGTGAGCTATCCAGATATGGCGATGGTAAATATGGTAGCAACCCAATGAATCAGCATGTTATAGTAAAATAAATGTTGAATGGTTCGTCTGCAAACTTTCAACGGAAAAATAACTCCAAGATTTTTGTAGTTTGCTTGGTCATGTCACTAGGCCTAACCCAGAATATTTCTTATGAGGATATTGCAAGCAATAAGAAAATGAAACTCTACGTTTTTTTTTCTTTTTAGTAGCTGTGGTATTTTATTAAATAGATGCATGACAACCTTAGGTTCTGTCTGAAGTTAAAATAAGAAATGTTCCTAAGAAACGGCTTAAGCATAAAATTATTGATGACGCTATAAACACCAAAATGTATATTAGTGAAGTCTTGAGGATGTAAAATACAACTGAATAGGTATGGACAAGACTGCTGTCTTCTATGGCATTTTTGTTAGTGTGAGAAATCAAGTACCTAGTACCATTATCATTATCCCCTTGAAATTAACAGTAAATTTTTATTATTGTACTATTAATTTAAACCCTTTAGACATAAAGATACTATAAGACTCACATTCCTATTTAGTAGTATCATTGCAGAGCTTTTCACCTCGATAACGCTTAATAATAAGAATTAGTCTATACAGCGACAATTTAAACAAAATGGTTTTTTTTTGCAAATTCAATGTAATACGAAATAATAAACTTGTTTTTGCTCATAATTAGGTCTAAAAATTATACTCCATGTTAAGCAAGCAAATTTTAATCGGATTGGAAGTAATGCAACTGTAGCCGAAAACGTCATTATTTTGATGAGTCCCCAAACTATACTAAAATAATGCATATTTTAGGGACAGTCCCCAAATTATCATTTCGTATACCGCCAGTTTGCAAAAGGCATGTTTTGCGGACTGTCCTCAAACGCCACGGAGGGCTCAAAGAATGCCTTCGTTATCCGAAAGTTACTTTTTAATAGAAAAATTGTTTATATAACAATTGAACTATATAGGTATACATAAAATGTGATTTAGAAGCTTTTTCTGTAATAAAATTTTACTGTCCCAAACCATGCGTTTTACATATATATATATATATATATATATATATATATATATATATATATATATATATTTAAGTTTTCGCGGGCACTAAATGTATTAGATGGTTTGATAACTGTAGTTGATAACTGATCCCTGCCGGGATCGATGGTAAAACGAAGACGTTTCGGCAGAGTCACATCTGCCCTCTTCAGGTCGGTTCGCATAATTCTCGTAGCCTTCTGCTTTCGCTTCTAGTTACTCGAATACTCAGTATTACTGAGTATATATTCATATATATATATATATATATATATATATATATATATATATATATATATATATATATATATATATATATATGAACATATATGAACAAGCCTAGGTTCCGGGTGAGAACCGCGTCTGAATTTATTATATACTCGACATTTCGACTCCTGCTTTGGTTATCAAGAGACAAAGGTGAAAAAGAGTTTCAGAGTGTAGATCGAACTCGGGGCCTCAATCTGCCTACTCCCCAAGACCCCCTAGGTAACCGAACTGAATTTGAGTGTGCTCTGCTTCTTTTATTTATAGTTAGCGCTGGGTTAAAAGGGGATGTCACGTGATGAAGAGGCTGTGATTTGATTGGTTGGGTGTTGGTGGGCGTGTCTGCTTTGTTTAATCTGGCAATTACGGAGGTCCATGCTGTGGCGACAGCTGTCATACCGTTTATATATGTTTATATATTGTTTATTTTTTACTTTAGAGTTTCTTCACCATATGTTTCATATAAATTGATAAAATTTTATCAATATATATATATATATATATATATATATATATATATATATATATATATATACATATGGTAGAAGTTTTCTTCCATAGTACACCGTTCGTCTGTTGAATTTAGCTGAATTCCTGCTTGACGTTTCGCCAAAATGTTATCTGCCATTTTCAAAATCTATTATCTAACTCATTGCAGAGAGTTGAATCTTCCTGTCGATCCATCTGACGAGGAATTATGTGTTTTTTGTTTTCAACAAATAGGTATATTCTGGAAAAGAAGGAAAATAAAATGAATTTAAGGATGTCAACATCGAATTCAAGAAAATAAACAAAGTATTTCATTCAGTCGAATGTACTTCAATACGCAACTTATGTAACCCTCAAATAACTAAGGAATTTTTATTAAATAAACACTGAAGGAATTATTTTACTATATTTTCTGCTTGGTATTGAAGGATAATTTTTTAGCAATTGAAAGTATAATTTTTGTTTGCTGGTGCACCCAGTCAAACGTGTAGTTGTTTTACAAAGCTGTTAAATTTTTGTTTTATGGATAAACAATACAATTTCCAATATCTACAACCAATAAAGTGAATGATAAATATGTTGATGTCCTTTACCAACTTTTACTGTTTTCATGCGTGTAAAGTTTGATTTATTCACACATAAGCAGAATACACGTAAGCCTTACGAAGTTTCAGGGATACTTGCCACCACAGCCAGTAACTCCCACAAGAGAGTAACACTTTGCTTCGGGAATACATACGCCCTGTTTACATCGCTAAGTTTTATGGAGCAGAACATTAACAATTCAGTATGGTAGAGTGAATGGCAATATGTTGCTCGAACAACTTCCTTCACCTTAATTTATTTCTTTACAGATTTCTGTACAAGTTTTGTAACAAAGACATTAAAAGGTGGTAGCCTTCTTGTACGTGCTATGATTTTCAAAATTCAATTAATATTATAATGATGGTATTTATATTATATAACATTTTAATAAAATGCGATACTGTAGATAAATTACCTAGATAAGTTAAAAACCTCAACTACAAATTTGTTATCTAAAATATTGCAATATTCTACTTTCACTTTTCTAGAACTTTATTTACATTAAAACAGCTGATTCACAATACATTCTCATATACGCTAGTCGACGCGGTATCACTCCTTGGCGATCGTGGCGTGCTTCTTTTATAACCCCAGCATAGAAAATTCTCGTCGAAATCTTCATCACTCCTTCCGCTGCCGAGTCCTTTCGAGAACCGTTTTTTTTTATCTTAGAGCGTTTGTTGTCGTACTGAAATGAAACAGGGTCGGCTTTGGGTAAATTTCGTAACACTGCCCCCCCCCTTTAATTCTGATCGTCCCGATCAGAAACATCCCCTCCATGGTAGGGAGCGAGTCGATCTAAATGAACCACCTTCAATTTAGCCTTGGGGTTTCGACGGATCCGGTAGACGACGTCATTAAGCCTCTTGACCACCTCGTATGGATCATCCCAGGCGGGTGTAAGCTTTGGGGATTTACCCTTGCTCCGTTTGGGGTTGTACAACCAGACTTTGTCCCTCTCCTGGAACCCGACTGAATTGGCCTTGAGGTCGTATCGCGTCTTCATCCGGTCACTGGTGGCCAACATCTGCGTTCGGGCTAATTCGTGTATTGCCAGCATGTTATTTCGGAGCTGGTCGGCATAATCGTCGATGTCTTGGGGAGGTTCTGCGGGGGAGCCAAATGCCAAGTCGCATGGTAATCGCAGCTCCTTTCCGAATAGGACCCTGGCTGGGGTCAGGCCTGTACTATTATGTACAGGAGCGAAATGACAACAGGAATAGGGGAATATGCTCATCCCAATCACGCTGGTTATTGCTGACGACCTTGGATAGGTGTTGTTCCAAGGTCCTGTTGAATCTTTCCACCATTCCGTCTGACTGTGGGTGTAATGGTGTTGTTCTCGTTTTCCTGATCCCCAACATCGTGCAGACCTTCTGGAATACATTCGATTCGAAGTTACGCCCCTGGTCTGAATGTAATTCCATCGGGACGCCAAACCTGCTGAATAGTTGTTCTACTAGTACCGTCGCTACCGTGGTTGCCTCTTGGTTGGGTATCGCATTTGCCTCAGGCCATTTGCTGAAGTAATCTATTGCGACCAGAATGTATTTGTTCCCCCTCTCAGACTCGGGAAACGGACCGGCGACATCGATGGCAATTCTCTCAAATGGGACGCCCACATTGTACTGCTGCATTCTGCCGTTGGTCCGGGTCTTCGGGCCCTTACTGGCGGCACAGGTGGCACATTTGCGGCACCAAGCTCTGACGTCTTCGAAGTAATTCACCCAGTAGTACCGCTGGCGAACTTTGTCAAGGGTTTTATTTATGCCCAGGTGGCCTCCGGTAATTCCATTATGTACTTCGGTCAGGATGGCTGGTACCTTTTTCTTCGGAACTACCAGTTGGGACTTGGTTTCTCATCCATCCGCGCTTTCCCAAACTCGCTTGAGCATTCCATTGTCTACTCTTAGAGAGTCCCATCGAGCCCATAACGATTTCAGCACGCCGGAGTATCTAGCTACCTCGTCCCATCGTGGCCTGGGTGCCCCTCTCGTTTTGAGTGACAAGATTGGTTCGATGTCTGGATCAGCCATTTGATCCTGGATGCACTGTTCCGTTGTCCAGTCTTCATTGGCCTGCACTCGGATCTGCCTGATGGAGATACCCTCTCGCTGTTCCGTCTTCAGACAATGTCCGCATTCCGCTCTACAGGGTCTTCTGGATAGGGCATCGGTATTATTGTGCAAACGGCCGGCACGGTGTTCCACCTTGAAGTCGTATTGCTGTAATTGCTCCATCCATCTGGCCAGTTGTCCTTCCGGTGTCTTCATGTCCAGCAGCCATTTGAGTGCGGCATGATTTGTTCGGATTAAGAAATGACGACCATAGAGGTATTTGTGGAAATGGTCTACAGCCCTTATTATTGCAAGAAGTTCTTTTCTGGTGACGCAATAATTTCTTTCCGGTTTCGAGAATCCACGGCTGTAATACTCGATCACCCTCTCTTCACCATCTTGCACCTGGGATAGGACGGCCCCCAAACCTGTGTTGCTGGCGTCGGTGTCTAAAATGAACTTGCCGGACTGTGTAGGAAAGGCTAGGATTGGGCTGGAACAAAGTGCTGCCTTCAGTCGTCTGAATGATGTTTCGCAATCCTGATTCCAACGGAAGGTCTCTTTCTCAGTGGTCTGCCGATGTAGAGGGGCGGCGATGGTGGCAAATCCCTCAACAAAACGTCGGTAGTATGAACAGAGGCCCAAGAAGCTTCGGAGTTCATGCTTGTCTCTTGGGACTGGCCAATCACGGATGGCTGCTATCTTGTCTTCGTTGGTGCGGATTCCTGACTCGGACACGACATGGCCCAAAAACTCTACTTTTTTTGGAACAAGGAGCACTTCTTCGGGTTGAGTCTCAGGTTGGCATTATTAATTCTGGAGAATACTTCGCCCAGGTTCTTCAGATGGTCGTCGAATGTCTGACCCATGACTAGAATGTCCTCCATGTTAACCCGCTCAGTACATACTCCATTAGCCTCTCAAATGTAGAGGGTGCATTACATAACCCAAAGGGCATGACCGTGAACTGAAACAGCCCTTTACTGGTGGAGGACGCTGTCTTCTCTCTGTCGTTTGCGTGTAGACCAACCTGCCAATATCCACTTTTTAGGTCTAGTGTGGAGAACCAACGGGAGCCTGCTAGTGTGGTCAAAGTGTCATCGATTCGGGGTAGTGGATAGCTGTCTTTCTTCGTGACGTCATTCAGCTTTCTGTAATCCACACAAAATCGGGTGGTTCCATCCTTCTTTTTGACTAGCACGACGGGAGCAGACCATGGGCTGATGGAAGGTTCAAAAACTCCATTTTGTAACATGGACTCTATATTTTCCTCGACTGCCTGTTGTTGGCCCAATGGTAGTCGTCCAGGTGGTATTCTGATGGGTTGAGCCTTTCCGGTATCTATTCGATGCTGGATGATGTTGGTGCGACCGGTGGTTCCATCTTGACTGTTAAAAATTTGCCAGTGCTTTGTGATAAATTGCTTGGCTTTCTTCTGGTTCTCTGGTGTCAGGTGTGTCAAATGGTCAGCAAACTGTTGTAGGAACTCTTTACTGGGCCCTGTCTCCTTCACCAACGTCTGGTACTCTTCTTCGCAATTGATGATGGTCTCTACTGGCTCGAAACAAGCTATCTCTTGACCATTGGCAATTCAGATGTCGTTGTTGGACAAATTCAGGACTCTGATGGGTATATCTCGTCCGGTTTTAACTATAGCCCCTCCAACTAAGTAGTCATGAGTTGAGTGTACGGGCTTCACCATTCCAACGCAGCTCCCAGGATTGCTGTCTAACTGCCCATGAATAATCTGTTCCGTTCGACCGGGAATTCTAGCTGAAGACTTTGCCACAATTTTTATGGGGGTGACTGATGTGTTGACGGGCCGTGTCAATACAAATTCCTCATTTAGGAACCGAAGAACATCATATCTCGGGTCGAACATACATCCATGCTGGCTAATTAGGTCCATTCCCAGTATAAAATCGTCCTCAATATTCGCTACCAGGACCCTATGCCGGATCATGTTGTCCCCTATCTGTAGCACGACATCTGCCTCACCCTGTATTGACATGGACTCGCCGGTGACAGTTCTGAGCTGGATGTTATTGGTAACTGGCCGAATTTCTGATGTTGTCAAGACCCTGGACTTGGCAATGGACACAGCGGCGCCGGTGTCGATGGTGATGGTAACTGCTCGCCCATTGATGGTGCCTCTGATGACTAGGCTGCCGCTATCTCGGCAAAATCCCCGGATGGATACTGTCCTGGGGGCTGGTGGAGGGTGAGTCAGCATTCGCCTCCTTATGCTGACTGGTTGGAGTTTCCCTGGTTGGTAAGGTCGGTTTGTTGGCTACCCCTGGTTGGTGATCGTTCCGGTAGCCTTACTCGGCAGTCACGTTGGAAATGCCCTGTCCGTCCGCAGCGGTAACATGCCCCTCTGATGCCAGTTCTTTGTTCTAATATTTTGTTCAGGCCAGCCAGCAGCGCTTGAAATGGTGACTCTGACTCTTCCTGGTTGAAGGAAACTGCTCGGACCCTCGGCTTGGACATGTTCATGACGGCCTCTACTTCCAAAGCCCGAAGTAGAGCTTTATTACTTTTCTTGACGCCACTTAGTCTTAGATTTCGCTGTACTTCCACATCTCTGATGCCGTTTATGAAACTCTGTGTGGCCAACTGGTCTTTCGTTTCCTCTGGCAGGTCTGGATAGGACAAGTGAACTAACCGTCTAATTTCAGCTTCGAATTCTTGGAGGCTTTCACCGGATTTTTGCGTTTTTCCACTCAGTTGGACTTGGTATACCTGGCTCAAGGATTGATTGTCGTAACGTTTGTCCAGGATGGCGATGATCTTGTCGAAATTGCCTTGTTCCTCGACTGGAATGCTTTGGAGGAGGTCTAGGGCCGGACCTCTTAACGAAATTACCAGAGAAGTAGATTTTTCTTGATTATCCCATCCATTAGCTGTAGCCACGGCCTCAAATTGCCGTTTATACATGGGCCAAGATGAACTGCCGTCGAATGAGGGTGGTTTACTAAAGGAACCTTTGGTACTCACGCTGTTCTGGTAACTTCCTCGCTGTAAGTCCTGTTGCATTTTTTAAATTTCTGTGTCTAGTTTATTTTGGATGGCACTGATTTTATCTTGTACTTCACTGTGTACTGTTTGCTTGATGGAACTGATTTGATCTTGAACTGTGTCTTGAATTGAACTGATTTCAAATTTTACCTGGCTTTGGATGGAATCAAGATCATCTACTTTTGTTTCAAGAGTATCCACTGTATTTCTTATGGTCTTAATGTCATCATTTATCTATTTTATATCTGACTCAACTATTTGCATTCTTTCATTAACTGTTTCATTAACTTGTCCTACTATTTGCATTAATTGTTCGAACTGCATTTGTCTTTTTTCTTCAGTTTTTTTAAATTCATTTTGTCGTTTTAGTTCAGGTTGATCTTGTTTCTCTTCAAATACTTTAAATTCATTTTGTCGTTTTAATTCAAGTTGATCTTGTTTTTCTACAAATTTCGAGAATAATCCTTCAATTAAATTATGTTGTTCACTTTTCATCGTGGAAACTAGATTTTGTTGTTTTTCTTCCATCGTAGTGACAAGATTTTCTAATTCAATTTTACGTTTTTCATCAAAAGATTTTACTAACCTTTGTTGAATTTCTTCTTGATGTTGTTTCTCCTTCTTGTCACGTTTTACTAGAATCTGTTATATTTTTTCGTCTTGTCCCTCCGTGACCTGTTTGATCATTTTTCTGGTAGTTTCGTCGGTTTTTTCCATACTTCGAGTTTCCATGAATCAAATAACGATTTTAACTGACTTAATCCTTCACTTCTGACACCAAATTGCAATATAGTCCGTGGGTTCAATTTTAAAATTATTTACTTTCACTTTTCTAGAACTTTATTTACATTAAAACAGCTGATTCACAATACATTCTCATATACGCTAGTCGACGCGGTATCACTCCTTGGCGATCGTGGCGTGCTTCTTTTATAACCCCAGCATAGAAAATTCTCATCAAAAGCTTCATCACTCCTTCCGCTGCCGAGTCCTTTCGAGAACCGTTTTTTTTATCTTAGAGCGTTTGTTGTCGTACTGAAATGAAACAGGGTCGGCTTTGGGTAAATTTCGTAACAATATATTTTATTAGTTGGAAAATTAAGCCCCAATAGAAACAATAAGAGAGAACGTGTGAAATATCTTATATTTATGCATTCTTAGGAATTATGGCAAGCTTGGAAAAAAGTCAGAAGACCCAAACATTTTACGGTTTACCCATTACCCATAGAAAATCTATAAAAAGTGTAAATTTGATATGTTTGATGTAACTTGTGAAATTATCAATTAACAAAACTAGAACTCAAGAAATTCTTTTGTATAAATATAGTTCCCATATTCAGAACAATTGAATTCATGAATATGAATTCAGCAGTATTAGATACAAATTATAAATTAATTATATCAACGGGTTTTCGACAAAAAGTCTTACTAAATAATTTTTTTTGGCATATACGTTTCTTCGAACTTAATGACACATCTCTAAAAAGTATCGTATCCGAACAACAAGGTTTTCATTTAATTTTTTTAGAAATTCTCTTATCGTTGGCGCCACTTTTTTTTAACTTTTCATATTAAACCCCAAAATTATCGTATCTAACATAGCTTGCCCAACAAAAAAGTCTCTTGTCCTGTTAATTTACGAACCATTCCAAAAGTTTTCGTACTGACCATTATTTGCACGAGCCAACAAAAAAAGTTATGTGAACTTTGGGTACGTCATATGGTTTTCGATGTATTTTTGCCTCCTTCAGTTTTCCGTATATCGCTGAAAACCTTCAGAAATTCGCTAAAAGCCTTTGGAAAAATGGCGAATTTTAACAAGCGCCGGGTGATAGAGCAAAACTGACTATGGATTCGAAGTGGCAAAAATACATCGACAACCATATGTCACATTTACAGGGTGGGCAAAGAAAAATGGCCGCAATCCATATCTCAGGAACGGCTCGTCGTACAGCTTTGTTGAAAAATATTCTAGACTAAAGTCGCCACGAGAAAAACCTGGAAATTATTTATAGTGCTGTACGATTACCGCTAGAGGGCGTAACTGAACACCAAAAGTGCAAATCGCTCATTTTCTACAAAATTTACCTAATTAAAGTATTCCAAAAACTAGAAAATTGTAATCTTAGAAACATTCTGCATACTTTATATTATTAAAAGTATTTGATTCTATTTTGTCAAGTAAACAGTAGGGGTATATCTCTAATTTTACGTCTTATAATTTTGAAGATAAGGGGGGGACGATCGATTTTTTTTGGTTTTCCCCCCAGAAGTACCCGTAAACTCAAAATTTCCTCATTTACGATATGTGCTCCTGATCGGGTCACCAAACTACTCACTCATACCAAATTTCAACCTTTTCATTTCCAGTAGTTTAGGAGAAAATTGCTGTGATGTGAAAGAGCGAGAAACCCGGAGTGACATTATAAGGGTATCCGGATATTGTATATACGGAACTCTAAAAATTCATGGGTCTTAAATAACTTTTTACCTTAGATAAAATGTACTACTCAGTTTTTCGACATGCAAATCAAATTCGTCCTATTAGGTCGTTGAAGGGCATTTTTTGCCGGTATTTTTTTATTTAAATTTTTTTACACGTTTCTCTACAGATTTATAAAATCTTAACAATATTACGTAAAAAATAGTATGTATTCTATTCGGGTAGGCAGCCGCATACAGCCACATCGCTTATGATGCATTTCCAGCCGCACGGCCGTAACTAAAGTGTTTATCTATCATTTCTGTGTTTGAATATGACTCCATTTTATGAGTTGCAATAATGTTTTATTAAATTCTGTTACTTATTAAACATTGCAAAGCTGAACTGACAGTTTGTCAGTAATTTAATTTTTAAGCATTGTTGACATGATAAACAGATGTTTGTAATTTTTGGCATAATAACTTAAAAATCAGCGTTAATTTTCACACTCAATTTACTCGAAAACCATTGGAAATATCGATTTGGACAAACATAATATTTTTTCGTAATATTGTTCAGATTTTTTTAAATTTGTAGAGAAAATTATAACAAAAAAATTAAATAATAAAAAAATTCGGACCGAAAACCCCTTCACCAACTTAAAAAGGACGCTGATGATTTGCATTTATAAAAACAGAGTAATATAAAAACAGTTTGATGTGAGCCCTTTTAAGGGCATATAACTTTCTAAACATGCGTTTTGGGGAACATGTTAAGAAGGACTACTTTTGGCTATTTTAATGAGTTCTATACACAGCAGAAGTTTGGGATCCTATTTTCGAAACACCCTATATATATATATATATATATATATATATATATATATATATATGTGTGTGTGTGTGTGTGTGTGTGTGTGTGTGTGTGTGTGTGTGTGTGTGTGTGTGTATTTATATACATGACATGGGCCACGTAATCTTGGTCTTTTTTTTTAATTGGGTTATGTTTTTTTTTGCAGACTACTTCATGTAGTTTCACATTTTGAAATTTTGCAAGAAACCACCAAAGAGCAACCAACAATCTAAGGTAAAATATTGACACATTATTTTAATCACTATAACTGTGGTGCAATGAAAAATTGAGGAAATTTGACCACCTTGTGCAGCTTTTACACTTTGTCTCATTAGATAATGAAATAAGACCTAAATATGTTTTTGCACTTCTTCCTCGTTGCATAGATACTTTGTATAAGTGGAAACAATAATAATATTACACTTTAATTTAAAACATGCACAGTGTGCCTTTTGCAATTATACGCGACATGATAAAGTAAATATATGAGTCTAGGATCCACTACTAACCAATTGGAATAAAAAGTGGAAACCCAATTGCGCTGCACTAACCGAAATTTTGGTGGTCAAACGTTGGACCAACATTAACTGTCGTAAAAATCTTTCAAGCTGCTGGTTCAATGGATGTACAAAAAGAAACACATAAGTATGCTTACTTTCAGGTTTTTATCTTTATATTCCGTTGATAATAATTTTATATTTATATTCCCTTAATATTAAGTCGTTTTTAGACATCCGATATTTATGAAACCTCGACTTCAAAGAGAGCAAAACCCGAAATTAAAGATATTTGAAACATTATTTCCAATGAAATAGTAATTAATAAGATTTCGGTAAACATCGTCATCAATAAAGTTTGGCTTCTTATTCAGAATTAACCAATGATAAAGAAAATATATCAAGAAAACATGCAAGTCAAAGCCTGAGCGATTACTGCCATTGTTGAAAAATAAAACACTACCGTCTTCTCTTTCTTCCACAAAAACCATAAATCAAGTCTTGTTTTATCGCTTGAAACGAGTCAATTCGTCCCTCTTTTTCAGCTGCCAACACTCAGACGTCCGATGCTTTTGTCCAGACAATCAACATTATCGAGAAAATTCGAGGAAGCGGACTTCGCGCATCTCGCTTCGGAATACGAACAACTTCGTGGGCTTTTTAAGAATCCAAACACGCCGTGACCGACGTTGGGAAAGCTCTCCGATCACGGTCTCAGCAGGTCCGGGTTGGCCTACTGATTGTTTAGCTAATGTAAATAAGTCGAACGATTTCTGGATTGGAAAAAGAATCAGTCAGATAAAGTCAAGAATATTAAGCAGAGACAGATGGACTTGCTTGATTCTAAAGAGAAATAACAATTGATTATCTGCTATGCAAATTAAATAATTAGGCTTGTGGTAAATAATTCAAAGTTAAGGCCTTTTCTTAAAATAGCGCATTAGCGTCATTAATTAGAGAAAATAGTTTCGACTTTGAATCTTTCGACTTGTAACAAATTTCCAATTGGCAATTTAAGTAATTACAAACTAAAAAGAAATATTAATAGGTCAATATATACTATATATATATATTTTATATCTTCTCAAACACAATTGCTGTAAAGACACCAAATTACTTGAAAAGTACTTAATAACAATATCAAAATTAGAATAAAGCCAAAGTTGCTGTATTACAGAATCATTTCGAAAAGGTAAGTATCAAACAATATGACAAAAGCAAATCGGAACTATAAATCTTAACCTAAAACAAAATTTCAAAAGTGACACAAGTGATTTAAATAATAAAAATGTCAATCTTTAGCAAAATAATAATTTTACCATTACATCAAATATGCTGATGAAAAATATTAACCATAAAATAATAAAAATGATAAAAGTGAAAATATGACCAAAATTTACAAAATTATTTATTTACTTGAGGCTCGATGTCTTCAGTTTCTTTCTGTCGAAGGTTCGGTCTCAATATTGGCAACAGTTTTGACATTCTGGTTTATGTGATGGATTTTTACTTTTACTGGTTGTATTTCGTTTATTCCAAAGCGTTTGCGACGTGTAACTTGTCGACATTTAATTCCGGGAGCTTCAAAGGTTTAAGCTCGGGAACGACATTTTTTTTCTGGCATGGTATCGCAGCAGGGAAATAACTGGCTGATAGTTCTCAAAGGTATTGGTGGTTTTTGTGGCTTCTGCTTCAGTTTTTGTTATCCCAATAAAGACAACGCAACCTTTCTGAAGTTTTAATATAGAGGTAGTATTGAGGGTTAAGTGTTTTGTACTGATATAGGTACAGGTAATGGTAATACGAAGGGGTTCAGTAACCATAATTAACTATATGTTGGTCTCGAGTTTTTGAACGTGGTACCCTTGAGCTAAAATCAGGGCACTGTGACAATTGTTCGGCACTTTTGTAAAGTTTCTTAAATGTTGGACCTCGCACAAAGGATTTGAATCTATTGGATAATCATAGAGTTCAAAACACAATTTATTTCGCAATTAGGTCTTTTATCGGAATATACAGTAAGGAATTGTCGTTTTTTGCAATAAGTATATTTCTGAGTGAGAGCCGTGAAAGATTGTTGTTCAATAAGTGGAATTTGAAATGCAAACACAAAATCGGAATCTTTTTGAAAATCTTATAATTCTGTAATTTCTAAATATCGTGCAATACTTGAATATATGACCTGCAAAGTTAAATTATTTTTTACCAGATTCTGCAATATTTCCTGCAAGGCGGTAACGGAACGTTGAGGTGTATGGATCCTTTTTAAACGGGCAAAAGTTATAGTATTAACAACATTTAAGTTGTCTTCCAGAAAGAGATAATTTTCCTTCAGTATTTAATCATTTCTACGAATGAAACTTTGTTCCTACGTACGCTATTTTTTAGTTTACCTTACGAATCATATTTTCCATTTTTCAAATTTTATTTTTAAATCTTTTTTGTCTATTTGAAGGTTTTGTATAGTTTCGTTAAAGATTTTTATTACTGAAGTGGTTACCTTAATTTGGTTTTCGATCTGCATTTGTTTTTAGTTTAAACTATTTATACTGTTGGTGAAGTACTTACCATCTGCGACGTTTAAGTTACAAGTTATAACTTTGGAAATTGATTATTCCACGTTTGTATCTTGGGTTTCCATGTGAATTTTAGGGAATTTGATTTTCAGAGAGTTTGATGTTTGGTTATGTAAGTTCATGTGTGATTGAACGTGGACATGGAATACATTGTAGTATTTAGTTATAAAGATAGTGCATCGATAATTCTGTCGTTGATATTGAAAGTTTATTCTAGAGCGGGGAGATACCAATGAACTAGATAGTCCATTTATGGTTTAACACGGCTAAAAGTGATTCTTCATAATAATGAATCCCTAGGGTCTTATTGATGAATTTTATCTGTGAAACGTTGACACATGATCAAAGTTTACTTTGTTTTTCTGGTTAGTGCCAAGATTTATTATGGTAGATGAGGTTATATGGAGTTCTAATATTTTAAATGGGCCATTAAGTTTGCTTTAGAGTTTATCTTTAAATTGAGATTCGCCTATGTAAACCTTGTCACCTACTTGATAATTGTGGGTTTTGTCAGAAACATGTTTATCGAATCGGACTTTGACTCTCTCTTTATGAACATCAGTTTTTTCTCGAGATATTTTGTTGTACTTTGAAAGGCAGTTATGTAAGTTTCTGACGTATTTAGTAATCAAGTCCTTCTCGTTATAGAGGTTTTCAGGAGGTCTGCTAGACGTGTGCCAGAAAACGATTTCGTAGATTGTGAACTGATGCGTTTTTTCACCGGAGTTGTCTTGTAAGTAATAATTGCATATGGCAGCGGTGTTCGTTGGGGTGTTCAGCTTTATGAATACTGATCATATCTAACAGGGTTAAATGAAAACGCTCTTATGAACCGGACGTTTCCTACACTAGAGTAAAAAAGTTTAATTTCAAACAATTTTCATAGGTATTTGAGCAGTGCATTATCGAAATTCACGACTTTAGTCGCAGTGAATTCTCAGAGGTGTTCCGAAGTGTTAGAAAAATACCAAAAGTGTATGACAACTGTTTTAGCGAACTTGTCGCTAATCGGGTAGGCCAGGGATTATTTAGTTATTTCGTCTCGGATTGTAAGGGCATAATTATTGCTGGGTACTTCAGGATAATTGTTAAGTTCTGTCAGACTTCCCACTTTATGTCTGTTTCCGCGAATATAAACGAAATCATCTCAAGTATAGTTATGTTAGAGTTACTTGCAAAACAGTATAGTTTCAGAGTCAGTTAGAAGGTCTTTTGTAAATAGAGGCAAATAATCCTTCGTTCACGGTATCGAAGTCAGTGGGTCAGCTTTTACTACTATTATATTGATTTTGAATAGTTCGTAGTCGGCGTTCTCTTCGAAGATGTCTTCAAGAATTTGCTTATGAAAATCTTTTAAATTGCCTTATTTGAAGAATACTAAGATATTTTTGTTTTTTGTTTTCTATCAAGGAGTTGACAGTTGGAGTATTGAATTTTACTATAGTCGATAAGTGACACGGTCTTATACCTTTCTACGATTGTCCGAAATTCTGTATAGATTGAGTTGTTCTCGTCGTCTGTTTCAAGTTGTTCTGTATCGGTGTATCCGTCAAGGGAGTTATCGTGAGGTGTTGAAGTTTGGTGTTTCATTGGAAAGTCATGCATATATTAAAATGCCTTATTCTAGTTTGCGAATAGGTATCTACGTTTTACTTACATTTACCGATTTGTATATAATTTCATCTGGCAAGTAGACTACTTAGAGATAGAGAAGAGCCACGTTAAAGGGCGGTGATCCGTCAAAAGTCTTTCGTCCAAAAATTATCGGCCTGAAGTGTTTAAAGCCAGACGCTCTATAGTGAAGTATCGAGCCTCAGCTTTGCAGAGAGTTCTAGAAGCATATCCAATTGGCATATATTTGCCTAGTGGTTCCTCTGAAATTACAGCGCCCATTGTAAATGCTCATTGAATTCAGAATAAATTAGGAAGTGAAATAAATTAAAACTACCTTTAAAATTTACCCTTTTCACTGATATTAGACAAATATCCGTCAATTTTACCCCATTAAGGCTTAATGTCGCTGATTATACATCAAATTCATTTTTATGCTACTATATTTTCTATTAATTCTGTATGATTAGGTCTTTACAAATTTAACATGTATGTCTAACAATCATATATAAATATATCGGGAAAGCGTGCAATTTTCTGAAATATGAGTAGAATATACTTATATAATACATATCTCACCATCTTAAATTAGCTGTTATTGTGTGTGCTTTGAGTGATTTAAAATTGAATTTGAAAACGTGTTAAAATGATTCAATTAAGTAACAGAAAGAACAAATTGTCCATTATCTTACATTTTTGTAAAGTTAGGGATATTTGCGGTAAAATTCACCATCACCATCAAATATACCACAATTGTCAACTAAGCTTATTTATCCATTTGTTGCTGGAATTTAATCTCACTTTTTCCAGAACATACGAAAATTCTAAAAATTTTCATTTCGATGGATTATATGTTTTCTAAAGAACATTTTTTATCAATTAATTTCTGAAGCTTGTTTGTGCCATCTTCTAGTTTCTTTTTATGGTTTGTTGAAAAATCAGGGTAAAATATTAAAATATATCTAGATTTAGTTTAATTAGGTAAATAATATTTAATATTCCACACTATATTTAATATTATTTTTGGCTGTTGTTTTGTTATCTCAACCTTAGAGGTCTTGTTTTAAATATGTTCATGTTTTCGTTGCTATTTTACAAGGATTGGCCTTTCCGTTTTCTTTCATCAATTGCTGTATCATCAAATATTGGCATTATTATGTATATCTATTGCAATTGTTATATTTCCGGCAATCAATCTGTTCAGTGAATTCAAGATAATGAGAACCATATAGAGCTTGTTCAGCACTATAAGTTAAAGAAGGTATTTCAAAAATTGTTGGGAGACCTACTAAGAGACAAATATGTGGTCTGCATCCCACAAAGCATTTTATATTGTAATATCATCACGAGAATGTCAAAATATCGCTGAAATATTGTCAGTCAGATTGCAGAAAGATTACATGTCCGCTAGGAGTTTATCACAGTGACATTGCCAATAACATTGCAGCCGTATTGCTCCGATATATGAGTGAGAATAGAGATATATTACAGAAATATCACTGTAATACTTAGAAATGTATTTGATTTCCTCTAGTATTTTATCACAACCATATTGCCAGTAATATTTCAGCAATATTGTTACGATATCTAAGCGAGAGAAAAGATGTAATGCAACAATATCACAGGAA
This sequence comes from Octodonta nipae, assembly GCA_034190945.1. Lineage (NCBI taxonomy): Eukaryota > Metazoa > Arthropoda > Insecta > Coleoptera > Chrysomelidae > Octodonta > Octodonta nipae. The sequence continues at coordinate 85,323,125 of CM067219.1, read as the reverse complement.
TATTTTAAATATAATCTACTGTTTTATCACAGTGCTATTGACAATAAAATTTTAGCAATATTGTTACTATATAAGAATAAAGGTATATTTTCTATATATTAAATTCCGCTGGGATTTTATATGATGATATTGCCAATATTTTATCAGTAATGCTACGATACTCGACTGAGAATAAAGATATATTGCAGAAATATATTTCGTTCTGAATATTAAATATTGGCTTACACATTGATATTGCGAATAACACTTCAGCAATATTGCTGTAATATTTAATTTAATATCTGTAATATAGATTTACCGAAATATTGCTATTGCAAAGTAATATTTAATATAATTACATTATGATTCCAGCAATATTACTGCTATATTTCAACACCGCATTGATTGCTTTCGAATTCGTGCACTACGTTAAACCGATCATAAATTAATGGGTATATTATATTGATTAAAGACTGTTCTAATGCTCCTAAACCACAATGCATTGCTGCTACGGTGAACATCCAGATTTTGGTGACGTATAAAATATTTAACTCTAGGAGACCAATTTTAGTTATTTACAAAAATTCTGTCTTTGTAATTGCACAATACTGAATAACATAACTACCGTCATCAATATAATAAATTTCGGTACCAGAAGCTCTACTCAAATCCTATGTAACTGGTTAATAAACAATCTAGTTATTCATAACAAGAAGGGACCCTTTAACCACTTGCATCTAGTGATATTGCTGCTTACAATGTGCTTGACTTTATACATACAAACAAACATTAATAACTTTATTCATAGATGTTCCAACAAACGCTCAATACGAGTGGTTATTATGGCAAACACAACTACGATATTAAATTCTGCTTGAAATTTATTCCGCTAATTTACATTTGTGCCAGTGTCGGTCTCTATGTAAGCAGATCGAACTTGAGAATTTGTACCGTAATAATTTGATCATTTTAAAAATGCAAATTGTTTTAATTAAATACTTTACTGTTACATTTTTTTAATCATGTGATATTACTTATGTGCAGCAATTTATTTAAATGTTTCTTTCAGAAGAATTTAACAGCAATAAAGTGTAAAATAATGCAAACTATTTAGCATTGCTTGAAACATACCCATTGCTTTAAACATACCCAGTTACATTAGAAGTGTTACACCCAGAAAGGTTATTTTCTTGAATTGATTTTTTGGCAACGTGGTAGTCAAGAAGAAAACGATTAAATTTACTAGAATTCCACACATGATCGATTGGATTCATATCTGAAGAACGGGTGACCGTGGCAAAATATTAACGCCTGCATCTTGAAGATAGTCCATATTTTCAAGTGCAATATGTAACCATGCATTGCCTTGCTGATAAAAGTTGCCTATGTTGATAAGGCAAAAAAGTAATTTGTAAGAGATAACGCCCAGCCGTCATGCTGCCTAAAGGGGAGTAGTGATTGGCTACCATAGGTATTTGCTTTCCAAACCATTACTCCAACAGTTCCATGTGCATGCGTCTAATTAACAGTCAACCCAACATCACGTAGCTCGCCATGGCTGCGTTTGCGCTCCATATGACCATGGTGCACCTGGATATTGGAGAGAAATGGAAGACACACTAGGTAACGCAATTTATATGTAATGAAATGTTCGCAAAAGAGGCAAATGAACTTAACATTGTCACGTCCGGAAGGTAGTACTAAAAACGAAGTAGAGTTTATAATTATAGACTGTAACAAGACCGTGCAAGATGTGACTGTACTAAGTAGACCTTCAGTAGAAATATGATAGTCCTTGCAAAAGTGGTAGTTAACACCAGAGTTGAGAGACGAAACTTTATATATAATACGCCTGAAGAAGACAGTTTAATATAAATGACCCAAACAAACATGAACTTTTATTGAGGCGCAAACTATAAGTTATTAGAAGATATCAAGGATCACATAATCTCAATCATGAGATCTGCAGTAGAAAACCGCTACCAATCACAGAAAAGAAAAGATACGCAAGAGGACAGTGAATTGAGTAAACGACAAATAGTAAAGAAACAAGAAACATCATCCAAAAATTCAACTCCCAAATTATTACAGAAACAATGGAATAAACTAAAATTATGAATCTAAATCTTGGCATGAGTAGATATGACATAGAAAAACTAATGAATTCTAGCGGCAACATAACATCAAATAAAGAGCAAATCCTGCAAGTAGTAAAAATGGTGAATTTTACTAAAATAAATATAGTACGACAAAATAAGATCTATATCTATAGTTTTGAACATCGGGTCACTAGATGTCCCGGAAATTATCTAGTTTGAATTAGGTATGTTTTATGACAACTGAAAAACAAAAATGCTCTTGGTGAAGATGAGATTCTATAGAAGCTGTTAATAGAGGTATAAAAGAGTTGTTACCTGCCTTAAAACATTGTTTAATAAATGCTTAGGACAGTGAATTATTCCAAATTTATTATGCACAAGAAGGGTAATCCACCAGATTTGAAGAACTATACCTGATTAGCCTTCTCTCAGATCTCTAAAAACGATTCATGGAGTATTTCGAACCAGTTATAGTATAAATCATAGATACTTGAGGATAGTCAAAAAAAATTAATGGTGCTACAGCATGTGTAAGTTTATTCAGAAGACCGAACGAAAGTGTTCGAGGAAATGACATGTCCTCAGAGAATTGAATTTATGTTCAAGAAAATTAATTTGGATTATATTGGACTCAACATAGATGTCGAAACACCAAACTATTCGCGTTTTGCAGACGATCTTGTCCTTGTAGCAGATTGAATTGATAACGCAGGCAAAATCCTCAACAGATTCAACTGTGCATCGTAAGAGTAGGGTAAAACTATCACTCGAAAGCACAATACACGACGGATCTTCTTATGAATAATGGGCTACTGTTAGACAACACTTAAATAGAGCAGCAGCATTCATACAACTATTTGGCACATGAAATTTCTCTAGGACGCAGCAACCAGACTAAAGAAGTCGACAGGGGGATTGATTTAATTTGGGCTGCTTTTGGAAAGCTTCGAATGGGTGTCTTCAGTGTTCATATATCCCTGTGTTTGAAGAAAAAGGTATATCACCAGTGGGTCTTGCTCATTCTCATTTATAGTACAGAAACCCCAGAAGTTACCAAGAAGAATGTAAATAAACAATGGAGTGCTATGTTTTGGAAATAACTCGGATAGACAAAATCGCTAACAACATCCTCAGAATGAAAACTGGGGTACTGGATGCGCTTTAAAACATATATCATCTTAAGTGTCGACACATTGCTCAAAAGTTCGAATGTGATATAACAGATGGACTAAGCGTATCGTAGATGCTTTCAGATGGTCAGATGACACCAAAATGAATATTATAAAGAAGGAATATACATGGTTAATGAAGGTCTATCTCCTATAGTGAATATATAAAAACGTCTGATTACTAAAAATTCTTATTTACAACCTCATACTATCAGTCTCGCTTTAATGCTATTGTACATTATTTTCTTCATCCATTTACATCGTATCTTAAAAAGTGTTGTTGTGTACTTGTCTCTGAACAGATAAATGAATAGTTAAAAATAAAAAAGGAATATACATGATTAATGGAGGTCTATGTCTTATAGTGAATGTATCGTCTGATTTCTTCTAAAAATTCTTATTTACAACCTCATACTATCAGTCTCGCTTTAATGCTATTGTACATTATTTTCTTCATCCATTTACATCGTATCTTAAAAAGTGTTGTTGTGTACTTGTCTCTGAACAGATAAATGAATAGTTAAAAATAAAAAAGGAATATACATGATTAATGGAGGTCTATGTCTTATAGTGAATGTATCGTCTGATTTCTTCTAAAAATTCTTATTTATAACCTCATACTATCAGTCTCGCCTTAATGCTAGTCTACATTATTTAGTTCATTCATTTACATCGTATTTTAAAAAGTATTGTTGTTTATTTGTCTCTGAACAAATAAATATTTTTTAAGGCCTCATGAAGTATATTGTAACGGGAATTCATCCGATAATTTCTGGAATTTTCGAGAACACATGACGGAAATATCCCGACGACTCCTTGATCTTCAGGAGAATTCGAAGAAGAAATATATAAATACGGACATCTGGCGATAGGATTCATTATTCGATTGCCGTGCAGTAAAGATAAAGTTTAAATAGTTCTGTGAATATAAATTAAAGTAGTTTAAATAAATTATAGTGAGTTTGACCGTGGTTATAAATAAATCCAAGAACTGACTTGAACCCGGTTCTGAAAATAAAAACACTACAATATATTTGGGGCCAATATTTTTTTTATATGAACAGTTCATCATAACACTACTCTATGTTATTAATCAAATACTAATCGTTATTAAGCAGACACTTCTAAATTATTTATCTGAAAGGGATTGTATTTATGAATACACTGTTATACAGTAAGTATTAGCCATTAAATAAATTAGTATAGCTAATTTGTTATAAGTTAAAACGTTAGGTCTGCTTTATAAAGATAAATGTCAATAAGTATCTCCTCATTCCTAACCATTGTGCTCGAGCTTGAAATATCATGAGAGAGGTAGCTCTTAAGTCTTTTATATAAAATAAACAAAACAATTTTTAATACCAATGAAATTCTCCCCAATTTTAATAATTTATTATTTTCTTCACATTTGTTAGGCTACTCCAAAATATTATTTTACCTGAAATAATTATCCTGAGGTTCAATATTAATACTGAATGATCAACACTTTGGTACCGCGAATCCTAGTTTAGGAATCTCTGGTTTAAGCTTGGCATTGACATCCATAATTTTGCGCTAGATATATTATTTTAGTGCATTTGGATTTTCATTTACAGTAAAATTTGGTTAAGTCCATCGAGAATGACTCTAAAAAATAAGATCATAACAGTGATCGAAATTTGTCACAATAAAAAGAATTCAGCCATCTCATTCTTTTTATATATTTCGTCTATATACTGACAAAGTCTATACCTCCATATAATATTGACACCCCACAAAAAAGGCAAAATGCTTCTTGCACTTTGCTGTAATTCATCGACGGTGCATTCCATCAGCTACACGTGCTTTCCTTTCTCTGATAACATTGCGAGCATGCAAGTATTCACTGAGCGAATGCATGTTGGGACCTATTTATTTATAAGCATCGTCGCCACAGACATGCAATGCCATTTGTCTTTGAAATCCAGATGAAAATATATTAGGGATTTTGTGGTATATGTTATTAAAGCAAAAACCAAGGAAATGGAAATAGTGAAATATTGAGAATCCACTTATCGATAAAAGTAAAATATTTTTAACGTTTAGTGAAAAACTTACTTAACACTTGAAAGAAAAAAGTTATTATCCTATAAAGCAAAGCAAGATATTGTGGAATAAGATCAAATTTTGACCGACTTAAGGTATAACTTAATGTCAAACATGATTAACAAATCATCACACTATACAATAAATGGTATTATAAATAGCACATTCACTGTTGGTAAGGACTTACAAACAAAATAAAAAATGTAAATAGCAAAAGGTGTTCATTATGTACAATTGGTTACGTTCCTAACTAGTACATATCTACTATTACATCAAACTTGATTTTGCTTCGCATCGACTTCAAAAATATACTAGATAGGTAGGTAATTAATTTGTACCGATTGGACACCTTTTATTGTTTACATTTTTTACTTTGTGTGTACACTAAATGTACTATTTATTGTACAGTGTTATATTTTGTTCATTACTTTCCACTGTATATTTAGTCGATTAATATTTAAAAAATGGTTTATTTTCAGTTTTTTGTACTTTCTTGAAGTTTTTTTTATATTTTCTTTTCTGCTTTTCAGCTCCGTTTTTCACTCGAGTTGTTTTTATTATTTTTTTATTTTGCATAACCTTAATAGACCGGGAGCAGATAACTCCGAAAGGTCCGTCAGCATACAATGACAAATTTTCGTTTAAAACTTAATACGCCTCAATTTAATAAGTCAGAAATATCTACATATATTTAATTAAATTAATTATTATTACTATTGCCTTAATCACTTTACTTTATGATTTTGTTTGGTATACTAAACACCTCTTCTATAATCGTCCGAATGGCAATTTAGAGTTTGAATGTGTTGTCATAGTAGAAAATCCGAACCTAGGTCGACCTTCACCCAGCTGATAATAGAATGAAACATATTTTATAATAAATCTACTATATTAGAAAATATATTAAAAATGGGTTGCTTAAAAAAATTCTGGACAGACTATTTTAAATTATTTAAAAAAATTTAATTAAATGTTGCATCATCCAGATATTTAGAAAATTTTATCCTGAGTAAAAGTATAAAACGTATAGAATGTGCAGCCATTGGGTTGCCTATTATTTGACTGGACCAAATACTGGGTTGCCAGGTATAAACAGATGTGTCGATGCCAGTTACTTTCACTTGATTGGATAATTGAAAAAATTATATATCAACATAAGCCCTGTTTTCTTGCGAACACATTGTTTGCAAAAAATTCTCTTCTAATAGGGGTTTCCGAATTTTAAAGATTTCAATTTTAACGCGATTGGGAATGTGTGACAGAGTATTAATAAATGACCCAACATGGCAGTTGCACGTGATGGGGCCTCGAATATAAGAAAATGCACATGTTCGGTATTTATACGACAAAGAATAACAGTGATACTCTAGTAAATAGTGAGCGATATATTGGAGCAACTGACATTTGAGTTGCAACAAAATTAATTAATCTATAATAAAAAAGATTTTCTAACTTAAAATATGATATCGTAAATAATAAAAATATCAATTACCTACTTTGAAAATTTTTTTCTCTTTATTCTGGAAAAAAACTAAAGAGAAACAAATTGGGCTGTCGAAAATTCTAATTAAAAAATAACAAAAAAGATAAACTAAAGATTTTGTAATACTGAAGAATAAATTTTAATAAACATTTTCTATTCAATATCTGATACATCAGAACTATAATTGTGATTTTCGAATTCATCTGATTCATTAGATTCTTCCTCATTTTCTTCCATTTCGATAATGTCCTGGATTTTCAAAGGAAGTTTGATCTCCGATAAAACGTGTTTTCAGAATTTAACTTCGCACTTATAGAATTAATTTTATTAACCCACATAGAAAATATCAATAGAAATATCAAAATTTTCGCAAGAAAACAGCCCTTATGTTGATAGAAAAATTTGTGTATTATCCAATCAAGTGAAAATAACTGACATCCACATACCTCTTTATACCTGGCGACCCAGGAGTTCGTCCAAGTAAATAATAGGCAACCCAATGGCTGCACATTCTATACGTTTTATACTTTTACTCAGGATAAAATTTACTAATTATCTGGATGACGCAACATTTAATTAATTTTTTTAAATAATTTAAAATAGTCAAGAATTTTTTTAGGCAACCCATTTTTAATATATTTTCTAATATACTAGATTTATTATAAAATATGTTTCATTCTATTATCAGCTGGGTGAAGGTCGACTTAGCTTTGGATCTTAGACTATCACCAATGGAAATGATGTGGAACTTTGGTGTGTCACAAATGTAAAAACACAGTTTTGCACCCTAACACCAAACCTTTATTTTAAATACTCAACGTCGTTTCAACAACTCTAAGTTGTCATCATCAAGGAGTAAACCAAACTGGTTGGTTTAATCTCTGATGCCCACGTCGCAACTTCTAAGGACAGATTCTTTCTATACAAATCTCAAATACACAAATTTGCATTTGTTACTTTTTACTTAGTGAAACTTATTTAGTGGTATCTCTTTCTGCTTATAAAGTTAATTTCACAAATTACTCAACTAGATCCTAAAGTAAAAGATTGTAGCTTTGTTTTGCAGAATAATAATTGCATATTTATTAATTCTCGTATGAACGATCAAAGATTTGAAATGTAGAAAAATATACCATATTTATTCATTTTCACTATTGAAAATGGATTCGCTATCAAGCTTATTTCATATCATATTTCTTAAAATCACGTCAAGCTCCATAGACTAACTAAACTTACAGGAAAATTATCAACAAGTTTAAAGGCACATCACAAGGATAGATTCTTTTTAGTAGTTGCAAATGAAAAATATTTACTCCATATAATGAATTTCTCACATGAGTGCCAACGATTAGAGGCGCTGATTTGGTTATGTCTACAAATATATGAAGACACAAGAATGAAAGGAGAAAAATTTTTCTTACAACTCACATATAGAAGGTTTTCGATAACATGGTGCTCGAACGCAGTAGTAACTTCAGCGTAAAGTCTCGAAAATTGGTTTCGCAATTTGTCAAAATGTGATTGGACAGAAAACGAGGAAATTAGTTTAATTCAATCATCAAGACTGAATGCCAAAAAGCCACGATTATTTGAAGCATTAGTTCTTCGATAGTACTATTGTGTCGACTGATCCATATCCAGTAACTGAGCCTTCAATAAGGTAAAATATATTGTTACGAGTATTCATCCGACAGCTGGTGCAATCGGCCATCAACCAATTCATGGAAGGGACATTATTCCGATAAATTCGTGGAACCCGAAATGTTTGTCTCTCAAGAGGCGGACCGCTGCCATTACTGGGAATTCCCTTAAAGCTTCCAGAACATGATGGAATTTCCCGATGGTTCGTGGACCTACCAGACAATTCCGAGATTAATATATAAAAGGAACCGCTTGGGATAAGAGGCATTCAGTTTTCGTCGGTCGTTTGTACAGTTAAGATAGAATGTAAATAGTAGTTTCTGTGAATATAAATTTGTGTAAAAGTAGTGGAAATAAATTAGAGTGAGTTAGACTGTGTTTTTAAATAAATCCAAGAACTGAACAGAACCCGAGTGTGAAAATAAAAACATTACAGTGGTGACAGGTGTGCGGTGTATTTGTGGAACTTTAAAAGTGAAATATAAATAGACTGACAATGTTTAAAAACGTGAGTTTGGACCAATTGAAAGTGACGGACTTAAAAAAGGAACTTGAGGAAAGGGATTTAGAAATCAGTGGGAAGAAAAGTGAATTAATTCAACGGCTACGAGATGCCCTAATGAATGAAGGTAACGATCCCGATACTTATTTGTTTGAAGTTTCTGGTAATGGGGACATGAGTATGCTATTGAAGAAAATGGAGGAAAGTTTAAAAGAAACGTTACAAGATAAATTGCTAGAAAATTCTAAAAACTTGAAAGAGGCGTTAGAAGATAAATTAGCAGAAAATTCTGAATCCCTAGAAGAAAAATTAGTAGAAAGATTACAAGAAAATTCTAAAGCGCTAGAACACAAACTGCTAGAAAATTCGAAGTCTTTAGAAGATAAGCTACAAAAATTACACGAAAATGCCCAATCTTTAGAAATTTGAAAAGCATGGTACAGGAAAGTTCAGAAATGCTAGAAGAGAAAATAGTCGAAAATGAAGCCCGAATCGAAGATCTGAAGCAGACGACGGTCAAATATGAAACCCGGATGGAAGAACTAAAGCAAACAATAGTCGAAGAACTAAGTCAGACGACAGTTAAAAACGAAACGCGCATAGAAGAGTTAAAACGGATAATGGAAGGCGAGATCACCAAAATAAAAGAACAGGTAGTGGCAAAACAAAGGGGAGAAACACAATCAAAGACCGAAAGCAGAAGCAGTCTGGAGGTAGTGGATTCAAAAATTGGCCTCGAGGGGACAAGACAGAAAATGAAACCTCCCCAATTTGATGGAAAATCATCATGGGCTAATTATCGTCGCCAATTCGAGGCTGCAGCTAAGCTAAACGGATGGTCAGCAGAGGAGAAAGCAATCGCATTAACCCTAGCCTTAAGAGGGGATGCTACAGATATCTTACAAACATTGAATACCTCGGAGCAAGAAGACTACGAACAACTGGTCAAACATTTAGCACTGAGGTATGGTCAGACACATTTGGAGCACGTCTACCACTCCCAATTGAAAAATCGCCACCAGAGATCAACTGAATCCCTACAAGAGTATGAAGCTGATATTGCCCGTCTGGTTCGCCTTGCCTATCCAGCCACACCGGAAAACGTGATAGAAAGGTTAGCAGTCCAAGCGTTTTTGGATGGACTTCGAGACCAAGAAGCCAGACAAGCATTGATACTAGCTCGACCGACTCAATTAGTGGATGCACTGACTCGAGCTCTGGAATTTGAGGTTGTGAAAAATACCTGTAGAGGTCAGGGCAGAGAAAGTGAATCACAGGATGGCGGAAATGTTGAAGTCGCTGTAAGGAAGATAGTAGAGGAAGTCCTTACAAAACAAAGACTAATGAGATGTCGGAAGTGTCGTAAGGTAGGCCATATCCAGAGTCGTTGCAAGGAGAGCAACGGAGTACCGACTTCGTCGTCAGAACATCGCGTTAGAACGGGCTATAAGAACGCTGATGTCTTATTCAAGAGACCAAGCCCTGATAATTGTAAACATGGTCAGCGAACCGAAGGCAAAAGTGCTGCTCTCTGTAGAACTACCGCCGTAGATGACCATTGGCAATTTGAGGGGATCCGAAAAGACCAGAGAATTGATCCAGATTTGAAAGAGGTTATCCGGTGGAAGGAAGAAGTCCGCAAACCTACGTGGCAGGAGATTTCCCGATACTCACCAACCATAAAGTCGTACTGGGCTCAGTGGAACTCCCTCATCATGGAGAATGGACTTCTGAAGCACGTCCTGGAGACGCCAGAGGGGAGAAACGACAGAAAACAGATTCTAGTTCCCAGAAATAGGAGACAAGAGGTTTTGCGAGAGCTACATGATGGCACAACTGGAGGACACCTGAGAGTGAAAACTCTGGGGAAGTTAAGAGAACGGTTCTATTGGGTGAACTGCCAAGCAGATGTTAAGGATTCGTACCAGAAATGTACAGTTTGTGCAGCAAGTAATGGGCCTCAGAAGCGACCAAAAGCTCCTATGAAGCAATATAACGTGGGCAGTCCATTCGAAAGAATAGCCATTGATGTTGCCGGTCCATTTCCTGAATCCGACTGTGGAAATAAATACATTGTGGTGGTTATGGACTATTTTAGTAAATGGGCCGAAGCATATGCCTTGCCGAATCAAGAAGCCTTGACCGTTGCTGATGTTCTTGTCAAGGAATGGATCAGTCGTTTCGGTGTTCCCTTGGAGTTGCACTCAGACCAAGGTAGAAATTTCGAGTCTACTCTTTTCCAAGACGTCTGCAAGCTCTTGAAGATCAATAAAACACGGATGAATAGAACCATTAACCGCCATTTGTCAAAGGTAGTCTCTGACCACCAAAGAGACTGGGACCAGTATCTGCACTTGTTTCTAATGGCATATCGTTCGTCTGTGCACGAGTCCACGGGTCAGACCCCGGCCAGTATTATCATGGGCCGAGAATTAAGACTACCATGCGATTTGAAGTTTGGATGTCCCCCAGGAGAAGAGACCGCAGGTGAAGACTATGTCAGCCAGCTACGTCAAAAGATGAACGACATCCATGAACGAGTCCGGTTAAACATCGAGAATGCCAGTGCCCGAATGAAGGAAGCCTACGACATCAAAGCCGAGAGCGGAGAATTTCAAGTCGATGATCTTGTTTGGTTGTATAACCCGCAACGTCGTCGTGGATATTCGCCCAAGCTACAGAGATCTTGGGAGGAGCCATACCAAATCTTGAAGAAAATCAACGATGTTGTCTACAGAATAAGGAAGCTGCCTCGAGGAAAGTCAAAGGTCGTACATTTCAACAGGTTAGCCCCTTATGCCGGAAGTCATGACAGCGAAGATGACCACGCCCAAGTCCGCAGCATCCAACCACCCGATGACGAGGTGACCTTCGAACAGTTTATGGCACTATACTCTAATGGGCAGAAAGTGCAGCACGACTTGACCACAGAGGAACCCCGAGACCTGTTTGAGGTGCCCATTGAATATGCCCTGGCTCATTGTGTAACTCGAGATCTCCGGATGTCCAGAGGAATAGCCAAGGTATTTGCCAAGAAGTACGGCCAGTTCCAGAAGCTACGGGAACAAGATCCAATGGTAGGGAAGGTCCTTCATCTCGAAGATAAACTCCCAGTGGGTACCAGAGACATCTTTTATTTGGTAACGAAAACATTCTCGCATGACAAGCCAACATATAGCGATCTTTGGAAGACTCTGGTAGAATTGAGGAATGTGATGATGGAGAAGAATCTGATGAAATTGGCGGTCCCAAAGATAGCCTGCGGCTTAGATGGACTGAATTGGAGGGTGGTGAGAAGTATGATGGAAACAATATTTCGATTCAGTGGCATCAACATCCTGGTCTGCTGTCTCAATATTCGCCGCCCAGGTTCGAAGACCGTTGACTGCTATTTCCACCAAACTTCCCGTTGTCGAAATGGAGAGTCCTGCAAATATCGTCACACCAGGAAGGATTCTAGGACATTCCGGGACGAAATGGTCTTAAGGAGGGGGCAATGTTACGAGTATTCATCCGACAACTGGTGCAATCGGCCATCAACCAATTCATGGAAGGGACATTATTCCGATAAATTCGTGGAACCCGAAATGTTTGTCTCTCAAGAGGCGGACCGCTGCCGTTACTGGGAATTCCCTTAAAGCTTCCAGAATATGATGATGGAATTTCCCGATGGTTCGTGGACGTACCAGACAATTCCGAGATTAATATATAAAAGGAACCGCTTGGGATAGGAGGCATTCAGTTTTCGTCGGTCGTTTGTACAGTTAAGATAGAATGTAAATAGTAGGTTCTGTGAATATAAATTTGTGTAAAAGTAGTGGAAATAAATTAGAGTGAGTTAGACTGTGTTTTTAAATAAATCCAAGAACTTAACAGAACCCGAGTGTGAAAATAAGAACATTAGAATATAAAGATTTTCCCACGCACACATCATGAGAGTCGTGAACTACTGCTACTAAAAACATGTAATGAATCGATACATTTTTAGCTTTATATTAATTACTAATTGAGATGGTACAGTAGTTAATCATAATTATCTGATTAAAGAAGATCTGTGTTACTCTTTTCTATAGGAAAAATACTAGGCGTTAATGATTTCTTGAGTATGATTATGGACCAAACTACAGTAATGCATCATAATGTCAGTCGCTAAAACGTGATTATTTCTATCACACTTCCAGAAGTTTGGAATGGTTTAAGTCCTTCCTAAAAATATATTTTTGATTTGATGACCCCAAGAGTGAGATTAACTTTTCTTTAGATCAATAGCATTCACTACTTGTTTTCTAAACTTATTTATGTCATCTTCTAGTTTGTTTTTAAGGATTATTTGATCAATAACACCTCACTTGAAATAAACGCGTTTACTCGTTTACTCCAATAACTACATCAGGACTCAGTCATTATGGTTGGTTTGGTACAGCAAACATAAAATCAGAAACGTTTGTAATGAATGTTTATAGTTTCTACAAGTAAATGTAACCCCTCTTGTAGAAGTGGAGTTAGGCACTGGTCGCTTGTGAATGGTAATTTGAAAAACTGTAAGGTTCAGGTTAATTAAATTTGGATATAATGTCTGGTAAGACATTCGAATAACAGAGCCACTTTGACCGTTAATACTTTATATGAAACCTTGAATAGAATTCTCGAAATTGGCCATATACTAGGGTGATTAATTTCCGCAAAACAAAATTGTCGGTGTTCAAGCAAAATATAAATTTACATATAGAGAAAAAAATTCTCACCAAGTTTGAGCTCTTAATCTCAATCTTAAGTACTTACAATTTACATTTGAAATTTTCTCATTTCAAATGTATGAAATTTTTGTTTTCAAATTACTAATGTCTAGCAAACTTTTACAATATTATTTACCTTATGGGGAATTCCACGCTTTTCAAAATAGTTTTGGTGTTTTTTTGTGTAACTCGCACTCGTTCGCCAGTAGGAGTAATTAAAGTACAATTTTTGGATTGGGAAAAGGCTGACTGATAAAAAATAGTTTTCAGTCATTTTCATACCGCAAATTGTAACAAATTGATAAATACTAACTGATTATGCTATTTAAATTTAACTTTCTTGTTCATTACTAACATATTTCTCTACAATAACTTTATATTAAAAAAATATAAAAACAAATAACAAAAATTTAATCAAAAGAAACAGTAATAAACATCTTAATAGTCATGAAAACGGAAATTAATACATTTTATATCATTACGACTTTCACTGAAAATAGATGAAGATTTTAGAGCCGTGTAAAGCATTTTGGGGCACGTTCGAAATTCTTTTCTGCTTCGTTGAACCAACCAAGACGTAATTTTTCAAAAGTCTAGGGAAATATACTAGTAATGAATAAGAAAGTTAAATTTAAATAGCATAATTAGTATTAATGAATTCATTAAATTTTCGGGTGACTGTAAATTTATTAAATCTTGGTCAGAAAACTATTTTTTTGTACTCAGCCTTTTTTTCACCTTACTTTTTGCGGTTTGTTTAAAAAAAAATTAAAAAAAAACTATTCATTCCACCACACAAAAAAAACTAGAGCATTTTTGAATAGCGTGTAATTCTCCATAAGATACATCAAACTGATTCATAATATTGTAAAAAGTGATGTTTTTTGTATACGTAGATTAAGATTTTGAGCACCGAGAAAAGAAATTGCGAAAATGTACTCAATACAGGCAGAAAAAAAATAGGGTTTTATTAAAAAAAAACTATTGACTTAATACTACAATTACGCCATTTTCTTAGAACAAACCGGAAAACCTGTTTATTTAAACCTTATGTGGCAGTAAAATTGCTATTTTATAAATACTTCCCAATATAAGAGCTGTAGTCAAATTTATTCGAAAAACTCAACAAATTGTGAATTTTAGCAAATGTCTAAAAAATTACGCATAACTGATTCATACATCGCTTAAACAACACACATATTTATTCCGAGGAAGAGTAGTTGATTATTTTGTAGAGAGTTTATCTCTCAGAACCATCTGTGGCGAAGGCTTTCAAATTCTATCAGAAATGAAGTGAGGAGAGAAACCACTAATTAGCAGAGAATAATTTTATAGCAGCTCTTAGAAATATTTAAGATTTTTGTTCAAGAACACAAATATTTGTTAATATGCAAATAATTTTAGAATTTGTTGATTGTATAAATTTGCATGTTTTTTTAAATATTTTACTTAATATTTCTACAATAACTAGTGTACAGAACTGCGCCACAATAGCGTCGCATAGTTTATGTGTTTTAATAGAATCTTTGTTTACAAAATACGATTCCAAACTTTCATGTATATTTCCACGTGGACTTACTGGATGTAAATCCTTCACTCTGATTTATCGATTACCTGACCTAGACGCTGTAAAATATTCATGGTCTTTCAGAAGCTGATTTGTCAATGTCTCCGTCATCTGAATTGATACGGACTATCTGTTTCAGTTGACATTTTCCTTATAGCTCTCTTCCCGGTATTAAAACAAGAAAAAACTGCTGATTGTGTTGTTAAGTTCCTTCGGCAGTTTTCACAAAAACCATTAATCAGATCTAGCTATAACGAAACATGACAAGTCAATTCATTTTTTTTTCAGCTGCCAATTTTCCCATGCCTCATTCATCAACTTTTCCCTTAAATATTATAAAAATTATTCAATAAAAAATAGTCTAGTAGGCATGTTTAATAGGAAGGCGTGTACCTTAGATTTGAAGATTTATTAAAATTGTCGTTTTTTTTTGTTTGACACATAATCGAAGTCAATTTTTCTTACAACTTTTCGTAAACGGATAATTTGTTTCCTTCTATAAGAGAAGTTGTAGGCAACTAAGCCACTCAATATAATTTTGTTCCTCTCGTGATTTAAATAACAGGCAAAAATAAGAAAAGTGCTGATCATGGAAGTAAAGTTTTCACTTCTGTAAATACTGGACACTTAGATGAATTATTTGTAAATATGGCTTTTGAATAATCTTAATTGTCCTTTATTTCATTAAATAGAGAGGATATTGGTATGGAATTCTTGTTATATATTTATAAAATAAAACCAGAAATGGTTTTACGTAATAAATTCGTGAAGCAGAAAAGCAATAAGCCACAAAAATCCTATTGGAAAGAACACAGTCAATTAGGAACATACAACTTCTTCAGGGTGTTTTAATACTTTATACATTTGAGGAAAAAATCTGATTTGTAGCACAAACAATTAAAAATATGATGATTTTATAACATAAACAAATTATTGTAAGTTAACCTAACAAACTGAAAATACATAATGCTAAATAAATATGCTTGCAGCTATTGACTAAAACGACTTTACAATAAATTTTAATGTGGCATGAGCTTCTATTTTTTCAACCCACCATTGTGTGTTTGTTATCAACAGTATTGTATTTTAAAATATGTTCATTTTGCCAAGAAGGGATTAAAACTAGTTTGACTTTGATCAAGCAATTTCCTTTGTCCTACATGTCTTGCAATACTTTTTATTTTATTGATTTGTTCTATAGATTTTATTATTATTTTGTCTGGCTTTTATAAGAGGCAACTCTCAAACTTAGACAATCTCAATTTCATTTATTGGTGGTTAATTTAAAGATAAACTAGCAATAGTAGAAAACCTAGATCTCGCTATTTTGCTATCTCTGGCTCACCTTAGAGAAGCTTAAATTTCTTATCTCAATTTCGATACGTAGGATCTTTTCCAAAATCGCTGAGATGTATAAGAATGAAATGTTTCTCAATGTTTTAAGGA
Source organism: Octodonta nipae (assembly GCA_034190945.1). Taxonomy (NCBI): domain Eukaryota; kingdom Metazoa; phylum Arthropoda; class Insecta; order Coleoptera; family Chrysomelidae; genus Octodonta; species Octodonta nipae. Next base: position 85,306,439 of record CM067219.1, on the reverse strand, counting down.
ACTTCTTTAACGGGTATATAGCGTCAAACTTGAAAAGTTTTAAAGAAACAAATTGTTACCAGTTATTAGTTAAAGTAGTTTCTGGTAGTAAAATCTTAACTAATTTTTATTTAAATATATAGATTATACTGATATTTATTTAGATGAGAGTTGTTTTCGCTGTATGCAAGGGGCACTTTCACACTTAACTCCTGGATATTTGATTTAGCGTGTTAGCGTGTACCATCAGCCTCGTGCCAATATCCTAATAGGAATAGAAGTCGAGTGGTAAAGGTAATCAAAATCTATATTCAACGCAACTAAGTTTTGCAAATTTGATGGAAATGTAAGGCTAGAATAAAAAAAAGAAAATCATTATTGCTCAGTGAAAACATGTAGATATTTGTTGACTTTTATATCCCTGTAAGGTAACTTGCAACGCTTAAAATAATTAACTGAGATTAAACGTCTAATGATACCACAATTCAAAGGATATTAAAATATCTTTCCAGTGCCTAACAGTTAAATTAAGTAGGTAGTAATTAATTCTTTTGAAATTCGCTCTCCGGTATGATTGACGTTTTCAAAGTAAGATGAGACACAATATGTAAATTTTGCTTATTCATTGTTCGTGAAGTGCTCAAACTGTTGGCCTCCTGCATCCATAAAATAATCAGATTTTTTTAAAAACCATCCCGGACATTACGAAGCATTTCTGGTTTAATTGGCTGAAATTCATCAATGGTCCGAGAAAATCTAAGGGGTCAAGTAAAGTAATCTCGCAGGCCACTGTATTGGTCCTCTTCGAACTTCCATCGTCAGAATTAAATATTCACGAATAGCAAGGGTATAATAAGGAGCACCATCTTGCTGAAATGTCAAACCTTAAGCATTGTAATTGTTATTGTTTTCGAGCGTGTCTGTCAGTACATATCTATAGCGTCTTCTAATAATTGCAGATATATTTTTCCATTTAGATTGTCTGGCATAAAAGGACCAATTAAAGAGTCGGCTTAAATTCCAATCCAGGCGTTTAATTCCTCAGGATGTCAAGCGTGAACCTCATTTTATAGATGTGGATTTTCGTCAGACCAATATTGACAAATATTGCTATTAGCAGTCCTATTTAGGAAAATCCGACACTCAGCAGAAAACAAATATTTACTATAGGTTCAGTTATAATTTTTGTTACTAGACGAGCGACCAGCTCAATTGTGGGTTTTCGGGCAACATGTTTATCTGAATTCATTTCATTACGTACTTTTTTATTGTTTCCTGAATGATATTTGTGGCATATTTTTCAAAGTACATCTTGGAAAATAACACCACAGTTATGAAAATTGGTGTATATTCCAAACGGTTCGGGGTCTAGGTCAGACCCCGTTGTCAATGGTTAAGAAACTACGATAAAAAAAGCACAATTCTAAGATGTAAAATTAAAATATTTGACGATATGTATTATTTGATTTCTGATGTAACTAAGAGAATTTTATTTGTAATATACGGGGTAGCACAGAAACTTCTAAAGATCATATAATCATACAGTTCCTTTCAAATTGGAAGATTTTGAAAGGGAGATCTTCGGAATTTCATGTGGCGCTCCTAGGTGCGACTTTGTTATAATTTTGATTCAGTGATCCTATTAAAATCATAAGGGAAAACCCAGTAAAAACTTTATAAACTATCCCGATATTGAGTTGTTCACAAGGACATTAATTACCAATAGCAATTTCGTCCTTAATCATCGGCAACCAGGAACGATTGAATTCTACGGAGGTAGTAGCGATACAATCGTTTTCATTTAACAAATAACAAATGGTATTACAATTTTCTTGACCTTCAGTCATGATGTTTATTGTGATTTTTTTATTGATATTTTCTCTTCAGCGGTATCACACATATCACAGAAGTTATAAATAACTTTTCCGATTTTAAAAAGATCTTTTTTAAATTGACATGACCCGTTAAAAATTGAAAAAGAAGTATTCAGTTTTTCTGAATTTACACTCAGTCCTTAATTGTATGTGTTTAATTAAACTTTTGGTACATTGGACTTTATTATCTGTATATAAATAGGCAAAAACAAAACTGTTAGGTATCATTTTCTACTCTGTCTCCCAACAGTTTTTACCTTTATTTTTGTTTTATTTAATAGCAATTGACGACCTTCAGTGCGGAACGCTAAAATTTTGTAACAATATTGGTTCATTCATTAAATAAAATATAATAAAAAAACATACCTCCATACAGTCAATGCCAAACAGATAACAGTAACAGTGTCTCCAGATTGATTGAAGAGAAAATCATAAGTTGGATTGACTCGAATGTGAAAGAGGAATTAAATTAAACTAAAAATTTTGACTCGTTCCTAAAATTATTCTACATCGTCATGCTATTGAAGTAGAACTCAGGAAAATTCATATTACATTAGAATGATGGCCATTCATTGGGCTCTCGCAAGTTTGCAACTTTCTTTGTTTGTAAATATGGTTTGTCATGTAAAATAAGAATTATGTTGCAATTGATGGGTTTATTTTATTAGTTTTATGTTATACTTTCAATTTATTTATTTTTTTTAATTTTTACCGTATAATATTCATATTACTTGAACAAGATTACAAAAAAAATGTGAATTAATCCACTGATTGCAATTTTTAAGACAAATAGTTAGATTTGGCAGCCCTGAACTCATGACTATCTATAATAATATTATTATTATAGCACGATGGTAAAAGTAAGTTGTAAATTCAATGTGTAAAGTGCAAGATTTCAGCTTCATTCACTGCGAAAAGTTTTTAAGAAATATGAGTATTACTTATTTATCAATAATTAACAGCAGGTGCTTATATTTTTTTACATTTTCCATACAAAACAGTATTAGTCATTGCTTACTATGTGTTTCATTTAAGTTAATGAAATTATATTGAATCTTAAGATTTTGATTGAAGGTTCTTATGTTTTGTAGTTATTTGGAATTTAATAGTAGGTATAAGAACTTCATACTAAATTTGAGTTGGTTGATTTTATTTTCTACTGGCGAGCTGAAATCTTTAACTGTGAAACGCCAGAATAAAGGTTCTATTTCATTTTATTTGTGACTTTAAGACTATTGAAATTTTTCAGTCTCATATCAAAAAATATTTTCTAAAAATGTAGGTATTAACTAATGTTTTAAATATTACATTTAATATTAATTTATTATTTAATATAATGTTAATATTTTCAAAGGAATTTATTTATTTTATGTTAAAAATGATAAGTACATATTTGAATTTATTTAAAGGCCGAATCTTTCAATTATTTTTACCTAGGGAATCAGTTACTGTTTTGTGTTCGCGCATTTTATCTAATAGAGAATTTAGTTATTATCACATGGTTCCATTCCTGCAAAATCCTGTTTTTTTTACAAGGTAACTGATTTTTACCTAAAATAAACACGTCATTGATATATTAACGATGTGTATTTAAAATATAAAAAAAATCAATACATTTAGATTTATTTTAGTTTTCTTGGGAATTACCACATCAGAGTTCAAACTTGTGTATATTTTAAAACCAAACGTTTCAAAATCTGTCGGATTCAATATATAAATTTATGAGGTAAATTTATATCCAAAGAAATCCGACAGGATTTTGATTTGGTTTTATATTTTGAACTCTGATGTGGTATTATTCAAGAAAATCTAAAATAAACTAGAAGATGCCACAAATAACATTCACAAAACATTTAGTGATTTGTTATGGTAAGTACTATTCTACAAAGAAATATATTTTTATTGAACATATTTTTCCTTCGAAAACGGTTAAACTATTGAGTAATTATATGTTGAGGAAGCGTTACCTGCTGTTAAATCATCTTTGATAGTTCAGCATCAACCGTTGCTTATTTTCAGTAATAAAATAGTTTTTAATAATATGTAAGTTTTTGTGGTGAATTGAATTATTTTATTACTACATATTTTCACAATCTTCAGAAGGTGTTGTGTAACAAATTGGCAATCAGTGGACAACAGAAATCTTTAGGTTACAAAGAGCCATCCCACCAAAACTGGGGGTCGCTCATTTTTCAAAATTGTTTGGAATACCTATATTTGTCGCCTTCTTCTCCGGTTTCTCTTCCACTTTATTTCTGATAAACATATACTATTGACAAACGAACCTCAATAATGTTCACAATTTGATGAAGTAGGGTCGAATTTCGACCACTCTACGACCACTAGTATAAATTATTTTGCTAAGGGATTCGATTTTTTTAATTGAGAATTTTATTTTGAACTCCATAACTTTTAATTTATAGGGTAAGCACATAGCCAGCTGGGGAATCTGGGGGTTTAACCCCCTCCCCCCAAATTTTGGAATAGTAGATTATATTTTAACCAATTAAGTAATTATATTTTAACCAATTAATCACCGTTTCCATAAGAATATATTTTATATTTATACATCATTATATATCCTGGATATATATGAATACAAATACAGATTTTCCAGTACCAATCAGCCCACCACCAATCAAAAAAAAATATTTCAATTCCCCACCCCCCTCCGGGTAGTAAAATAATCAGTTATAATATTAAATAAACTTTTATCTGTTTTGTTTTCTTTTAATTTGTTGATAACTATTCTCCAAATAAGTGTAATAAATGGCATTCTTATTATCACAATTTATTAATACAATCCAAGCAATGTTGGAGTTTTCAACTGTACTCATTACCCAATCAGTTACATGTACTTAGCGTTTTTCCTAAAACCTAACTGTTAATCTGATAAGAGATTATTTAATTTAAAATGTTCCTCCAATCTATTCCTCCAATTATATTCTTCATGATTTACCAAAAATATCTAATAAACACAAAGTAGCATATCATAATACAGTTCAATCAGTCATATTCTTTCTGTAGTGTATATAATATAGAATTTTACATGAAATAAATTCTATATAAATACTCGACCGTTACTTAAAAAACTACTTTATAGGTAAATTCTATAAACAAACAGTATTCCACAGCAGAAAAAATAAATTGTTGCAAAAAGACTAATACTTACAATGTAATGAGGAAACATTTCCTAATTTTTATGTTTGCTCTGTTGAAAAGAGACTTTTATGACCTTGAAATAATTTAATTCCATTTTAATTTAAGGTTTGAAGCTCTTGTGACAAAGTTGAAAATTATTCAGGAAAGACTCCTTCTTCAAGATAAAAATCAATGTAGTTTAACATTTTTTACTTTGAGCAAGACTAAGAGATACCATTTTTTCCTATTGTTATAACCTTTTTCTCTCAAAACGACTGCATCTAATTTGCAAAATTACGATGTATTGTACAGACATATTTACTACCTTTAAACTAAGGACCGACTTGACCCCTACACCCATTTAGGCTTTGGTTTTTGGGCCTAAATCCCGCAGGGGAGGTGTTAAAGTTGTAAGAATATACAAATCGACGGTTCCGAGTGAATTTTTAAACGAACAACACATGTAATATCGGCCGTGATTCATTGTGATTGGCCCACCCGGTATGTTTCTCCAATCTGCAAAGTAGGTAAATAAGTAATGATTGACATTGATATTACCACAATTTATTAATATTTCAAAATTTACAGGAGTAATGAGATGTTCAGGAAATAAGTTTGTTTATTTAGAGTAAACTCAAATGTGGCTATTGTTACCCCGCAAGGCGGATGTTAATATTTTCTACACGCCTTTTATAAAAATAGAATGCCACCAATTTTATTATTATCATATTCATTATTAAGAGCAGAATTTACCTGGTATTTGTTTATTTTTCATTTTTCATTCAATTATATTCACAATATTCAAGTTCATAAGCCAATCTTGTCGTATGGTAACATGAATTAGAGTTAGAACCACTGTTCCAGACCCCATTGTAGTACTGATTGCTGGCCAGAGTTCGAAGACATTTAAATACAAAAAACAATATCAGGTGGCTCAGCTGATGGGTATTTCCCAAGGCAACATATGTCGAGTATGGTGTACTATCATTGAACTAGTACTCCGGCCGATTCTCTAAGACGTGAACGGTCAGCAACTGCAGCTCAAGACAGATTGTTGTAGGTGTGCATAGAACTCATTAAAATAAGCTAAAAAGTCCCTATTAACATGTGCCCTAAAACGCACCCTTAGGAAGTTATATGCCGTTAAAAGGGCTCAAACAGAACTTTTTTCTGTTATAGAGAGAACGTTCGAAAATAAATAGAGAAAAATGTATTGGTGTTTCATAAATTTTTACGTCAAATAACATGTGCTACTCCGTTTTTCGACATACTTATGATTCACACATTTTAATACGGAATTTTTGGCTTATTATAATACGTTCTATACACAGCAGAAGTCTCTCTTTTAGAAACACCATTTATACTATGAAGTATTGGTAGGTGTGAACCGATTATAAATGATTGAATGAAAATGGCCCAAATGCTGCTAGTGTTTTGCAGAACTCTTCAGCTACCAATTAATGTATCACATTACTTCTCCATATTCCTGCACTAGAATCGTCTTTTTATCTCAAATAGGGCAAAGGCAACTAATACTCAATCTTAAATAATTTCGAAAAGATTGTTGAGGAGGTCTCGAATTATTTTCCCTATTCATTGCGGTTTCTCTCCTCAATTTTTTTTCCTGTAACAGATAAGTATTTGATAATTGTATCTAAATTACAAAGTGTAGTAAGGCAATTTCGTAAAATTGCCCGGATTACTGGCCGCCTGTACTCATATTCTTTCTCACATTTATTCTGAGAGGAAGAGATGTCTGCAAAATGATCAACCAGTATTCCTGTATGTAAGTAATGCATTAAATATTGTGTTATTTTTATCTGTATTTGGAGAAGATTCAACTTCGACTGTGGAGTCGTTGTCGTTCGTTTAGTATTTTATTGCATTTTTTTTTAAATTTCGCTTTGATATTGATTTTTTTGTTTGTCAAAAATTTGACAGTGACAATTTTCATATATATTTAACTATAAATGCTATAGATTCCACAATTCTTATTCCGAAATTAATCCATAGAGCGTTAATAAAATATTCATTAATCAAATAAAATATTTACTATTCCATGGTAAATAGATATAAACAACACCCTATAAAGTATTGGATATTATATTAATTTCATGACATACAGTTTCTACGAGTTACCTAATTAATTAGATGCAATCGTGCTGAACAGTTGAAGCGGATTGACCAGACAGGCTCTCTGGCAAGTTGAGAAGCGAGAAACCACGCTATAACGAGATATATTAAACTAATTGTTCCAACATTAACTCCAAGTTTAGTTCCCACATACTCTCTTCCGTTTCAGCACAACATCTGTTTAGTTATGCTTTTTGCTCGCTGAAGAGTGCTGGCCATTGTCTCAGTGGACAATAGACGCCATTTATGTTGAGCGTTAGATGATAAAAAAGGGAAGTGCCTACTTTTTTGTTACAGTTCTCTTCTATATTTAGTCTTTAATAAAGAGCTTGAAAAGCGTACAAGCTTTAGAAAATTGCGAATTTAGCTTGCACATACATTTACCTCATAAATAGCGCTGTAATTTGATGAACAAAAGGAGATGATGCTACCATTTTTTTGTTAGCTATAAATTCTTGACATGAAAATCCCATTAAATTTCTTTTCTAATTAGGTTATTTTTCCAAATTAGTCGGTAAATACGAAGTATTTTATGCCACGGATATTAAGTTGTTTTACTGCCCATCTTATATGGTATAGTTAGCCATAATAATATCACTTCAGATTAACTACATTTTTGTAAATAGTACGTTTTGAAATATTCGGTATTTTGTAATAAAGTATCACATTAGAAAATCCCTTAGTTTATTTGATAAATTCTATCCTTTTGATTTCTCCAAAATTTATAAATCAGTGCAATGAAAATCAATTTTAGAATATATTTTATTCCAATTTAGTAGCTAACTATAGTTAATTATAATGTAGTAATATTCGACAAATGGTCGTGTATTAATGTACATGAAAAATTTTCAAATTAGTTATTCACAAGGTAAACTTGTATAAAAATTTTATTATTATTTAATGTTTATGTTTTTATATTATAATATATGAAAAACCGTCAAATCTTGTACCCAGACTTTGATTGACTTATTTGACATAAATATTTTTATTATTACATTTATTCGTATTTGTTGCAAATTTAACTGTTTACTATTTTAACAGGTAGACATAACACAGAAGCACAAAATGCTTTCAAACTGGTCGATGTGCTTCAAATGAGAATATGAACAGATATAAAACTTATGATATACTAAATAAACAAAAACACACATAAAATCTATGGTTCAGGGACTACCAATATCCTATATATATATATATATATATATATATATATATATATATATATATATATATATGAGAGAATCCCGTTTATTTGAGTTAATATTTAATAACTCAATTGGTAGCATAGTTCAAAAACGTGGATAAACCTGCGCTAACCCACTTATTTTGAAGCCACGGAACTGATTGTGTTTTATAATATGCTGCACTAACAAGACAATTTATGTACAGTTGACGAAGGTTCATTACACTTAATGCCACCCTAACCAATAATCAAAAAACTTTTGTTATTCGCACAAGTAAGCTGTTACCGTATACCAAGAACAGCATAGGGTCTAATACAATAACTTGGATACATCACAATTTAATTAAATTTCTTTACTCAGAGTATTGTTCACAAGCACGTTTTGCTTTCTATTTTGAACTAACCTAGAAATATGGATGTAAGCATTTCTCAATTGAAGTCGCAAAACTCATTACCGACAGTATCAATAGCTTTTGCGGGGTCAAATATACAAATATAAGTTTCTACATAATTATGAATGTAAATACCTGAAACAGGTCAATTTTTATACATGAAACTACAATTATTAAATATAATCATTCACCTTCCCCTGCAGCCCTCCAAGGGTTTTATATTCGTTATTCAACAATATAGAACCTTTGAAGACGCGAGATAAAGACTGACATCTAGGATTTTCGATTAAACTAGCATATAGAGGTTCCGAATCTGTAGCCGTTCCATGTAGTTGCTGTTACCCGTAATTCCTAGGTTAGAATGTCACCATGAAATTTTCAGGTTAACTTCACCTGTCAGAGATATTGAATACCCTCTTCGAGGTGTCATTCTTTTGTACGCAAGATAATATATAATATATATTGTTTCTGGTTAGGGAACCTTCATCAGTTGCGCTTCCCACAATTGAATGTCCTCTCGAACAGCAACTACATAGAACGATTCGGAATCTCTATGTGCTAGTTTCCCCGAAAATTCGAGATGTCGGTGTTTACATCCCGCGTCTTCAAATTTAACGAAATGTATCCAATACATAAAGAAGTACTCTCTTCGAGGTGTCATTCCTTTGTAGACAAGACAATATATATTATATATAAATATAATATATATTGTTTCTGGTCGGGAACCTTCATCAGTTGCGCTTCCCACAATTGAATGTCCTCTAGAACACTTCTTTATGCATTTGATGCATTTCGTTAAATTTGAAGACGCGAGATGTAAGACCGACCTCTAGGATTTTCAAGAGAATAAGTACACAGGGGTTCCGAATCTGGAGCCGTTCCGTGTAATTGCTGTTCTCCCTTAACTCCTAGGACAGAATGTCACGATAAAATTTTCAGGTTACTGCACCTGTCAGAGATATTGAATACTCTCTTCGAGGTGTCATTCCTTTGTACGCAAGACAATATATATTATATATAAATATAATATATATTGAATGCCCTCTCGAATACTTCTTTATGCATTTGATGCATTTCGGTCTTACATCTCGCGTCTTCAAATTTAACGAAATGCATCAAATGCATAAAGAAGTGTTCGAGAGGACATTCAATTGTGGGAAGCGCAACTGATGAAGGTTCCCGACCAGAAACAATATATATTATATTTATATATAATATATATTGTCTTGCGTACAAAGGAATGACACCTCGAAGAGAGTATTCAATATCTCTGACAGGTGAACTAACCTGAAAATTTTATCGTGACATGCTGTCCTAGGAGTTAAGGAAGAACAGCAATTACACGGAACGGCTCCAGATTCGGAACCTCTGTGTACTGATTCTCTTGAAAATCCTGTCTTACATCTCGCGTCTTCAAACATAAAGAAGTGTTCGAAAGGACATTCAATTGCGAGAAGCACAACTGATGAAGGTTCCCTTACCAGAAACAATATATATAATATATATTGTCTTGCGTACAAAAGAGAGTATAATATAGAACCTTTTGATTTTTGGACGTGGATACTCAAGAAAAAATAATTTTATTATATACAAACAAGTAGCTCTCGAGTCAATTACATATCACGATTTACTATTCTATTAGTTATATTTTTGTCAAAAAAGTAAAACCGAATCTTTGTGTGACATGTTAAAATTATCTTTTTGTGACATTTAAGACGCATTTAAAAATTATTTTAGTTCGCTAGTAGTAGTTTATATATATATATATATGAACGAAGCTAGGTTCCGGGTGAGAACCGCGTCTGAATTTATTGAATACTCGACGTTTCGACTCCTGCTTTGGAGCCATTATCAAGAGACAAAAGTGAAAAAGAGTTTCAGAGTCTAGATCGAACTCGGGCCTCAATCTGCCTACTCCCCAAGAGTCACTAGGTAACTGAACTGAATTTGAGTCTGCTCTGCTTCTTTTATTTATAGTTAGCGCTGGGGTAGAAGAAGATGTCACGTGATGAGGCTGTGTTGTGATTGGTTGGGTATTGGTGGGCGTGTCTGCTTTGTTTAATCTGGCAATTACGGAGGACCAAGCTGTGGGAAGGCGAGTGCTGTCATCGCGTCTATTTAGACAGAGAGGTCTTTTCTCTATTTCGATGGCTTCGCGAATAGTGGATGCCCTAAGAGAATTGAGAGATATGATAGTCCTACTGTCCTCGAAGTTGATAGAGTGTCCTGTTTGGATATGGTGATGCGCGAGAGCTGAAGTCGGATCTTTTTTACGAACTGACAGAGAGTGTTCATATACTCGATGGTTAACGCGCCTGTTGGTACGACCGATGTAGCTTTGTGGGCAATCGCGACATGAGATTTCGTAAACTCCTCGATCCTCGTTAGGTACTTTGTCTTTGGGGTTACCGGTTATGTTGCCTATAGTTTGAGTGGTGTTGAAGATAGTCTTTATTTGATGTCTTTGTAAATATATATATATATATATATATATATATATATATATATATATATATGTTTTAGGTGGTTTCCGGGAATGCATCCGCGTAGTTGATAACTGATCCCTGCCGGGATCGATGGTAAAATGACGACGTTTCGGCAGAGTCACATCTGCCATCTTCTGGTCGGTGCGCATAATTTTCGTAGCCTTCTGCTTTGGCTTCTAGTTACTCGAATACTAAGATTTTCAGAAGCGCTCGCGCTGTTATATAGTCGCGGCTCGGCGCCTATTGGTTGGCACTGTGAACGGCTGCGTGTGATTGGCCCTGGGCGCTCAGTGGGCACGCCTCCCGCCTGCTGATTTGTAATTTCCGTTTAAGTTGTTATTGGACGGGTCCGGGCCGGTACGTTGTTTAATAGAATTTTCCAACAATTCGATAAGTTCTGAATTTCATTTGCGTTTAGACTGTGAGGCCTCTTCGCTATTTCAATTGCCTCTCTTACGAGTCTTGATTTCGGGTGTTCTATATTTGCCAGTACTCTGGTTTTCTCAAAGTCTATTTGGTGTGACATCGTGGTGGCGTGTTCCGCAATGGATGTTGTTTTTTCCTGCTTTCTTACAGCGTTCTGGTGTTCATCACATCTAGCTTGAATTCTTCTATTAGTTTGCCCCACATAGGTTTTATGACAGTCTGCACATGGAATCTCGTACACCCCCTGTTGTACTAAAGGGATCCTCGTCTTCGGAGTCCTCAACACCGTGCTTATTTTTCTGTCTGTATTGAAAATAGTATCGATATTGTGTCTCCGTAGAATTCTTGCAATACTGTCCGTGGTCCCCTTGACATACGGTAAATAAGCCTTGGTTATTGGTGTCCCATGCTCCTCGTCTGTTTGTCTCGGTTTTGACTTTAGGGCTCTTTGTATATTTCGGTCTGTAAATCCGTTTTGTCTCAGAGCTGTTTTTAAACTGTCCATTTCCTGTTTGATGTTATCCTGGTCAGCTAGTCTTTGTGATCTGGTTACTAAAGTCTTGACGACGGCTTGTAGTTGGGCTGGGTGGTGATGAGAATTAGCATGAGGGTATCTGTTGGTGTGAGTTACTTTCCTATATACTGTATGGCCAAGGGTTCCATCTTCCTTCCTATTTTTAAATAGGAAGGAAATATATATATATATATATATATATATATATATATATATATTGTTTTTAAGTTTTCGCGGGCACTAAATGTATTAGGTGGTTTCCGGGAATTTATCCACGTAGTTGATCCCTGCCGGGATCGATGGTAAAATGACGACGTTTCTGCAGAGTCACATCTGCCCTCTTCAGGTCGGTTCGCATAATTCTCGTAGCCTTCCGCTTTCTCTGCTTTCGCTTCTAGTTACTCGAATACTCGAAGTTTTTTTATTAAAATTGTTAGGGTAAGAGTTAATATACACCCTTTCGACAAATGTACGTTAATAGTAATTTTTTCTCATCTCAGAACTAGTGCTTTATCAAAACTAGTGGTCGCCTCGTAGTCAAATTTCGACCCTATTTCATCAAATTGTGGACATTATTGACGTTCGTTTATCAAAAGTTTATTTCTATAAACAATAAAGTTGAGCAGAACCGGAGAAGTAAGCATCATGACTATGCCCCCAAATCGTTCACATCATGTTGTCAAATATATTGAAGTAAAAAAACATATTTGAGAGTTTAGTCAAATACAGTTATTCCAGATAATTGTGTATTGCTTGGGATCGCTCCTGGTAAATTATTCGATATAATAATTAGAGGATTGTTTCTTGTAACCTAAAAATTTTCGTCATTTGAAGTTTCAATCGAGTTCATAAAATAAAAAAAGAGATGACAATAACCTTAAAGACTACAGACTTTAGTGTGTTCTCTATTGTCTGCTGATTGTCAATTTTTTACACAACATTTTCGAAAGATAAATATATTAATAATGTAATTAAATTCACAACAAAAATTTACTGAATAATTAATACAAAAGTTACTGCCAAAAAATTAAGATTGATCTACTGCATTGACTATTTTGCTACTGAACAAGCATTAACATGTCAGTGTCAACCAATCTAACAGCAGCTAACGCTCCCTCCATATATAATTACTCACTGGTTTGACCGTTAAGGACACACATGCAAATATTCAAAGGAAAAATATTTTAAATAAAAATATATTTTATTGTAGTATAGATGTAGGTTCCTAGCTTACCAAAATAAATCAGTAAATACATTGAATTTCTTTATATGTAAAATACACATTGTTAAATGACATGTTTATTTTAAATAAAAGCAGTTACCTTGTAATTAAACTAGGATTTTCCTCTAATGGAGCCATGTAATTGAAAATGAATTATTTATATGATAAAATACATGAACATAAAACATTTTGAATTGCTAACCGCCTTCCGCCTTTTTGAGAAGATTTTGTCGATATTTAAAAGAAATACGAAAAATAATAACTTTAGTTCTTTAATGGTATAAAAAATCTCTACTGACGCGACTAATTTTGTAGCAGCATTAACACCTTTAGGCATGTGGATTACTCGAATATTCTACAACCGATCGACCCTTGTCTTTGAATTTTCCTACTCCTGAATGAAGAAATATAATTGGTTCTAAATTAAATAAAATAACATCTAGATATTATGGAAATTTTAAACACGGACTTCCTTTTAAAATCTATACATTCAGTTAGAGAGTTATATATATAACAGAAAAAATGACCCTGTCGTGGGAATCAGGCGTTACCGAAATCGCACTCATAGAGTATCATTTATCCAAAATTCTACTAGTGTTGATCTCTTTCAAGGAATCAGTCGAATTATCAACCTTCAGATATATGAAATTTGGAATTTTATGCGACCCCATTTGTAAAGGAAATAGCAGATATCTAATTTAAATTTTTGATAACACATTCAATTCAAAATTTTGGAATCTTCATTTTTGACATGTCGCAGATTTCTTCTTGGATCGAAATACTTATAATGATTATCCATGTAATGATGTTATTTATATTAAATTAAAATTTAGTAATTCAAACTCACGTTACCAAAGTCATATATTAATGGAAATCTCGTACCAAATCGTGGTACTAAAATTGCAAATGCAACCGAAATGGGAGCGTATTAGTTTTCCGGAAGCGTTCCAGACCAAACATATATTTCAATTTCAGTAGTTGAATATTTGATATGTATAAGAATTGTATCCAGTTTATCGATGAAAATATCGCATTGCCCTATGGAGTTTCTATTGAATGCTTCTCGAACTGCTAACATTTGATGTTTGGCCGGAAAATACTATTTTCAAACGCCATTCTGACCAAAATCTCTTCATACTTATTATTCGTTGTCAGTCTAATGTTTAAAACATAGGGCACTTTTCCATCAAATTTTAATAAATTATGAATGCTCAGAACTTTGTTGGTTTAAAACAATTTATTAACACCAAATATTAACGTTCTTTATTTTGTCACTGAAATTCACAACTAAATATTGTACTACTAATATTCTTGTACAATAGATACTGTGATGTGAGTCACGTATTCGCTTTTTCATTAAGTAATTGCTTGCCTGCTGTTCTTAAGTGTTACGGTTACTAAATTTATCAGGTCGTTTCTGGGAATTCGTCCGCGTAGTTGATAATTGATCTCGTCCGGATATATATTAAAATGGCGACGTTTCGGCAGTGTTACATAAGTCCTCATCAGGTCGTCTCACATAGTTCTCGTATCTGTCTGCTCCCACTCCCATTACTTGAACATTCAGCAGACGGATAAATTCTCTTAGTTGCGTCACATAATGTTGCCTAACATGATATTTTTAAATTCTGCAATTGTGTTTTTTTCATATAGTTTCTTGATTGTCACTGACCTAGACCCCCAAACATTTGAAAATGTACAACATACTCATGTAGTGTACTGTCATTCCCAATAAGTGCAACAAAAGTGAGTTTGTTTTATACGTATTTTTAATAGCTACTAAATGATAGGTTGTTTTATTTTCTGTAAATTCAGTTTGAAGTCTACATTTCGGTGTTACCAAGTATCATTTAGTAGTGGCGAGAAATTTCTAGCCCTCACTTTGCGACCGTGAATCGAACTGACTGTTGTTTGTGGATTTTTATGGACTAATTATTTTGAATTAATAATAATAATTCATATATAATTATATAAATGTTAAAATGCATATCAGCATTAATAATTCTCCTAATATAAATATTTTGTGTCAGGAACGAGAAGCGATGGCTGTTGTAATGTGTTAATCCTGTTGACCCAAGTTCGAATCTCATCAACTGCTCTTTTTTTGTTTTGATATTTATTTATTTATTTTTATATAATTTCTCAGTTTAATTTTCTATTGTTTAAATCATGTAGGCAAGTAAACATTCTGAATTTGTTTAATATTAGACGATGCTGTTTTCTAAGTCTAAATTTAGTACAGTATAAGATTAATTCACTCATTAAACTTCGTTTTGGCTGTAGGATTAAAGATCCAGGAAGTTCTCAGGGTTTCAAAGGTTGAACACTATTTTTGAGACAGGGAAGGCGGACAATTTTGAAAATAGAAAATTTTCGATCAAGGTATCATTTTACAAACTTCAGGTCGAATAATCCCGTCCTAAATTCATTAATAATATAAACATTTAATATACTAAAAGTACAAAAATGAAAACTAAATGCAAAGTATTATAATGTAAAAATGATGGAGGTGTGGTACAGAACATAAGATAAGGATTAACTTGTGTAGGTACAATTATCAATGAACAATGAGATCCTTGTATAGTAATAATACAAAAAGAAAAAAAGGTCTCTGACCTAGGAACTTTTTTGGCGGATATTTATGAAAGATGAAAGATAATATGAACATTTATATAGTTGTATATTAATTATTATTGCCAATTATTTATTACAATGACATGACTAACATTAATGTGTACCTAAAAATAAAAAAACTACTAATATATATTTCCATGCCAAAAACATTTAAAAAATGTCAGTTTGATAATGCTAGCGGAAGTGCGGGCTCAACTCAAATAACTTATCTGAGTGCGAATATGGAAATCCAGACTTTGAAACTGAATTTACATACATTAAAACAAATCCAAAACCATATTAATCGATGAAGGAATGTAGTGAAAGATTTGATAATTACTATGTTCTTTTCCGATGGTTGTAAAATTAATTTGTTGCAAAATAGAAACATTGTAAACTTTATTTAAGATAAAACACCCTCAATAAAATCACATATGCTAGAAAACCTTTAAAGTCATTAACTTGCAATTTGGTTACTAAAACTAAAAACCAATCAAACACCTTTTTGCAAAAATAGACTTAAATTATTCTAAGTAGTGCTCGTCGATCCTTACTTGAGAAAAGTACATGTGGTACTAAACCAGACGACGAAAATAATTTCTGGTGCTATTAAAACCGTTCCATTTTGTTGACTGCCAGTATTTAGTAACATTGAACCACCTGAAACTCGAAAACGTAACATACTAATAAGAGCGTTTGGTTTTAGAAAATTCAAATTAAGAAATCGTCCAATAAGGATTGCAGTACAACTTCTGGGTCTAAATTCCATGGAAGAATAGACTCAATACCAACATTAAACTTCCAACTATTCAGCGGGCTTTCATCACTCGAACCTGAGTAGCCTTACAAAACACGGACAGGTCATGACTGATGTTGCTCTAGAACAATTAAACTATCACATTATTTGGAATGTTCATTTGTGATTTTCACTCCTCATATTGGTTAAGTAATGAAAATCAAGGTATAGTCTCTAGGAGCAGTTGTGGAAACTGCTCGGGACACTAGATGCCTTCGTATAGAATAATTTGGTCAAGTGCGAGTTGGACTCGCATACTAAGGGTTCCGTAGCTCCTTCAAGATTCTAATATTCCAGTTTTAGACAAGCAGGGAATGAGTGCATTTTCTTATATTTACCCTAATATCTTTTAGAGGGAGCGTTTTAAATTGATAAAAAATATACACTTTTATTTTCCAGACATAGACTTTTTATTATCTCTGCTGCATGATTCGCTTGATTTTTATAAAAATACTTATATATTTAATTTTCTAATTTGGCCTCCAAAATTAACAATGGAGTTTTATTTTACTCATAAACTTTCAGTGAAGCATTCTATAATCTACTGTCTAAATTTTAGGCTCTGTAAATTGGAAGATAAACGAAAAAATAGGTCAAGTTTTAAATAATAAATTTTTAACTCTGTTAGACTCATTATTTAAAAATACAAATAAAATATATTTTTCAAAATTTTAGATAGTGTAGTTTCTAAAGTAAAGTGAGAATTAAGTCGATGTTTAATATTTTTGTTAATATCTTATAAACAAATGATTTAAAAACATGATATATTTGTAATTCACATAATGAGCCTTTTATTTAATATATTACATGATGCGTTTGAAAATTGAATTTTTATTTTCTATTTAATTCTATAAGTAGTACCCAAAATTTTGGGGTTTCCTACTAATTTTTCTTATAAATTTCAAGTGAGCCCCAGTACACCCAATTATTTTCAAAATTTCGGAAATAAAGCGGGAAATGAGAAATTTTTATATATTTTGTTAATATCTTGTAAACAACACAATTTTAAACAACAATTTTAAAAATATGAAAAATATATTTTTGTATTACTCATAATAAGCCCTTTCGTATGATGTATTGCATGTTATATTAAAAAAAATTTTATTTTCTGTTTAATTGCATAATTTGGCCCCAAAATTGATATTAGGGATTTCCTCGTATTTTTCCTGTAAACAAAAAATTTTAGGTTTTATAGTTTGGGATAAAAGGGGGAATGGGTATTTTTTTAAATATATTGTTGACATATTTTAAAATATTAATTTTAAAAATATGAAAAAAAAGTAGATTTTTATTCGCCATAATGAACCCTTTGATTCGATATATTATATGATGCGTTAGAAATAATTTTAATTATATGTTTTCCATTTAATGCTGTCGTTTGCCCCCTAAAATTACTATTACGGGTTTCTCGTTATTTTTCCAGTAAAGTTCTGTTGGTGTGTGTTGCTTTTCTGAAGACGGTGTGCTGGAAGCTTAGGTTGTTTCTTGTTAGGAGGACATCTAGGAAAGGAAGTTGTTGGTTGTGTTCTGTTTCTAGGGTACCTACACACCAATAGATATTTACACGGCAATTCACACCATCATCCAGCACAGATCCAAGGAGTAGCAAACACCCTTATAGCACGATCGGTACGTCTCACAGACCAGCAAACTAGAAAAGAAGAACTAGCTTTCATGAAAAAATGGCTACAATAACCACACCATCAGAAAAGCAGTAAACAAACAACAGGATGACAAAAAGAAACAAAATGATGACCAATACTAGGTAGCGTACATCAGAGGTACAACTGATAGAATAGGGAGATTTCTGGGTAAACACAAAATTCGAACTACATACAAACCCCAAACAACAATCGGAAAATTGCTGGGGAACCCAAAGGATAAAATGCCATTAGAGAACTATGGAGTTTACAGCATTTCATGTGGAGACTGTTCCAAGTTATACGTCGGCCAAACAAACAGGCGAATATCCCCCCGTCGAGACGAACACAAACTATACATAACCTCTACTTTATTCAGACACGAACAAGAAACAGGGCATAAAATAGAGTTTAATACTTGTAAAGAATTTGCCAATGTTGAAAATTATAAAATCAGAACGAGGAGCGATTGAAATTGAAACCCGAGACACCATAAACAAGAGAGACGAAGCTTTAAAATTATCACCATTTTGGAAAGCAGTAATCCCATATCAAAATAACAATACAACAAAACCAGCAATAAACACAAATAATCCGATTACCCAAATTATCGACAAAAGCCATAAACACGACAATTGCATTTTAATTGACCATCAGTTAACCCAACCTAATAAACAAGATAAAGTACCTAAGAGATTAAGTACTAATGAGGGCCGACAGGGCAGGTATAAATTGAGATCAAGAACCAGAAACTCTTCAGTTACTTAGTATCTTTTGAGAAAGCCAAATATGATTTTGGCAAAACGTCAAGTGTTCTTTCAAACGAATACAGACGAACGGATGTACACCGGAATAAATCATCAACCACATATTTCCATCCGTGAAACAGTATATATATATTAATGTGCATTTATACATGAAATATTTGACAATCCTTAATTGTACATAATTGCAACTTCATGTAAATGTGGGGTATACTAGAAAAATTAACAAACCTTCTAAATTAATCGTTCCAATGTAAACAACACGTAAACATAAAACCGACTGTAATAATAAAATAACAACACAATGGCTATCTCTACATTTCGATCGGTGAAAAAAAGGCGGTCTCGAGAAGGTTCCAGTAAACGCTCTGACAAGAAAGAAATAATCATGGCAGTCGGGTATGTTCTACACTGGCTATTTAAAGGACCAGTTGAGTAGTTTACTTATTGCAGTATGGATTGAATCGACACCAGAAGTCAGCTGTAGTATTACTCATAGTGTTTGTAAACAATGGATTTATTTGTTAAAAATAAAGACGTTGAAAGTGAAAGTAAATATTTGTGTAAACTTGATTTGAACCCACTGAAACTATTGCACTATTGAAATAATACCATTATATAAAAGCAACCAATTTTTATTTAAAAGCTATACTGTGAAGTTCCCAACTCTATCAAATGAAAGTTCCAATATTATTCCGCATTAGAGAAATACAATTTCCATGAATATCGTGTCCTCTCATTCTCTTACAAACCTTAGAAGTTTCCCAATTTTCATAGGCCTTCTCCTATTCATTTCGATTATGGTCTTGACCTTCATTCAACCGTCCTTTGCTGTTTCAAATTCCAGAGCTAAACCCGCCATTTACCCCACAACAGTCTAAAGTATCTCCGACAAACTTTTTACTCGGGACAAAACAAAGTTTTCGGTGAAAGCTTTGTAATTTATAGTCCGAAATACTTGTTTACAGGGATTGTAAATTATCGAAGTGAAGAATTTTAATTTGGGTCTTTAGTCTTGGTGCACTTCAACTCTTTATGTATTCTATAGAGTAACATAATCGTGTACTTGTAATATGAAGGCTTTTAATGAGGCCGTTGTTCCATTAATTAAAGCAAATTCCTGTTTGTGTTTATTTTAAAGTAATTTGAGATCCAAACTACATCTAAAACTTCTGTAATTTTCTATTTATATTTTTCCATAAATATAAGAATTGCTTGTTCTTGGAATAATACACTAAAAGCCAAACTTATTTGTTACAAATTAAGCTGTTACATATTAAAATTTTGATAATTTACAAGATATCTTTCAATTAAAAAAAATTAAAATGATAGTTATTCGTAAACTCATATGCATCCCTATTCCATTCCTACCCGTATATTTTATTTTATCTGCTTCATCACCTTTATTGATGTAACAGAATTTGTGTATACATACACATACATTTCAGAAATATGCGCCAAGGCCCCCTGAAGTTAAGCATGCTTAATAATCAAAACGTTTTGTAGAAAATTGTCCAAACGTTTGTATGAACACTTATTTTTGAAAGATTTACTAAAGAATAAAAAATTAACTTCGAAGAAATTAACAACAAATAAATAAAATAATAAAATTTCAAATCCCATCAGCTTCTTTTCACTTGGTCACAAACACTGCGTTTTTTTAATTCCTGGAAATCCTCGTAAACTTATGGCATTAATTGCTCTTCTCGAGTATGAACAGACGTATTATAAAAAATATAAATTGAAATTCTTAAAGATTTGTATCAAGTGAGCGAGGTGGCCAACTAACAGTACCACTTCAAATTCAACGAGCACCGTTTGTTTCATTGAGAAAACCTCGTAACATCGTATGTGCCTCATAATACTGGTCCTACATGCCACCTCTTTCATGAGAAAGATCAACAAGTCCATGCGTAAATTGCGAAAATTTGAATACTATGCCTTTTCTGGTAAATGGTACTTCATCTGTGAATAGTAGAATACGTTTGCTTGCCTAAATTTCCACTAACAAGATTCTTTTCTGGGAACAAAAGCTCTAAGTAACAACTCTTGAAATCTAGTAGGGTGGTACGGGCTCAACTGTTGCTCGTGTAGACTCGTCAATAGAGACATTCCTAACAACAACTAATTTTCAACTTGCAGGTGTGGACTTTTAAAAGGTACGAACCTATCATCTTCGTCGATTTTTGCTGTGAAGACGTGAATCATCGCCGTATTGCTTTAACATATCGAAATTTACTTGTGAATTTTTGTAGAAATAAAGGCGATTTATTTTCTGAAGTTCATTTTTTTCACAAACACGTAAGGTAATTTTTAAGACAATAAACTGATATCTGAACTATAATGTAAACCGACTATGAATAAAGAAATAAATAATTTGGTCAAGTGCGAGTTGGACTCGCATACTAAGGGTTCCGTACCACCTTCAAGATTCTAATATTCCAGTTTCATACAAGCAGGGAATGAGTGCATTTTCTTATATTTACCTTAATATCTTTTAAAGGAAGCGTTTTAAATTTATAAAAAATATTCACTTTGATTTTCCACACATAGACTTTTTATTTTATCTGCTTCAGGATTCCCTTGATTTTTATCAGAATACATATGTATTTAATTTTCTAATTTGGCCCCCAAAAATTAACATTAAAGTTTTATTTTACTAATATACTTACAGGGAAGCCTTTTATAAACTACTGTCTGAGTTGTGAGGCCCTGTAGATTGGAAGATAAAGGGCAAAGTAGATCAAGTTTTAAATTATAAATTATTTAATCTGTTATTCAAATTATTTAAAAATACAAATAAAATATATTTTTTTAAAATTTAAATAGTGTAGTATCTAAGGTGGGACTTAAGTCGATGTTAATATCTTTTTAACAAATGATTTAAAAATATGATATATTTGTAATTCACATAATGAACCTTTTATCTGATATATTACATGATGCCTTTGAAAATTGAATTTTTATTTTCCATTTAATTGTATAATTTGTCCTTAAAATTACTATGGGGGTTTTCTAATAATTTTTCTTATAAATTTCAAGTGATCCCCAGTACCCCGGAATATTAATTATTTTCAAAATTTTAGGTATTATGGTTTCGGAAATAAAGTGAGAAATGATTTTTTTTATATATTTATGTTAATATCTTGTAAACAATTAATTTTAAAAATATGAAAAATATATATTTGTATTCCTCATAATGAACCCTTTCATTTGATGTATTGCATGATGCGTTAAATTTTTTTTCTTATTTTCCATTTAATTCTATAATTTGGCCATCCAATATTAATATTAAGGTTATTTCATATTTTTCCTGTAAACAAAAACATTTAGGTCTTATAGTTTGGGGAATAACGGGCGGAATGGGTAATTTTTTTTAATATTTTTTTAATATATTTTAAAAAAATTAAAAAAAAACATATTTGTATTCGTCATAATGATCTGATATATTTCATGATCCGTTAGAAACAATTATAATTTTTTACTTTCCATTTAATTCTATAATTTGCCCTCTAAAATGAATATGAGGGGTTTCTCCTTATTTTTTCAGTAAAGTTCGGGTGAGGGGCTATATCTCCATTTTTTTTTTCAAAATTCTCCAGCTTATGGTTTCGGGGAATAGGTATTTTTTTTCATATTTGTGTTAATATCTTTTAATTAATTTATTTTAAAAATATGAAAAAATATATTTGTTTTCGTCATAGTGAGCCCTTTCATTTGATATATAACATGATGGGTTAGAAACAATTTTAATTTTATATTTTCCATTTAATTCTGTAATTTGCCCCCCAAAATTAAAAGTAGAGGTTTCTCCTTTTTTTCCAGTAAACTTTAGGTCAGATCATATACCTCTAATTTTTTTCAAAACTTTACGTTTTATAGTTTCGGAGATAAGGGGGGGGATGGGTAAATTTATTACTATCTTTATGATTAATGTTTTGTTAAATATGAAAAAATATATTTGCGTTCCTCAGAATGGGACCTTTCATTTGATGTATTACATGACGCGTTTGAGTTTTTTATTTTACAATTTTCATTTAATTCTATAATTTGACCCCCAAAATTAATATTAATGGTTTCTCTTCATTTTTCTTCTAAAGTTCGGGCAACGTTCTATATTTCCTATTTTTTCAAAATTTTAGGCTCAGTAGTTTTGGGAGATCAGGAGGGGGAACCGTCGATTTTTTTTAGTTTTTCCACCCAGAAGTACCCCTAAAATCAAAATATCTTCTTTTACGATATCTACTCCTGATCGGGTCACCAAACTATACATTGATAAGAAATTTCAACCTCTTCCATCCAGTAGTTTAGGAGAAAATTGCTGTGATGTGACAGAGGCAGAAATCCGGACTGATATTATTAGGGTATCCTAAAAAAAACCCTAAAAAAGTACCGATTCCAGGTATTTTGCTTCGCGTTATATCGTACTAAATGTTTAGAAAAAGTTGCCAAGAATATTATTCATTGTGTAACAAAATCCAAATGTTAAATTTTTCTTATTATGTTACAAAATATATACTTTATGCTTTCAATTTATGACTTGTGTGCCAAGCAAAGTATAAACTTGGAACATTGACATTAAGTATTCATTGTTATATTCCCGTGGTGATATATGATTCTTATGATAACTGATGAAATTGATATGATCTCTCTTTACCAGTTTTCAGTCTCTTCGACTACATTTTCAGTTCTTTTTCTGTTTTGTGTAACTAGTCATCTAAATTCCTGGAAGCTATTTTCTTGATATTCTTGTTTTATTCTGACACAAAGTTCATCTTGACTGTACCAGCTGTTATAAACTTAATTTTTTTTATTAGTCTGAAGCTGGTAGACAATGTAACTCGTTTCTCGAAGTTTCCTTGGACTTTCATCATCTTGAAATTATTGATCTCACAATGTTTCAAAAGCTCTGTATCTGCTATCGTCAAGGAGTAAACCCAAAGTTTGGGTTTACTCCTTGAAGATGACAACTTAGAGTTGTTGAAACGTGCGTTGAGTGTTTAAAATAAAGGTTTGGTGTTAGGGTGCAAAACTGTGTTTTTACATTTGTGACACACCAAAGGTTCCACAGCTTTTCGATTAGAATCAGATAGGCAATTGACAAAAAAGTCACCATTGTTATTGAAACTTCCTGAAAAATTATGTTTTAGTTATTTATTTTTTCTATTATGTTCTTTTTTATTTTATGTATTCTTAGATATTTCCCTTTATGTTAAGTATATATTTTCCATAGGACAGGTTTATATATTATTATTTTTAGGTATTGTGCCAAGACCACGAGCAGGTAACTTCGATTACCTCTGTGGAGATTATGTAATAATGTCCTAATATTATTGTGTATATCTATTGGTTAAATAAGTAAATAAATAAACTTATTGTATAAATATTACAATTCTATAGTTGTTTACGATTTGATTGTTTTGTTTACAAATATTTCTTGTATATTTCTCTTCTTCTAAAAATTTCTCTTAAAAATTTCATTTATTTATGGCACTACTGTTTCTCGAATATGTAAGGATATAATGTTCCTTTTTTTTCGTTTTAAGAGTGATTTGAATTCAAATTTAAATAGCTATTAGTGTGAAACAACAAAAAAAGCGAAGCTACACTTCGAGATTTACACTTTATATTTACAAACGACACGTGTTTCGGCATACAATGCCTTGATAAACAACTAACGACGTAAAACGTATAAGTACGGAATTAAAACGAACAAGTACGAACAAGTAGTGATCTAATATTGGGTGTTCGGCAGCTAATAACAGTTTTTGTTTCGCTTACAATTTGTCTCACTTAAAGTAGAATTTTGAAGTAAGGGAGTTAAGGAAAGTCTTTGGTACACTAGAATTTAATTTTAAGTAAATGAGAAAAAAGGTCAAAGTGGATTTCATTACAAAAATATATACTGTCCAAAATTGAAGAAATATTCTAGCAAGTATCATACCAATCTGGAATTTTTTTATTAAATGTGCCAACTTGTCAAGTTACTTGCCAACCTTGCCTAGTAGTTTTCTTACTTGAGATTGGGCGAAGTGTTGATTTTGAAAACTTGGTTTGGTCGAACAATCACAGTTTCTTCCAAGCATGACCAATTGGATATTAATTTTGGAGGCATAATTCAATATTATTTCAAAATAACAAGAAAATAATAAGAAAAGTAAATTTTGCATCAGCATGAGTGCAAAGCCCGTCACAAAATGTAGATTTTTTTGGAATTTTTTAAATGCTTATCTGTATATAAATAGGCAAAGACAAAACGATTAGGTACCATTTTCTCCTCTGTCTCTCAACCGATTTTCTTCATTTTTGTTTTGTTAAGTGGCTACTGACGACCTTCAGTGCAGAATATTAATTTATAATATTGGTTCATTCATTAAATAAAATATAATAAAATCTCACTAATTATGTTCATACTGTCAAGGCCAAACAAATGACAGTGCCGCCGCCGTCAGACGGTCAAAACATCGAGTAATTATATATGGAGAATTATATTCTTAGAGCATGTACTTTTGGAAGTGGCATACAAGCATTGTTAGTGTTTATTGGTAAAATAGTCAATTTAGTAGATCAGTATTGATTTTTCGGACGCGTTGCAGTAACTTTCATATGAAATATTCTGTTTTTAATGAGAATTTTATTATTTGATTAATATATTATTATCACAACCTTCCCGAAGGTTTTGTGTAAAAAATTTAAGTTCTCCTAGGGTTGTTGGTCCTCTCTTCTCTTTAATATTCCTGAACATGATTGAACCCGCAAATGACGAAAACTTAGGTTGCAAAGAACAATCTTCCAATTATTATATCGAATATTTTGCCAGGAGCGATTTCAGCCAAAAATTTGGGGGTCATTCCTTTGTCAAAAATATTTTTAATACCGACATTTGACTACATTTTTTTTATTACAATAGATTTATCTATACGAGTGAACAATTTTAGTCATTACACCTCCTTCTTTGAGTTCTCCACAACTCTGTTTCTTATAAAAATATCCTTTTTACAATTTCATGAAACATAAAAAACCGTGACTAGTTTCGACAATGCTATGTCATTTTCAAACGAAAAGAAATTCATGAATAATGACAAAACATTTTGAAACAGACCCAAGAGTCTTGTCTATAACAGTAGGTATGTGTTAAATTCTCGGAAGGATTTCATAAATATGGCATTTTTGTGTACAAAAATATTGAAATAGAAACAAAGTGGGAAACTGATTAAGAAAATTTAAGTATATCACTTTTGATTATTAGTTACTTAAAAATTTCAAATAGGATGCTCTTTTGAAACTCCACCTGCTCGTTAGGTAGTAAATCAGAAGAAACGGAATTATTATCGCTTTTGTAAATTTCTGTGTTCTCATAGGTTTCAATAAATGGCTTAAAATTGTTATAGTGAATGATCCCTGTTTCTTGTAATTTAGGAAATGTATGCCCTGTAGTAAGAAAATGTTTTGCAAATGTTGACTCAGTTTTATTTAATGTTATTTAATGTTTCCGTTAGATTAAATAAAACTGACTCAACAATTGCAAATCATTTTCTTACTACAGGGTATACATTTCCTAAATTACAAGAAACAGATCATTCTATATCAATTTTAAGCGATTTATTGAAAACATAGAAATTTACAAAAGCCATAATAATTCCATTTCTTGTAATTTACTACTTAACGAGCAAG
This sequence comes from Octodonta nipae, assembly GCA_034190945.1. NCBI lineage: Eukaryota > Metazoa > Arthropoda > Insecta > Coleoptera > Chrysomelidae > Octodonta > Octodonta nipae. The sequence continues at coordinate 85,279,602 of CM067219.1, read as the reverse complement.
TAGAGTTTCAAAAGAGCATCTTATTTAAAATTTTTAAGTAACTAATAATCAAAAATGATATACTTAAATTTCTTAATTAAATCTTAATCAGTTTACCACTTTGTTTCTATTTGAATATTCTTATACACAAAAATACCATATTTATGTAATCCTTCCAAGAATTTAACACATACCTACTGTAGTAGACAAGACCCTTCTGTCTGTTTCAAAATGTTTTGTTGTCATTCATGAATTTGTTACCCTTTGAAAATGACATAGTATTGTCGAAACCAGTCACGGTTTTTTATTTTTATTTATTAAATAAATAAATAAATTAGTGATAGAAAACAAAGTAATTCGTTTTTCTACAAACATATTAACCGATTACTAACAGGCAAGTAAAACATCGTTCTGATCAAAGAATTATGTGCAGATTTCAAAGAAACAAACAAATCGCTATAACTATTATTGTTTTTAGGAAATTTGTTTAATCTAATAAAACTTTTTAAGTGACGGCATAATATACAATATAAATCGTCATAAACATGATTCAATCTATTATTTTGGGAAAATTATTGGTTGTTTCTTCTCGTTTCCTTGGGCTGTATTTTTAATAAGTTCGGTAATGTAAACTTTTTTTTACTGTTTCGGAAAATGTTAAATGTCAGCTATAGTAAAGCAATTATTACCGTCACCTAACAAAATCATGTTTAGTCACCCTTCTAAAAAATAAGGTGAATATTTGAGATTTCACCTCACACCTAAACGCAACACATTATTGTATATTCAACTACTTTAAGGTAAAAATTTACTTGGTTATTGTTCAAAAGCCAGCCTTTGTTTGAAAATCTTTAATTTTTAAACTAAGATCAACATTTGTTGTTGTTTAGATAAGGTATTCCCTAGTTATAAAATAGTTTTATGTTCATCAGGTATTAATATTTTCTTCAGCAATATCTTTTATCCAGAAAGAAATTTTTAAATATTATAATATTATTAACAAGAATTAAAAATTTAAATACTGTCTTTCACAGGAATTGCTGATATACCACTAAGCGTTAATAACAAGGCATTTTGAGAACTGTCTAGTTGAAGAGAAATATTGGGAAACCTCCCAATTTGTTCATCTTTTAGTAAGATAAAGTAACTCACAGTTTAATTAAGTCTCTTTCGGTAAAACTGTGAAAAAATATATCTCTAGCTAGGCTGTTAATTATCCGAGAGTCTGTGAAAAACAACGCTGCTTAGTCCTCTGAGAAATAAGTTATGCGTTAGCCGGAAAATTCTTGCCCTATTCCCCAAGAATACAAAGGAAAAGGGTCCGGACAAATATTTATGTTTGTTAATATTTGATGCTCTTGGGACGACCGTCTGCCTTTGGAAGGCCGATTATGGTGATAAAAAGACATGATAAAAGGCGAAAGGAGGAAATGGCAAAACAAACAACGACTATGGGGGGTTAACTAAAATAGATTAAGGTCACAGAATGAAGATTTAAGGATTCATGCAGGTCACAAAATGAAATTTTAAATTCAGTTACATATGACACAGGGCGTGAGGAAAAAGTTTAGAGACATTTTATTTGTACTATGTATTTTCTACAATTTATGTAATTTATTTAAGATTTTAATTATGATAAAATTCTATATTAATGCTATGGTTCTAATGTACTAAATTACACTATGACGTTATATTTTTCAACTTTGTTAAATATCCATTTGAGATCGCTGGATTAAGGTCATACCGAATTTCTTAATAAAATCTCTTCTTGAAATGTATTAATAATGCACAACGGAACTTCATAAAGCGCAGCAGGTTTTCCTCCTGTATTACCTTCGCTAAATCATCAATGAGCTAATCATGTGTAACTGAATTGAAGGCCTTTTTGTAGTTCGCATATGCCATTTAGAGATTTCATCGCTTGGCATGAGCGTGGTTGTATAAACTGTCAAGTCAAGTCAACTTATAAGATGTTCTTTGCGTTGTATCGAATTTCTTGCATATCCCTTTTACTGATCAAAAATTATATTATTCAGCTGTTAGTGTCTGAAAAGGCTGTGACGAATGCATGGTTTTATAAGTTTGGGGGGCACGTGATTGAGCTGGGTTCTGTCAACGAACGTTCTCTTTTGGACAGAAGTATGTAACGCGATGAGTAGGAAAAGTAGACATAGATAATCAAGTATATAATAAGGGTTGCTAGTGTTTCGTACATCTTCTTTATCAGGTATTTGTGCACATTATCTGGTTGTGCTTTCCAGAATTGAGCTATATGGTTTTACTGATATTATATATATTACTATTTGCTTGATTAATATTGACGTTGTCCTTGAGTTTTCTATGGAAGTCATTTTCTAACACCTTAACCAATTTCAGGCTATATAAATTTGTTCATTCTATAAGATCATACCCTGTATCTTTGAAGATCTTGAGTATATCCAGTCTTGTCCCGGCTAAGGTTCGTTACTTTGTAAACGTGCACATTGTATAATATATATATATATATATATATATATATATATATATATATATATATATATATATATATATATATATATATATGGTTGATGATTTATTCCGGTGTACATCCGTTCGTCTGTATTCGTTTGAAAGATCACTTGACGTTTCGCCAAAATCATATTTGGCTTTCTCAAAAGATACTAAGTAACTGAAGAATTTCTGGTTCTTGATCTCAATTTATACCTCATTAGTACTTAATCTCTCAGGTACTTTATCTTGTTTATTAGGTTGGGTTAACTGATGGTCAATTAAAATGCAATTGTCGTGTTTATGGCTTTTGCTACTGCTTTCCAAAATGGTGATAATTTTAAAGCTTCGTCTCCTTGTTTATGGTGTCTCAGGTTTCAATTTCAATCGCTTCTCGTATTGTTCTGATTTTATAATTTTCAACATTGGCGATTTCTTTACAAGTATTAAACTCTATTTTATGCCCTGTTTCTTGTTCGTGTCTGAATAAAGTAGAGGTGGTCTGTTTGTTCTTTATGTATAGTTTGTGTTCGTCTCGACGGGCGGATATTCGCCTGTTTGTTTGGCCGACCTATAACTTGGAACAGTCTCCACATGAAATGCTGTAAACTCCATGGTTCTCTAATGGCATTTTATCCTTTAGGTTCCTCAGCAATTTTCCGATTGTTGTTTGGGGTTTGTATGTAGTTCGAATTTTGTGTTTACCCAGAAATCTCCCTATTCTATCCGTTGTACCTCTGATGTATGGTAAACTTACATGGGCTACGTAGTCTTGGTCATCATTTTGTGTCTTTTTCTCATCCTGTTGTTTGTTTATTGCTTTTCTGATGGTGTGGTTATTGTAGCCATTTTTTCTGAGGGTGGTTTTCATGAAAGCTAGTTCTTTTTTTCTAGTTTGCTGGTCTGTGAGACGTACCGATCGTGCTATAAGGGTGTTAGCTACTCCTTGGATCTGTGCTGGATGATGGTGTGAATTGCCGTGTAAATAGCTATTAGTGTGTGTTTCTTTTCTGAAGACGGTGTGCTGGAAGCTTAGGTTGTTTCTTGTTAGGAGGACATCTAGGAAAGGAAGTTGTTGGTTGTGTTCTGTTTCTAGGGTAAATTGTATCTTGTTATGAATGGAATTCATATAGGCAAGAAAATTATTGAGTTCTAATTTCCTGTGAGGCCATATAATGAAGATGTCATTAACCTAGCGAACCCACAGTTTTGGTTTTAATGCTGCGTTAGCTATGGCATTTTCTTCCAGATATACCATAAACAGGTTGGCAACAACTGGTGATAGAGCCGATCCCATAGGAGCACCCTGTATTTGTCTATAAAAATGGCCGTCGAAGGAGAAATACGTATTTTTGAGGCAGTGGTCGGCTAATTCTATTATGTGGTGAGGTAGGTTTTCGTTCATAGCTATACTGTCCAGTGCTTCGTCGAGTGGTATGCTGGGGTAGAGAGATATGACGTCGAGGCTTGCTATTAAGTCGTTTTCTTCTAAGTTTATGTCTTTAATTATTTCTATGAAGTGATTTGAGTTTTTGTTGTAAGATTTTGCTGTTTCCACTATTGCTTGCATGAATCGGGCCAGGTATTTCTCTAGTTTTTGCGTTGGTGAGTTTATCGCGCTTACTATGGGTCTGATGGGCACTCCTTCTTTGTGGATTTTTGGTAATCCGTAAAGTTTAGGACATCTACTTGATTTTTCCCGTGGGATTATACTTTGTTGGATTCCTGGTTCTATCGCTGATTCCTTGATTTTGTTTTTCGTTGTTTTCTCGAGGTAAGTAGTGGGGTCCCATGAGACCTGTTTGTAGTCTGCCCCTTTCAATATTTCTTCCATCTTTTTCTTGTATTCTTTTGTGTCCATCACAACGGTAGCGTTTCCTTTGTCAGCTGGTAATATTGTTAGTTCTTTTTAAGGTTTGTTATTGCTATGTGTTCGGATTTTGTCAAATTGGCCTTCGGTGGTTTGGCGTTTTCTAAGATTTTTGTAACTTCAAAACGAATTTCATCCGCCTTTTGCTCGTCTACCTGGTCTAATGCAGCTTCAACATTGCAATTGCGACATTTTTTTTGTCATAAATCAAATTTTCATTTTGCAATCACATCAATAAATATAAAGCCATTGACAACGAAGTCAGAATAGACTTTGAAACGTTTGGTATTCCTGCAATATACGTAGTTTTATTTCTATTGTGGTGTTATTGCCCATAAAAGTAATCAAGAATATGCCACAAACAACGTTTAGAAGACGATCTTTGTCTTGAAACGGACGCATGTTCTATGTTAATTTTTCAGTAAAGAGATCTTTTCAAATAACAATTTAATAAAATTAAAAAAATAATAATAAAAGCTAGCTGGAAAACTTAAATTAAAAGTCATAAATAAATAAATATCACAAAATAATAATTTATTATAAAATTTCAGAACTTATGAATAAATCATAAAATTAAAATTAAACAAATTACTATTGCTGCTCCTGGGGTACTAGTTCTTACTTGACTTCATTGGTGATGGCCAAGTTATTGTTGTGACTGTAGTTGTGAATATTTTTAAGGTTCCTGCACTGTATCTTTTGGGTTAACATCAGCCCTTATCCTCAGCATGCCGGCATGTCCATCGCCGGCTTTAGATATGTCCTAGCAGTCCCCTGGCAGCGGAACTTTTCCGAGGGTTCTACTAATTCCAACTTAATTGGTAAGTCACCAACTTACCCTTTGTGACCGGGGCAACCCGGACCCATATGACTCGCACTTTCCCAGATGATACGTTTACAAAATCGACCATCTCGTGCGAGTTTTGGGGAAGGAAACCTGAAAAATGTAGTTATAGGCTTGCGCTACAATAATATATTTATTATGGCGAATATTTTAGCGATGGTTGTAACTTGCAGTAGGTCCACATTAATCTCGTAATTTATAGAAACACTATGATTCCGATATATAACATCTAAAGCTTTCATTTATTTTCGTTTAGTATGTAGTAAACACTAATTGCTAAATAGCCTTTAAATGTTTTTAAGAAACGAAATTGTCATATGAACAACATTACTAGAAAAGAACAATTATGGTCAGGTCTTAAATGCCAATTCAGTCATAACTATACGCACCATAAAATTTCATTCTCAACAAAAACATTGTTCAAACGCATTTCGCATGATTTATTTGAGAAATGACCCGTCCAAAATTTCATTTTGTCCGTATCGTGAAGTTGAAATAAATATTATTCTTGATATTGATTTAGCTCGAGAAAAAACATACAATATAGGAGTGACTACTTGCAAGAACGAACGGATTTCATTATAACCGGCTTCTAAGTTAAAGATAAACATTCTTTCCACTCAATTTGATGTTTAAGTTATGTATAGGTCTCGAAGATGAAAACACTCATCCAGACCTAACTGAATGAATAAATTCCTATGATTAAAAGTAAATATCCTCACAATCCGTAATCCGTTTGTAATATTCACAGGAAAGCCACCACTCTGGCAAACGCATGAGAGAAGGTTTCGAATTGGTACATTGCCAAGCACCCGCCTTAACATATTTCATGAGAAAGACGTTGTTCTGTACTCACTGTGTTGTCTCCTGTACGCCTTGTTCTTCGCCTCCCGAATTTAACGCTTCATAGTATAGGAAAATTTTGGCAGCCGCTCCGAAATGTGAGCATAATGTATATGAATACATATGGATAAACTTCGCTTATCCAAGTTGTAAGTAACTGTAATTAACTGAAGAATTACTTAACCGATTTGATGCATTACATGTTCCACATTCTATTCATTACGAAATTTAACTAAACTTTGTTTTTTTTTTTCTTTATTTATTCTTATAGCATTAGGCGAACAAGACGGCCTGGGGTCGGGCATATAAAAAATGCGCCACCGTTGTTTCGTCGTAAAATTCTGAACTGTTTATTATATCTTTCACCTATTATTGTGGACGAAATAATACAAATTGTTTAACTGGAAATGCTTACTTTTTAGTGTTTAGGGTTCCGTTTACGGATACCCTTATAATATCACTCTTGATTTCCCCGTCTTTCGCAATACAGCAATTTTCTCCGAAACTATTAGACGGAAAAGGTTGAAATTTGGAACGGAACGAGTGTATAGCTTGGTGATCGGAAGTAGAGAAATTTTGATTTTAAGGGGTGCTTCTGGGGGGGAAAACGAAAAAAAAAAGATTATTTCCGCTTATATCCGAAATTTCTATGGAATATGGAACGTTAACCCAAGTTTACAGGCAAAAAAAAGGAAAAACCCGTAATTGTAATTTTGGGGGACAAATTATAGAATTAAATTATTTTTTTTAAACGCATGAGATAGTAGATCAAATGAAAGGTCTGAGGAACACAAATATATTTTTTCATATTTTAAAACATATTAGTTTAAAATATATTAACAAAAATATACAAAAATTTAAGTATAAGTTGAATTTTTTTTAGTTATTGGGCCTTACATTAATTTTACCGGAAAAATAAGTAGAAAACCCTAATTACAGAGAGGGAAAATATAAAATTAATGTAAAGGTAATATATCAAATCAATGGGCTCAATATGACAAATACAAATAAATAAGTTATTAAAGATATTAACAAAAACATAATATTTTTACTCATTCTCTGAAATTATAAGACGTAAAATTTTTAAAAAAGATCGAGATATAGGGCTTTCGCTGAACTTACCGGAAATATAAGGAGAATCCCCTAATATTAATTTTGGCAAATTACAGAATAAAATGGAAAATAAAAAATGAAAATTGTTTATAACGCAACATCATACATAAAAACAAAGGGCTTATTATGACTAATACAAACATATTTTTTATTTCTTTTTTAAGATAAAATGTTAACAGATATTAACAAAAATATTTAAAAAAATACCCATCTCCGAAACTATAAGACGTAAAATTTTAAAAAAATATATATATATATATAGGGCCTCACCTGAAATTCACTGAATAAATAAGGATAAACTCCTAATATTAAATTTAGGGGCCAAATTACAGAATTAAATGGAAAAAAAAATTAGAATTGACGCATCATGTACTATATAAAATCAATATACACATATTTTGTCATGTGTTTAAAAGTAATTGTTTGAAAGATTAACAAAGATAAAAAATACTCATACCCCTCCCCTTATCTTCGAAACTAAACGACGTAAAATTTTGAAAAAAAATATAGAGTCCCACCTAAACTTTACAGTAAGGATAAGGAGAAACCCCTAATTTTAATTTTTAGGGCAAATTACGGAGTTAAATGGACAATATATAACTAAAATTGTATCTACCACATCATGTAATATATCAATTTAAAGGGCTCATTATGGAAAACACAAATATAGTCTTTTCATATTTTTAAAATTAATTCTTTAAAATATATTAACAAAAATATTTAATAAAATCCCCATTCTCCCCTTTATTTTCGGAACCATGAACCTCAAATTTTGAAGAAAGTTAGGGGTATAGGGCCGCACTTAAACTTTATAGGACAGATAAGTACAAATCCCAAATATTAAATTTTGGAAAAAAATATAGAGTTAAATGGAAAATTATATAATGTTTTTATTTTCACATTTGGTTTCAGTTCTTGGATTTATTTAAAAACAGAGTCCAACTCACTATAATTTATTTCCACTAGCCAAACCTTTCTGATTCCCAGAAATATGGGACAAATGCCAATTGCACCAGATATCGGATGAATGCCGATTGCACCAGATATTGAATGAATACCAGTCACAAAAATAATTTTTCAACGCATCATGTAATATATCAATTGAAAGGGAGAGAAATACAAATATATATTTTTCATATTAAAAATTTTTTAAAAGATAATAACTAAAGTATAAAACACCGACTTATTCCCCCTTTATGTCAGAAACTATACTACCTTAAATTTTGACAATATATGTATAAATATAGAGGGTGTAAATAGTTTGACTGCATATATTTTAGGTGCAGATAGTACCCACCAAACAAAACAAAAACCTCTTATAAAACTATGGTCTAAAGGCCTTAATAAGCAAGAAAATTTTAAATACATGTTAAGTAAATTATTGTCAATGTGGCAACGTCGCGCTAAAAATGAGATTTGCTTGTAGCGTGAATAATAAAGGAATGAGTCACCACAAAAAAATGAACACCTGTTATTTTTTTGTATTAAATAATTTCATAGTTTCGAGTGCCCGTAGATTTATTTAGGTACATAAAATTTTATGAAATATTATTTTCAAAAATGTACCCTTTTAATATCTATGTATTGAAATGAATATTTATATTTGGCGATTTATTTTATGCATCAAGTTGAAGAAGGGAGGATACAAAGGTGTTTACATTATGATACAAAAATAATGCGATACAAACTATATTAAACAAAACATTTCTTATATGTAGTTCTTTTATGTGTTAAATTCTTCGAGAAATAATTGTTGCTAAGAAATTAATATTACTTATCTTAGACAAATAAAAACCTTTGACCTGCAGGATGTCATTATGATAGAGCTCTGGCGAGCAAACGGATTATTTATAGTAAATATTCAAAATTCTTGTTATTACATTTGCTTTCCCCACAAATTAATAGCATGTCAGGTCTTTACCTAATTGTATGATTGTCACTGTTTGTCACAAAATAATACACTCGAACTCACAATTCACAACAGATTTTATTTATTTTTCCAATTTATATTTTAAAATGAAAATCAAATAACTTACGCTATGTCGAATGTCACGCAAAATCACTTTCACTTTCTTAAAAGAACCGGGCAGCTGTAGTACTGAGTATATGCTATGTTGCCACATCTGATCGGAGAAACGTAGGGCAAATTATAACAGAATATTTAGAGTTTAAATAATAATTTTCTTTGTTAATACAGTTATTAAAGGTGTATACGCTATTGAGTATTTACATATTTAGCTTTACAATCATTTTGAAGCCGGAAATAATCTATTATTCACTGTAATAAACTTCTAACTTTTTCATTTTTTTGGCAAAACTATAGTTTATTTCTGAAAATGTTATAAAGCTTTTTGATTTGTTTTGACCTGAAGTATTTATCCTCAAAATCTTTGCACTCAAACCCTTTACACCCTGTATATATATATATATATATATATATATATATATATATATATATATATAGGGCCTCTCTTTACAGGAAAAATAAAGAGAAAAATCCTGATATTAAGTTGACATCTAAATTACAGAATTAAATGAAAAATCTTTTTTTTTTCTTTCAAACGCATCATTTAATGTAATCGAGCGGAATAATGAGGAATACAAGTATATTTTTCATATTTTTAAAATAATTTGTTAATAAGTTATTAAAAAAATATATATACAAAAAATGAAAAGAATCGACATAGGAATACATATTTATTTTATTTGTTTTTTTAATATATATATTTTTTAAATTTAGTAATTTATTATTTAAAATTCTACCAATTCTCCTCTTTATCTTCCAAACTACTGAGCCTAAAATTCAAACCAAAGATTATATAGGGCTTCACTGAAATTCTATTGGTAAAACAAAACGAAAATCTTAATCATAATTTTGTTGGCCAATTAGAAAATTAAATAATACTTTTATAAAAATCAAGCGAATCGTGTAGCCGATAAAAGAAAATTAAAGTGTATATTTTTTTATAAATTAGAAACGCTTAGTTTAAGAGATATTAAGGTAAATATAAGAAAATCCATTTATCCCCTGCTTGCCTGAAACTAGAATATTAGAAAAATATATACTTTGATTCACGTACTTCTCAAGAGTGCTACAGAATCCTTAGAATGCAAAAGTTATATTACTTAGCGTTCAATTTAAAATGTGCCATACTTTTTCACCCTTTTGTATCAATTTCTCACCCTGGGCCTACCCTTTACGGCGGCGATTGTGTTAGGTTATATGTTAAACTAGTTTAATTTAAAAAATTGCTGGCAATGCCATATTTTTACCATTTTATCACACTTTTTTCATCTCTAACCTACCCCTAATGGCAGCAATTCTGCTGGGTTAAACATTAAGTTAACAGGATTTAAGAAAATCAGTTTTAGAGATGCCCTATTTTTCCACCCTTACTCAATTTTTTTTCCATCTTAAGAATTTTTCACACCAACCATCCCAATTGGCGTCAAACCTACTTCTAGCTTACAAATGGAGCTAGTAGAATTCGAAATAAAGCAATTCTTTCTAGACTATTTGTTTCTACATACATTTTACAAAAATTTTGAGGTATAAGTTACGTTTAATAGCTCGGAAATTACTCTCCAACTCTTGGTTAGAGATTTCAAGAAATTTGATGTGTCACGGAATTTATTAAAAAGTTTTATTTGAGATGTATGTAGTCCTTATAACTGGATAATATTTTATAATTTTTCAATATACTCGTATAATCACATTAGTCAGACTTTCTTTCTACACACATTTTGCTAATATTATTACCAGCATAATAAGTTTCGTTTCTAAACCATCCTTAACAGCAGTGAGTCTGAGGAAAATTGAAATAAATTAAATCTTATGCCTTTTTAGACATCACTACAAATATTTTTTTATCTCTATGCCACCTTTACTGTTCCAGAAACTATCCTCTAAATCGTTAAAAAGATTTCAACAAATTAGTCAAAAACTACCCTATTTTCTGTAGGTGCAATTATTAAAGAGTTAAACTTGATAAAGTAAGAGGCCGATTAAGCTAGCGGGGATATTAGAACGGAATTCGAAACAACCTATGTCATTATTTTTTAGTATTTTTTTATCTAATTTTTGACTAGTTTTTTACCTAACCCTGTAACACCTATCCCACTATCTAACACTTAAAGTAGCGGGAATTTATATAATTTCAAGGGAAACACAGCTATCGACATATTTTCACTGCCAAAATGCCTAGAGTTCCTTTAAGCCGAGTGTATCACCAACAAAGTGAACTTGAAAGAGGTCGAATTATTGGCTTACTGTTATGATGTTGTCAACCGGGGTTTGATTATACCCAAAATCGGAGGCAAGTAGGCAGCGGAGGACGAAGGGGAACAAGTGAAGTTCAAGATCGACTTCTAAGACTTATGGCTTTTCAAGACTTATTTTCAACAACTCGAACTTATGCAGATTAGTGGTTAGGAGAACAATGCCATCTTGAAAGTTGTACTGAAGCATTATCGATCCCATCTTGTGCTACCTCGATGCAGAGAACGACAACATTAGAATGTGGAATGGCGTCAGGCCATCTTCTCTGATGTATTTCGATTCTGCTTGAGTAGACCTGATAGCTAAAGAAGTCTTCTAGTCGAGAAGAAAGACGTCAATTTAAATTTGATCTTGAACAAATGTTCACCTAACAGTTGACGTTGTGGTATGGGGTGTTATTGCACATGGAAGTAGGCCACCTTTAGTCTTTGCTCGAGGAAACATGACAATGCATCGTTATCTTCAGGATTTTTCCTATTTACACACAATAATATTTGACATAATTTAATTAAAGGGTAAAGACATTAGTTAATAAATAATGTGACAAACGCATATCTAAGTAAATAATATGAATAAATCAAGTATTTAATGAGTACTATGCGTTTCTTAATAAACTGAATAATTAAGTAAAAATATAATAACACATTTTTAAAACTGATATTCACTTTCACTTTGTAGACATAAAAATCCAATATTTGCAACAGCTGATTCCGAAAACAATTTGCATCGAAATATCAACAGGACTATATAAGCTGAACTAACTCTGAAATGTCCTGCAGTCCTTTTCATAATCCACTTCGATTTTTCTCGTAGTTCTAGATGGGCATTCCACTGTTGTTCCAGTGTTTGATGCTAATAATTTTTGTTCCACAGATCGTGTTTAGTATAGCAGACGGTCAACATTTTTTTTATGACTCATTTAGGTATATCTATTGGCGGCGAATATAAATTGTTTAACAATATTATTGTTTATGACTTATTATTATCAATTCCTTATTACAATCTGTTTAAAACTAATGTGTTCATAAAAACCTATAAGAAATAAGTAATATATATATATATATTAATTATTATAAGTGAAAAACATTTAAAAAGGAATGTCAGTTCGATACCCAGTAATAAAATTAAGGGAAACGATTTCACCCCACCAGTAATTTTTTTCGGATTCCGAATACCAACATGGAGGCTTTCAAATTGAGTTTACATACAATAAATCAAAACCAAAAGAAAATTAATTTACGAAAGATTGTACTAAAATATTTGATAATTAATATGTTTCTTTCAGATTGTTGAAAAAAATCACATTTGAGAGAAAGCCTTCAAAGACGCTATGTTGAGATTCTGACCAATTATATTCCTTTAAAAATTCAAACTTTCTGCTTAGTTTCAAGGTTTTAACATTTTTTACTTAATAACTATGAACGGTTAGAAAATGGGGATTTTCCAAATAGCTCAATAGCTAATTGTCCAATCGACGAGACGAACCAATCATTTAGTAGCTATTGAACATATGTGTACAACACGGATACTTGTCCCACTAAAACTTTTCATTCATTCCTAAAAAGTTAAAAAACGACCCAAAATGGCACTTTTTGCATCTTTAAACACTCCGTATAATTAAGGAATAGAAATTTTTAAAAACAGTTTTTATGTGTTCTGCTATACACCTTCTTCAAGACAAACCATCATTTTTTGCAATTGGAAATATCAACTTTCTTCGAGTAAATGTGAATGACTATTATAAAATATCTCACTCGGGACTATACCAACGCTGAGGTGATAAGGTACTTGGAATAGATGTGAATGACTTATAAAATATCCCACTCGGGACTATACCAACGCTGAGGCGATAAGGTACTTATTGTTAATTAGCAGTCTGTTTGCTTAAACACATGAAATTAAGTCTAATAAAAAAAGTCCAACTAATAACATGTAAATTGGCAGTTTGTTCTGGCAACATTTTAAAAATTTTAATTTTCAATGTTAATTCAATTGTGCCTTTTTCCGTATTATTATAGTTATTGCCATTTACAATAGGGTCGGACCTAGCTCCCGAAAAGTTTGCAAACATTTTCAAGTATTGTGGTGTTATTCCTAATGAGTGCATAAATGTGTTAAAAGGATTGTGTAATTCTACATTTGAGTCGTTAATATATCGGTTCTTTTATCATATAATAAGTGGGACTCTATTATATTTAAAAGCTGTAGTGCTTTCTATAAGCCACATTCAAAACATCTAGTTAATTTTCATGACAGAATACCAAGTAATTTAATAAAGTTCTTTTTGTGAAGAGCGAAACGGTATCGTATGCTCATTGCATACTAAATACAAAAAGGAATACGTCGCTGAATTTAATTACAGTTATTGATGTTCTACCTCCCTCACTTTTCTAGACGAGAATAGGATAATCTATGTTTAAGCATTTTTTAGGAAATAACACCACAATTTAGAATGCTAAATTCATGTATTGTGGTTCCAAACAGTGCTTAAACATTGCCAAAATATGCTACAACTATCAGGAAACAAATAGGATAATCTGTTACGTAACAGACAATAAGTGCTGATACTTTGGTAGATGATAGAACTGATCACTCTTTATTATATAACATATGTCAAAAAGCTTACGGTTTACGAGAAAAAAATATTGAAATTTGTCAATCAAAGTAAACACTTAAGTTTGTATTCTACTATTTATTTGCCAGAGCAACAAAATTTATCAACTGAACAGTACAATAAACTAAACCCTCTACGATTTCTATCAAATGAATGGCTATTTAAAATAATAATTAAATTTTCAAGGGAGTTAATAAAATAGAAATCATGTTAATATGGGATCTTTGCTTTCGTTTGCAGACCTTAACAAACAATTTGTTGCGGCACGTGAGGTTCCTAATAGCAATTAAGTAAGGTTATATAATTTTTTTAAATGTAAAATATTTAATTTGTGATGTTATTCCCAAGTTCATAAACATTAAGTAAAGATGCCACAACTATTATTCAGGAAACATACTCACCTTTTTATTTATGTTTACCAAATATAAGTGTGGAAATTTTAAGCATGGAATAAAAAACAAAGGAATGTTGGTGACAAATGCATCAAAAAACTACCCATGCAAAGTAAAATCCAAAAACAGAAATATAAGATATCGCTCAAAATATCATCGATGTATGTTTTTAGAATATCAATGTATCGTTCGTATACATAGTTATTCGTTTTCGATGCATTTCAATGCAGTATTTGAAGCAGAAGTTAACTCTAGGTTCGTTCTAACAGAACGAATTACCGATACACAACCGATAATCTTCGTGCGCGGTGACCAGTTACCGTTTAAAATGATGTTACGCCAAATACGATTACCGGTTGCTTATCGGTTTTACCTCGTGTTGGAACACGAATTCTGATAAATTAGTTGTCAAAGTTTATTTTTTGTTGCAAATATTTTACAAACTAACACCTAGTAAAAATTGTATAGTAAAATGTATCATATTGGTGGGGACAAAGGAGATAGGGCAATGCAAAACACGAAATGATATGGTGTTTCATTGATCAAAATTCAGCTCTTAGGGAGCGGACTATAGTTCACAATGCGACTTACAGCGTGGACGAATGTTTCAAATAAATGATATACCATTCATTACTAATATAATGTGTTATTGTAAGTTTTTAACTCTGTTATAATGTACATTGTATAACTTAGTGGTCATTTTTTTATTTTTAGTGACTGACAGACGATCATTAGAATTCCGAAAACTTTCATAATAAAATGAGTTTTCAAAACAAGGCCCTCAAACTTTTCTGTCACTAATGCGTTTTATGTATGCCTTACAACTCCAACATT
The DNA here is from genome assembly GCA_034190945.1 of Octodonta nipae. Classification (NCBI taxonomy): domain Eukaryota; kingdom Metazoa; phylum Arthropoda; class Insecta; order Coleoptera; family Chrysomelidae; genus Octodonta; species Octodonta nipae. The sequence continues at coordinate 85,264,347 of CM067219.1, read as the reverse complement.
ACCATTTTAAGTTCAAATGTAGTTGTTTGTTTTAAGATTTTAGCTATATTTATTTATTATTTATTTATTTTACATTACAATTTGTAATTAAAATTATATATATTTATTAATTAATAATTTTTCCCAAAGTATTAATTCGTCTAATATATATCTTTTCTTCTAGGTAAGTTCCTTCAGGGATATGCCAAAAATAGCAAGGTAACTTCATTTTTTATATTTATCAGGTTAAAATTACAATATTGTTGTTTAACACGAACAAACTCTAACAAAGTGATATCTACATTGACCTGAGCTTAATACCTGTAACAATTTTGTTTTCAAAGATATCTACTATTTTTTATGCAAATTATGGGTAGGGAAACATCCACATACTTCTTCACTATTTTAAGGGAGGGGAGGGCTCGCAACAAATATTACTTTTGGTAAGTATCCCAATATTATATTTTCAAGTTAATAATAATAATAAATCGTAGAATACGATTGGTGTGGGCGGAATTTGGAAAACTTAGTCATATACTCCAAAATAATAAAAAAACGATTCGTGTGGGGTATATACGGTGTGGAACCTTGGCTTTGACACAACAGTACATAAGATAACGCCGTATGGAAAGAGCAATACTGATCGTAATACTACGATAAATGAAAACCAACGAATGTATAACAAAACGAACAAAGCTGTCAGACATGATGAATGAGAGACAGAGAATGAGATATTTATTTTTAATCCAAGAAAAGACAATGGTAATATGGAAAGGGCAGTACATGCTGGATATGAAAACAGCTTATATATACAGTGTCAGAATCATCTTGGATTTGAAGTAGATACAATATGTACAGGGTATAAACGTTTTTTAAAAAGAGTTATAGTTTTCTCAAAAAATAGAAATTTTAAGAATTTCCCATCCATGTTTACAGTCACAAACGGACAATTTCGCATTGAAAAGTTTTCTGATGCTTCAAATGTAGCTCCTAAACAGATCATATAATACCTTTACATCGACAAATTATTTTTTTGATAATTAAAAATAAATCAGAACTGCACCACAAACTTGATATTTCAATAAGTGAGATGTTTCCAATCCCAGGTATTAGTTTTTGCATGGTGTTTGTTTTACTTACATTCTAAAGTCTAGTTTGTAAATGTGTAATTTTCATGAACGTTTATTTATCGTTATAAATGCTATAAGAGGTAAGGATTTACATTTATCTAACCGGAAGGTTTGAAGTTAACTAATGTGTCTCAGAATAATTAATCGGTTAAGATAGTCCCTTATAGGTACGTTACATTGTATGGAGTTATATCTAAATAGTATTTAAATATCTTTTCATCCTTCTGTATTTTAACATAATTTCGCGAATTTCGCTTCTAAAACTTAATCGATAAGTGGGAATCTATTTCAGGAAAATATTTCGAATCATTTATTAAAGGAAATAAATCTAATTCATATAATTACTGAATAAAAAATGCAGGTGTTCACTCTTTCGTAGTCAACGTTATTTCTTTAGGTATTTATTTACTATCTTTCGGCGCCATGTTGCCACATTAACAGTAATTTACTTACACCATATTTTGAAATTCGTTTGGTTATTAAGGCCTATAGACCATACGGTCTCCAGATAAAGTATATGCACTGAAACTATTTACACCCTGCAAAATCTAAATATATATTATAATAAGGGAGGTAATAGTTTGTTTCACTTTATGTACAAAAATCATATAATATAGGGGGTGCCAGAGTAGTCGAAACACAAGAAATAGCGATGGGCGGGTAAAAAGTACCAAAAATCATGATAATGTGGTTTATGGTTTAAAAACTGGAGTGTTCAAATCATTGTACTGTAATGTGTAAGAGTTCTAGTTGTTGACTGTAGGATACTTGTGGCAGTGTTTGTCAAGGTTTTCAGCACTTTTTTGGGAAATGAAACCACAATTCACAAAATTACTGTATATTTCCAAAAGTTTCGGGGTCTAAGTCATACCCCGTTGTCAATGGCAAAGAAACATTTTAATTTTTAATTTTAGAATTCTGCCTTTTTTCATAGTTTCGTTGCCATTGACAACAGGGTCTACCCTAGTCCCCTAAGCGTTTGGAAATAGACAGTAATTTCTTGAATTGTTGTGCCGTTTGTGCCAAAAAAGTGTTTAAACGTTAACAAAATATGCCACAACTATCCTTCAGGAAACAACATGAATCCTTGATGGTAAGGTATCCTCCAAGCTTACGCAACAGTTAAATAAGTTATTAAGTTTAATGCAAGTTTTATAGAACTGCAAGGGACCATATTATGACGGTTCTGAGAAAAATTGTAATAACAATTTTGTCAGTTTTGGATTTATAGATATAATAACGAAAACGTTAAAAGTCACAAAATAGGCTACATTTTTACGTGCTATAAGCAACGTACTTATAAATTACTCTGTTAATAAACGCAGGTTTAATTAATTAATAAACGGTATAGTCAAAATCGTCACAATGACTAGTAACTTTAGAATGTGCCTTTAAAAAATTTAAAGAAATTAAAACAAGCTTGTGTGAAAAAAACGTCAACTAAAAAGTAGCGATTAAATCTAAATAGTATATACAGTAGGTAGATGCTAAATTCAGAAAAAAAATCCTCTGTTAGGTAAGTAACCTTTAGGATATAGTCGTAGAGTATATATAAGTTATAGGGACGTATAGAAAAAATCAAAATTTCAAAAGCTTGATGCCCTGTCCGTCATACAGGTTATTATACATACTTCAGTGCCTACTTTAAATATATTTTATATTTAGCATAGATCTATAAATATATATGTCATTCGAGCGTAACATCTATGTACTACGCTTATATTATAATGATGATTTTACCTAAAGAGGAGTTATACTAATGTATTCATATATACGAAATGTAACATAAATTTATTTTTTATACTTTAGTTAAAATTTCGTAATAAATGCTTGTGTTTATTTTTCATTATTTTTTTATTTTTTATTTTTGGTCTTAATCCTTCAGCATTAGTTAGGTACTTATTGGTTTATCCTTTATATAACTGTTGTGTTGCTTTGTATTCAAAGCCTTTGGCGGGAGGTTTGTTGTTAACAAAGATACTACTACAAGAATAAATGCAAGGACAAGATAATATGCCACCAATGTACATAATATTGACCTGTGCGAATGAAAGAAGAGGAAGAAATGAAGGAAAATAACACCAAAAATTAAGTTCAGAAACAAAACAAAACAAACAAAAGGAATGGAAAAGAACAACATTTATGTAACTTGTAGAAACAATAGAACCACGCAACTACAGGTCCAACAGAATATAATAAAGATCTTTGCAGATTCACAGCCGGTAGTGTAAAAACTATTCACTAATATTATATAGGACACTACAGTTCATTCCATTTAGCCGGATTTTACAGTGGGTTTAGCTCAATTTGTCTCATAAATACTCTAAGAGAAGTTTTCAGGCGAACCAAAAATATCAAATATTAGGCGCCCTGTTGTTCGACACCATATTACCGAGTTAGTAATCAGGTCTCTGGATCGGCAAGATGTAAATAAGTCATATACACAAACATTTTTAATATATATAGGGATGGCAGATCAATAATCAAAATTTAATAGTTAAATGAATATCTAAGGATATAGGCAACATTAAAACATGTCGTTTTTCTTAGGATTTTTACGACGTTGAAACTGCTATTTTGATCATGACAACTATCGGCTCGTCCGAGCGATTTTTTTTCTAACGAATGGTATATGAAATATTGGCCGTGTTTCATTTTGATTGGCCCATGGGAGGAAGGGTTATTATCTAAAATGATAAATTTTTCTTTCAACCATTTCCTATGATAAGTTTCTCTGGAAAACTGACAATTTCTTTAGATCACCTTTACTAAGAACTGAGATATTTCAACTGATCTATTTTTTTTGAATTCTCACGAATGGTTCAAACTGGAGAGAATATCGAATACGGTCACAAATATTCTGAAACTATTCAATTGATGACTTTCAAGAAACCGCCTTCCAGTTAGTGGAAACGTCGTTTTTAGAAAACAATATCTAATATTATTCATTTTAATATTAATATGATATTAAAATAAAACTTTAAATTATAGGATACAAATAAATCTAAGGAGTTTCCCAATCTAATATTTCTGATCCGTTTCTGGTGAATAATCTCTCATGAGTGAGTCATTCATACATAATCTTTATTAACAAGGCAAAACAGTTTATATTAAAGCAGGTAAGCAGGCTTAAATTAAAGTTTCTAGGTCACAGATTTAGTGTGTCTCTAAAAGGGCATTTACGCCCACTATAAAGCAAACTTGGGTTGAAATGCAAATTGTCAGTACACAAAATCACAAGGATATGAAAACCTATTTTGTATTCAGGTTCCAGATTTTGTCTTTACGAATTGCTTTCTGTAGTTATCTAAATTTCGTCAAATCATACCTAGTTAATGAAATTCATGGTTTAAATAAAACGTCTTGTGTTGAACAATCGGGGGCACTTCATGTAGTTCATTCAATTATTTATATGGGTTTTTGAAATCGCATAAAAATATTAATTTTTTAAAAATGTTCACTGTCTTTCTAGTATTATTTCATAAAATTTCCTTCATGGTAATTGTTGCTTTTCACAGAGTATCTTCCTATTTGTTGTTTCTAGAAGTAAGCCATACGCATTTTGCCTTTAAATATCCATACTGTTACATTGTGCCAACTCTAAAATATGAATATTTCCTACTAATCAATTTCGAATAAGTGTAGTCACGACCTCTATTGAAAATTCTGAACTTGATAACTAATATTTTTAACCTCGAAAGTGGTCTCAAAGTTTTAAGCAGAAGTTGTTAAACGAAAGAATTATCAACAAACAGGGATAACAATCACTTCGGAAAATATTTTGTATCAGGATTTTGTACGAGGTTTCCTAATACTTGACCAGAATGATAGTAGAGCCATACGTTGGTATAATATGGCTCTTAAAGAATATGGTTTTAACTTTTAATTTGCAGAAACTATAGGTTCTACTTTAAGAAAATCTACAGGGTATAAGGAAACCTACATTTTCAGTAACAAGAAAGTTTTATAAACCAACGTAAATAAATTATAATTAGTTAGTAGCTCATTTTGTAGGATTTTCATTTCACAGATGGATTTCGTGTAAAATGTAAAAAATTAAATTGTTGTCAACTCTTTGAGGATATAATGTGAAAAAGCAAATACACAATGAAAAAAATATATATTTTATTCTAAGAACACGTTGGTGTCTGATTTGTTGGTGTCAAGCAAACATTAAAATGCTGCATTCCTTACTTCCTTACGTATCTTCTCCATCAAACGTGATTATTGCTTGGCACCTACTTCAAAAATGTACTAGAGAGGTAGGTTATTAGTTTGTACAGAATGTGCACATTTGTGTGTAGGTACCTATAATAACAGTGAATGTGTTGAATTTATTGCCGAGTTATATTTCTTCTTAACTATTTTCAACTGTTTTGTTCTACTTCTAATTGGGTCACTATATTTTTGAAAGAAATTTTTTATTATCATCTTTTTAGATTCTTGAAGTCTATCAAATTTTTTAAATATTTCATTTTGAGCTATTTTGTCCTTGGGTAGTTTTATTATTTATTTATTTTTTACGTATAGTGTATACCCTTTATTGGGTATTCGTACCGAATGAATTCGATAACGAATAAAGGAGAGCGTGTTGGGAAAAAAGCTTGGACACATCGATTTGTATTTTTAAATGCGCATTTTTTCACTAAAAAAATAGGTTGTGTCATGTAACAGTGGCCAATACCAACTTTCTTATTTTAAATGCAAGTCCCTATATATTATTTATTTTTTGGATTCTCCAGAAAATTCTAGACATAATTCATGTACAATGTCCTACACCTATCTTCACCTGTTTCGTAAATATTAAGTGTTTTCAGATTTATTACAAAAATTAACATTAAAATAGTTTATATTTAAAAAATAACCGACTTCAACTGGCTTCAAATAAAAACAGTTTAGAAACCGTGTGCAATCAATAGCTATTTTCTCACATATTTTTTTATCTCATTTATTACAATTCTATCTATTATTTTAGCGTATTCTTATCTTTCTCTCTCTGTAATTTATATATATATATATATATATATATATATATATATATATATATATATATTATTATCCTCATATTTTTTAACTTTTTTATTTGTTTTATTATTGGGCCCACTTTGTATAAGTGTAACTCTAATTCATATTATTAATATATATTATTTGTTTATTATTTTCTGAATCACCCTGTACAATTATAATTCAACCCTGTATACACAATATACCAAGTATAAGCAACTACTTATGTTAGACATTATATAGCATTTTTTAACCACCCTGAATAACTATAATTCCACTCAACCCTATATTTCAATCATCCTGTATATGCAACTGCTTCTAACATTTTGTGAAACATCTGCTCTATAACTCGTTTATCCTTACTACATATGCTTATTTAACCATTTTCTAAGTTTTTTTATCCACTGTATAACTATAGTTTTACTTCTCTCTTACTTCAACCACAGTTCAACCTTGTATACGCACTACTTATGTGCCACCCTGTGTGCAACATTTTTTGAACCAGCCTATATAACTTTAAATCTATTTCTCCTTATTTTTCAACCATCCTATATGTGGAAGTGCTTATGTACCACCCAATATCACATTTATTTGTAAGATCCAATCCGAATATCTACCACCGTATACCATATAGGAAACCTAAAAAAAAGAATTGTTTCATTACACTAATGGAATATTTTGTATCATTTTACTCAACTGCAATGAAAACCGTTACAAACACTCTGTACGATATACTTTCATAGCATAGCTAAATATTGTTACGAAATTTACCCAAAGCCGACCCTGTTTCATTTCAGTACGACAACAAACGCTTTGAGATAAAAAATGGTTCTCGAAAAGACTTGCACCTGTAGGAGTGATGATGATTTTACGAGAATTTTCTATGCTGGTTTTATAAAGGAAGGAGGCCACGATCGCGAAGGAGTTGATAGAGCGAAGAGCTTATAAGTAACATTGTGATATTTGAATCAGTTGTTGTACATTCGATGTAAATAAAAGTTTCTAGAAAAGTGAAAGTGAATATTAGTTTTGTAATTTTAAATTGAACCCACAGATTTTACAACAATATTTATAATGAAAATTTCACATTTACATTGATGTTTACCGTGTTTAACCGACTTCCAAAAAGGAGGAGGTTATCAATTCGTATGCAACTTTTTTTATGTACGTCGAGAGATTATTCAAAAACGACTTGCGCAATTTTTATCACAAACTTCATTATATTAAGGAACATTACAGAAAGGTCCCAAATAATTGTCTATAACATCAGATTTACGGTTTTCTAGAAAATCAGAAAAAAAAAGACTAGATTTCAGCGATTTTCAATGAATCTCCATTGTTTTCTCTAAAACTGCTCACGCAATTTGAATATTATAAATTGTATAGAGCATTGGCAGCTACTTTTTTTATCTGTGTTACATGACTGCTTGCGAAACTTCTATTTTGCTAATTGTTCCTTGGGATATTTCATTCCAATTGTGTCCGTGTGTTATCTCCATAACCAATCATTTATAGAATTTTGGGCATCTCAGTGCTGATATCATACAGTTAACGAAATTCAAACGACAATAGGACTGACATGATCACCACTGTCATGCAGGCAGACAACAGGATGCTAAGGCTGTGAGTTTTGACGAAAATAAATAAAACTTTTTTTCTTCAAATCCCGAAAAAGGAACGCAGGAATGGTTTTTGCTTTATCTCAATAACAAGAGCTAAATGGGAATTAAGTGTTGAGTGTAATGTAGCGAATTTGCGAAATAAAATATTTTTTTAATGTTAATTTTTGTAATAAACCTGAAAACACTTAATATTTCCGAAGCAGTTGAAGATACGTGTAGGACATTGTACTTGAATTATATCTAGAATTTTCTGGATAATCTAACAAATAAATAATATACAGGAGCTTGCATTTAAAATAATAAAGTTGGTATTGGCCAGTGTCACATGACACACCCTATATAATTTTCTTTTGTTGAAACAAATGCATTTTGAAACTACAAATCGACATGTCCAAGCGTTTTTTTCTACAAGTCTTCTTTTATACGTTATCGAATTTATTCCACTTGACTGTTCCACACTCTATGTAACTAGGCAAAGACAAAAATTCCGTACCATTTGCTCCTCTCTCCCTCAACTATTTTTTTTTATTGTTTTTGTTTGGTAGGTATTGAAGAGCTTTAGAGCAAGAAACTGATATTCAGTTATAATGTCGGTGCATCCATTAAATAAAATAAAATAGATGATTTATTATTTGCTTCCTTCTAATGCTAATAATACCAACCATATAATAGTAACAGCTAGATTTCTTGGACAGAAAATTGTAAAGATGGATTGAGTCCAGTGTTACAAACAACTTAATTAAATGTGAAACTAAAAAGTTTTGACCCTTCTCTAAAGGTATTCTACACAGTCATGCTAATGAAATAGAACTCACGAAACTATTTTACATATAGCGGGTTATTGGGTTCTTTTAGTAAGAAAAGTTGTATGTTCAAGATTTCGATTTCCATTCACTGTAAATTTTTACCTAATATTAATTATCGATATAAAACAGAAATAGTCATGGGTTACTAGGTATGTTTATGAGTTAGTTTCTTACGTTTTCTTCTTATAAATTAATACGGTAACAGTAACATGTCTAAATATAGATTCTAATTTCTTTCTATTATACCATTTTTAAGACTACTGGAATTTTTATTCTCAAACCGAAAATTGTATTTAATAGAGTATTAGCATTTTAAATTGATTTTTTTTTAAATTGTTAATTATACTGAGAATTATCACTACGTGTAAATATGCATGTCATTGGTTAGATGTTAGGTTCGTTAGTTTCGCTCGGTTAAATCATTCATTTTTGGGAACATAATCTACCAGTCAGTTACTGATTGCTAACAGTGTGGGTACCTTATAGTTAATTTATTTTACATTATAAAGTCCTTTTAATATCAGGTGACTATCTCTTACTTAATATATCATTGACATTTTAAAGATGTGCTTAAATTGTAAACAAATTCGATGCACCTACTTATTTATTAAGTATATTTTTATTCGACATATTTTTTCTATGAAATCTTACATAGCTAGCATTAAAGTTGGTAAGCTGAAAATGTTTAATAATTTTAAAATTGAAATCGATCTACCACAACAACAGTCTGTGGTCAAACCTCTGAGTATATATGCTCGATTAGATCCCAAAGGACTACACATGGCAGTGACGGTAACGCTCTTTCTGATCATCAGGAGATGACCATTTTTACTGTCCAGTATGTGGAATTGCCCATAGTTCAATAGTTCAATAATTGTAGATCACTATTAATTTTTCGTAGAAATTAATTTTTGTAAATTTTTGTTGTGATTATAACTATTTCATTATTATAATATAATTTTCACAAAAATCTGAAGGTGTTGTGTAATAATTCATTAATCAGAAGACAATAGAAAATACATTAAGGAGTTTTCATTGGGTTGTTTGTCATCACTATTTAGTTAATCTGTGAATGACAGTTACTTGTAGTTTACGAAAAATAATTACATAGAACATGCACAGACACTATTACATTGGTAATATATAAGCCATATTTATATATAATTAAACCTCCAATAATATACAAAACTAAAAAAATATTTTATCAATTATTTATAAAAATTAATCTAAATAAAGCAATGAAGGATAGAACAGGCCCCGCTTACTTTGCTAATTTCACCTCAACTTTAGTTCTTCACAAAAGTTTCGCCATAATGTTCAACGATCAGACTTACAAATTTAACAATTTCGGCCACTGGACTACCGCTAGTAAAATTAATTATACTATTACTATACGACCTATATGAAATGACAGTGACGTCACTCCTATGGTATTTTTAAAGGTATATTAGATATTCGACGATTTCCTCAAAAATGACATATTGCAAATCATAGACCAGTTTATGTGACACTGCTTGATATCTTAAATAATGCAATTTAAAAATATTATACAACTCGATAAGGGGTTTTTTGATCGATTTCCGTACATGTATATGTTCAATCGCAAATTTTCTCTCTTTACGAATAGAATTCTTTTCTCAAATTGGAAATTTAACTAATTCTGATGTACATATTAAACATAATAATAATAACTAGTGGTCACCCAGTGGTCGAAATTCGACCATATTTCATCAAATTGTGAGCATTATTGAGGTTCGTTTATCAAAAGTATATGCCTATCAGAAATAAAGTGGAGGGCAAACTGGAGAAGGCGTCATGAAATCTCCCCCCCCCCCCTGTAATCGTTCATGTCATATTGACAAATCTATTGAAATAAAAAAAGTATAAGAGGATTTAATTAAACATAGGTTTTCTAGATACACACCCCCCAGTTTTTCCGGGGATTGCACTTTGTAACCTAAAAGTTTTCGTCATTTGCAGTTTCAATCGAATTCATAAAATAAAAAAAATATATATATGTCCAACAACCTTATAAAAACTACAATCTTTAATATATTTTCGGTTTCCCACTGATTGTCAATTTGTTACACCACATCTTCAGAATATTGTGAAAATAATGTAGTAATAAAATAATTAAATTCACAACAAAACTTATAGAATAATCCGAAAAATTAATAATGATCTGCTACATTGACTATTTTACTACTGCGAACAATAAACAACGCTTGATGCTGAACTATCAAAAATGATCTTTACATGATTTAACAGCAGGTAACGCTTCTTCAATAGTTTAACCGTTTACTAAGGAAAAATATGTTCAATAAAAGTATATTTCTTTGCAGAATAGACGTATGTACCTAACTTACAATAACAAATCAGTGAATGCATTGAATTTCTTTAGATTTTAAATACTAATCGTTAAAATGTCAATGACATGTTTATTTTAGGTAAAAGCCAGGATTTTGCAGGAATGGAACCATGTAATAATAACTAAATTGTTTATTAGATAGAATGCATGAACACATAATAGAAACTGATTCCCTACCAAATATATAGTTATAATTTTTAACATAAAAAATAAATCCCTTTAAAAATATTAACATTATATGACATAATAAATTAATGTTAAATGTAATATTCAAAACATTAGTTAATACCTACATTTTTCAAAAGTATTTTTTGATTTAAGACTGAAAATTTTCAAAGTCTTAAAATAAGAAATAAAACGAAATAAGAACCTTTATTCTGCCATTTCACAGTTAACGATTTCAGCACGTAAGCAGAAAATGAAATCAACCAACTCAAAAGTCATTAACTTAACTGACACATATACTAAGCAATTACTATTTCTGTTTTGTATGGATAATATAAAGATATATAATGGACCTGCTGTTAATTAATGATAAATAAGTAATACTTACAACATTTGTTAAAAACTTTTCGCAGTGAATGAAGCTGAAATTTTGAACTTGCACATTGAATTTACAACTTACCTTTACCATCGTGCTATAATAATCTTACGCCAAACAATAATCTGAAAGGTCAGAATTCAGGGCACCAAATCAAAGATAGTCATGAGTTCAGGGCTTCCAGATCTAACTCTTTGTCATGAATATTACAATCAGTGTATTAATTCACATTTTTTGTCATCTGATTTAAATTATATGAAATTTATACGGTAAAAATTAAAAGAATCTTTAAATTGAAATTATAACATTAAAATTAATAAAATATTATCGGAAATCAATCAATTAATTGCAACATAATTCTTATTTTAGTTGACAAGCCATATTTACAAAGCAATGAAAGTCGCAAACTTGCGAGAACCCAATGAATGGCCATTATTATGTAATATACATTTTCCTGGGTTCTATTTCAATAGCATGACGATGTAGAATAACTTTAGGAACGGGTCGAAATTTATTACTTTTTAGTTTAATTTAATTCGTCTCTCACATTCGAGTCAATCCATCATAGGATTTTCTCTCCAAGCAATCTGGCGACACTGTTACTATTATCTGTTTAGTATTCACATTATGGACGTAAACATTGTTTTTTTATTATATTTTATTTAATGAATGAACGAATATTATAAATAAATTTTAGTATTGTGCACTGAAATTCGTTAATAGCTACTAAACAAAACAAAAATAAAGAAAATCGGTTGACAGACAAAGGTACCTAACTGTTTTGTCTTTGCCTATTTATATACAGATTCAACTCGGTTCACAACTATAGAAGAAATCAACTAACATACATACAAAAAGGTAAAAGTAGACGCCGAACTGATAACCTCGTCCTGTGTGCCAGAAAAATAATTGTTGAGAACGCAATTAATTTTCTTACACATACGCAACAATTTCAGGAAAAAACGTAATAAACCGTAAACTATAAAATTTGAGTATATGCGAGATTCTTTTGTGTAATGTTTAAGCAACTCTTGAATGTTGAGTGCCTATAATTGGCATAAACTTTCTATATACTAACAAGTTTTAAATTTGACCTATATTTGCAGACGCGAGGTGTAAAGACCGACGTCTAGGATTTTCGTGGAAACTAGCATATAGAGATTCCGAATCTGGAACCGTTCCATGTAATTGCTGTTACCCGTAATTCCTAGGTTAGAATGTCACAATGAAATTTTCGGGGTAACTTCACCTGTCAGAGATATTGAATACTCTCTTCGAGGTGTCATTCTTTTGTACGCAAGACAATATATATAATATATATTGTTTCTGGTTAGGGACCTTTCATCAGTTGCGCTTCCCACAATTGAATGTCCTCTCGAAAATCCTAGACCTCGGTCTTTACATCTCGCGTCTTCAAATTTGACGATATCAAATACATAAAGAAGTGTTCGAGAGGACATTCAATTGTGGAAAGCGCAACTGATGAAGGTTCCCTAACCAGAAACATTATATATATTCTCTTGCGTACAATAGAATGACACTTCAAAGAGAGTATTGACCTATATATGTGATATAATTTAGAGGTGGTGTAAAATAGGAATGAGATCGTCATTCATCTAAAAATATTGAAAACCATGTGTTAGAAATATTTCGAAAACAATCTAAATTGCTAATTATTATCACAGGTTCAAGAAGTTTTCTTCGTAGAGTCTATCGTACACCAATACCGATACCCAGTTACTTCACAATTTATACATTTACTATAACTTTTTTATTTTTCAATTCAAATATAAGTACAGAATTAATTTTTAATGTCAAGTTTTTACCTGATTTTAGTTTATTTTCATACTATGATGTATTATTTTTTGTCTAACTATTCAACTAAAATAGTTTAGTAATCTGGTTACCAACACCAAAATCCAATTGGATCGCAAACAACTCCATATTCACGATTTTATTTTAGTTGTTAGTAGCTACTAATTAAAAGGCTAGTACATTTGTCCATTAATCATTGAAAATTATTTAACACACTCCAGTTAAGTTTCAATTTGAAGCGTTCAACATTTTATTCAAAAAGTTTACCTCCTGCCTTTTATCATTAATACCTACTGTTATAGGGATGACCGCAATTATAGACAAATTTCAAAAGTTAATTGTGGCATTTTAATGTTCCTTATGGAAAGTGGCCCCGGTGGATTTGGCGAAATTTTCATATTTTATAGATCTCAACGAACTGAACAAATGTCTTCATGGCCGCAAAGTCTGAGGAGTGATGGTTTTCAAGTAATGGTTAATTTTATATTTATGGACAAGGTATACCACGATGAGTCGATATGTATATGAGAAACTATTGGGAGTATTAATCTGAAACTTAGTATACATGGGGTTTACGAGGAGCTGGTTGCAGTTATCTACGACTTCCTGTTCTATCTTAGATTATGTCTAAACAAATATCCTGTTAAAAGCGGAGCTCATAATTTAAACTTTAAGAGTTGCATCATCGAATCTGAGGTTTTACCGCTTAAATAACACAGAACATTGATTTTTTAACTTATTTATTCTTGCAGCCCAGGAAGATTTTTTTTTCTATATAATACTATATAAATTCTATACCTTATAATGCACTAAGTTTGGAACAAAAAATCTCAGTGAGCCGAATTTCCGTTTTCATTATTTAATTTTTTACAGAACTTTAAAATCAAAAGTTTTCGTTTTTTGCATTTTTCTGCTATAGCTTATAAACTATTGAAGTTAGAAGACAAAGTTATAGCTTGTCTGACGGACTACAAAAAAGTTCTAAACATATTTTTTGTATCGTCAATACTTGTATAGTTACAGGCATGTAAAGTCATTATTTTTTATTGTTAACTTCTTGTAAGTCAAATATTGATGCCTGCACAAAGAACCAATAAATTAATGATACAGAAATAATGACTTTACACGCCTGTAACTTTTCAAGTATTGACGATACAAAAAATATTTAGTAAGTCAGACAAGCTACAAAATTAATTTTTCGTCTAATTTCAATAGTTTATAAGCTGTAGCATAAAAAGGCAAAAACGGAAAATGTTGATTTCAAAGTTCTATAACAATTTAATAATAAAAACCGAAATTCGGCTAAATGAGATTTTTTGGAACAAATTAGGGTATTATAAGGTATTGCCACGGAATTTATAGAAAAAAAATCCTGGCTGCAAGTGTTGCTAATTTAACCATCGCAAGTCAATTAGTTCATATATAGTTAACCCTATTATAAAATACCAAAGAGTATATGTAATTGCGTTTTAGTTTCATTGCCATTAATTTGGCAAGAATAACAAAGTAATGAATAATTCGCGGAATCTATCGGAATCACTAAAGTGCAAAGGCACAGATTCAGATCTCTTAGCTGAGTGAATCCAGTACAAATGTTCATATATATGTAACACAACAGATGTTAAGTACCCACATTTTGTTTACGTTGAGTTCTAGGGATAATAAATTTTTACGTTATCAATTGGTTGGTAAGTGCATTTTACATAATAGTTAAGCCAAACCATTTACATACAATTGTTATAGTTTCATGCAACTTTATTCAAGTGATTTGAAGTTTGTGGACAAAAATATTAATTTTCAGTTTCAGTTACAAGATGATATGGAGCGATATATAAAATACTTTAATCCAAAATATCGGTGGTCAATGATGCGATTTAGTAAATGTATCAGTTAAAACCACATCAGTTTCAAGAGGGAATAAGGTAAAGTAAAAAAAATAAAAATAATTTTTCTCTCTTATTTAAGCGGTAAAACTTCAGATTCGATAATCCATAAAGACGGAGTACCACTTCGACTTATAGTTAGTGCCGTCAAGTCGCCGGTTTACAACTTTGAAAAATATCTAGCCAAACCCTACAACCAATTGTGGAAAAAGCAGATTCCTACATTAATAACTCGGAACATTTCGCACGCCTTCTCACAGCATTTCTATAGAACCAGAAGATATCATAGCTAGTTTCGATGTTAAGTCCTTATATCCAAGCATACCGGTAGAAGAAGCACTTCAACAAATATCTGAAAATGAAGACTTCTCACAATTCGTAGTAGATTTGTTACGACCGACACTGCCTAAAAAGTGCCTATTTTATCTATGACAACCGCATATATAAACAAACCGACGGAGCCGCAATGGGGTCCCCACTATCACGACCGGTGGCTAATCTCTTCATGACCCATTTCCAGAAAAAGGCACTACAAACAGCAAACCTGAAACCAAAGTTATGGCTAAGATAAGTCGCTGACGTATTTGTCATATGCCCTTTTGGTAAACAAGAAATCATCAAGTTCCTGGAGCACCTAAAATCTATACACCCCAGGATTCAATATACATTAGAACATGAAGAAAACAACCAGATGCCTTTCCTCGACATTCTCGTAAGAAAAAACCCCCAAAATGGACATTTCGACCACACCGTATACAGAAAGCCGACACAAACAAAAACAGATATTAAACTACAAATCTCATCACCACCCATCTCAAATATAGGGAGTTGCAAAACGCTAAAAAGATGACCTCACCGAAAAACCAATAGTAGTCTTACCATACATCAAAGGGACAACGGGCAGAATTGGCCGAATTCTTCGAAGGCATGACATAGCGACAGCATACAAACCGCACCAGACTGTAGGCACAAGTTTAGGAAATCCCAAACCAAAAGTAAAACTTGAATACCAAGAAGTATATAGTATAACTTGCGGAACGTGCGATAAGGTATACGTCGGACAAACGAACAGGAGAATTTCAGCCCGTCAGGAATACAAATTAGCTATAAAAAATAAACAAACGACATCGGCCCTGTTCCAACACCAGCAACAATCGGGCCAAAAAATCAATTTCGATAGTTGTAAACATATCTCACAAACTCCTCACTACAAAACCAGACTAATACGAGAAGATATTGAAATTGAGAAAACTGGACAACTAAACAAAAGAGACGACGCCCTGCACCTCTCTAACACATGGAAGACAATTATTAAACATCAAAATAAAACACAATTAGCTACGCAAAATACAAACCCGTCAACAAGCAACACACCCGACACGGCAGCGAAGGGGGCGGAGTCAACACCTACCAATCAGTCGCGATACGACCTCCAACGGAGACATATAAAATAAACAGCTTAGCCAGATCACCTCTCAGTTCACCGTAACAACGCATTGAGAATGACAAGTGAGACCTTGGCGAAACGTCTGCAGGATTCAAAGATGAATCAATATAAAGAACGGATGTATTCCCGGATAAATAATTCTTTACATTGTTCCATCCGTGAAAGCCTACGACTAGACATATATATATATATATATATATATATATATATATATATATATTGTTATATACTCCGTGGGTTCAATGAAAATTATAAAACTAGTTTTCACTCTCACTTTCTAGAAACTTTTATTTGCATCAAATATACACAACAGCTGATTCGAATATCACAAATATAATACAACATAAGCTCTTCGCCGCACTAACTGCCTGCTGCGATGATGGGCCGCTCCTTTTAAAATCAGCATCGAATCGAATTCGAGATAAATTTTTTTGTCCTCCCAAACTTTGGTTCGATGTCTGGATCAGCCATTTGGTCCTGGATGCACTGTTCCGTTGTCCAATCTTCACTGGCCTGCACTCGGATCTGTCTGATAGAGATACTGTCTCTCTGTTCCGTCTTCAGACAATGTCCGCATTCTGCTCTACAGGGTCTTCTGGATAGGGCATCGGAATTATTGTTCAAACGGCCGGCACAGTGTGCCACCTTGAAATCGTATTGTTGTAATTTCTCCATCCACCTGGCCAGTTGTCCTTCCGGTGTCTTCATGTCCAACAGCCATTTGAGGGCGGCATGATCTATTCGCATTAAGAAATGACGACCATAGAGGTATTTGTGGAAATGGTCTACAGCCCTTATTATTGCAAAAAGTTCGTTTCTGGTGACGCAATAATTTCTTTCCGGTTTCGAGAATCCACGGGTGTAGTACTTAATCACCCTCTCTTCACCATCTTGCACCTGGGATAGGACGGCTCCCAAACATATGTTGCTGGCGTCGGTGTCTAAAATGAACTTGCCAGATTGCATCGGAAAGGCTAGGATTGGGCTGGAATATAGTGCTGCATTCAGTCGTCTGAATGATTTCGCATTCCTGATTCCAATCTCAGATGGCTTCTATCTTGTCCTCGTTGGTGCGGATTCCTGACTCGGAAACGACGTGGACCAAATACTCTACTTCTTTTTGGAACAAGGAACACTTCTTAGATGTTTAGTCTCGAATATTCGAGTAACTAGAAGCGAAAGGCTACGAGAATTATGCGAACCGACCTGAAGGGGGCAGATGTGACTCTGCCGAAACGTCGTCATTTTACCATCGATCCCGACAGGGATCAGTTATCAACTACGCGTATGAATTCCCGGAAAACACCTAAAACATTTAGTGCCCGCGAAAACCTGAAGAGGGCAGATGTGACTCTGCCGAAACGTCATCATTTTACCACCGATCCCGGCACGGATCAGTTATCAACTACGCGGATGAATTCCCGGAAACCAACTAAAACATATATATATATATATATATATATATATATATATATATATATATATATATATATATATATATATATATTTATAGGTTCCGGGTGAGAACTGCGTCTGAATTTATTATATACTCGACTTTCGGCTCCTGCTTTGGAACCATTATCAAGAGACAAATGTGAAAAAAGTTTCAGAGTCTAGATCGAACTCGGGGCCTCAATCTGCCTACTCCCCAAGAGTCACTAGGTAACTGAACTGAATTTGAGTCTGCTCTGCTTCTTTTATGTATAGTTGGGGCTGGGTTAGAAGGGGATGTCACGTGATGAGGTTGTGTTGTGATTGGTCGGGTGTTGGTGGGCGTGTCTGCTTTGTTTAGTCTGGCAATTACGGAGCTCCATGCTGTGGGAAGGCGAGAGCTGTCATCGCGTCGGTTTAGACACAGGGGTCTTTTCTGTATTTCAATTGCTTCGCGAATAGTAGATGCCCTAAGGGAGTTAAGAGATACGATAGTCCTACTGCCTTCGAAGTTGATAGAGTGTCCTGTTTGGATATTATGATGCGCGAGAGCGGAAGTCAAACAAAAAATGTTCATATACTCGATGGTTGACGCGCCTATTTGTACGACCTATGTAGCTTTGTGGGCAATGGCGACATGAAATTTCGTAAACTCCGCGATCCTCGTTAGGTACTTTATCCTTAGGGTTCCCGGTTAAGTTAGCTATAGTTTGACTTGTGTTGAAGACCTTTTTTATTTGATGTCGGTGAAGGATTCGTGCTATTTTGTCAGTAACTCCTCGAATGTACGGAAGGAAGCCTTTCGGGTGTTGTTGGTCTGTTTCTGATGGGGTTGGTGTACTCGAGGGTTGTTGCGATTCACGAAATATGCGTGCAATGTGGTCTGGATGATAAACGTTTTGTCGAAGGATTTTTTGAAGTTTATCAAGTTCATTTTGTCTATTGTCAATGTCTGTTAGGCGAATAGATCTAAGGGCCAAAGATTTCATTACAGAACTTAATTGGGCAGGATGATGATGTGATTGGGCATTTAAATATCGATTGGTGTGGGTTGGTTTTCTATAGACTGTATTTGAGAATTTGCCATGGCTGGTTTTTGTTATGAGGACATCAAGAAACGGGAGCGAAGAATCGGATTCGATTTCCATTGTAAATTCAATGTTGGAATGCATACCACTGAGGTGTTGTAGAAAGAAGTCTAACGACTCTCTGCTTTAAGGCCAAATGACAAAAGTATCATCAACATATCTAAGCCAGCAGGAAGGTTTTAAATTAGACGAGTTTAGGGCCTGGGTTTCTATTTGTTCCATGAAAATGTTAGCAAGCACTGGAGAAAGAGGTGCACCCATCGGGGCCCCACGTACTTGTTTGAACAGAGTGTCTTGAAATGAAAAATATGTGTTAGAAGAACAGTGCTGTACCAGTTTGATGATGTCAGAAGAGATATTGTGTTTAGTTTTTAGAATATCTAACGTTTCTGAAATGGGGACATTGGTGAAAAGAGATACATCGAAGCTAACAAGGATATCATTTTCAGAAATTCTATAAGCGCCTAATATATCTAGAAAGGAAGAAGAGTTCTTTACGTACAAGGATGCTTGTTCGGCTAGAGGTTGAAGGGTTTTGGCTAAGTACCGGGCTAATTCTTGAGCCGGGGATTGTACCGAACTGACAATGAGCTTAAGAGGAATGTCCGGCTTATGGGGGGTATATATGTTTTAGGTGGTTTCCGGGAATTCATCCACATAGTTTATAACTGATCCCTGCCGGGATCGATGGTAAAATGACGACGTTTTGGCAGAGTCACATCTACCCTCTTCAGGTCGGTTCGCATAATTCTCGTAGCCTTCTGCTTTCGCTTCTAGTTACTCGAATACTGTATTCGAGTAACGAAACTGGGAAGCAGCTATTATTTATATTAATTCAGCCGTTATCATCTGTTTCTTTCTTTAAAGTTTTATTGCAACTATAAATTTACTTTTGTAAAGTTGTGACATGTCGACACAAATAACCAAAAAATTCTCCAACTTGCAATATTATTCCTCTGTTAACCGTCTAGCACTATATTTAATCTACTCCTTTACAGCAAATTCCGTCTGATTACAAAATCTACTATCAAACCTTATTTGTATAGGTTAGTTATCTTGATTGTATGTTCGCAGAGAAATTAGTGGATGGGGAATTGTTGATATGAATTAACGTCGCATACATTATTAGCGTGAAGTAATGGCAATTGGGAATTTCTGTAGAAATTGTTCCTGTGTGTGCGAATAAATACATTAGAGTGATTTTATCTAATGGGAATTCTATGGTTAATGCTAATCATATGTATAAATTTATCGACCGTTGATAATAACGAAAGACCACTTGTGCACCTCATGTATCACTGTTTAGGATATGCTATTGATTGTCGGCATAGCATATGTACAAACCGTTAGATTTCAAAACGGAATGGTTAAAATTTCTCCCGGGATGCCATCCTTCGATTAAAATTGTATTATAAATAGTTTATTAGTTGTATGTTTAGTCAGTACGTAGAAACTAATTATCGATAATGAAAAACATTAATTATAAAAAAACGTCATTTGAAACTCTAATACCAGCAGGGAGGTATCAACTACGTATATGAATTAGGAATTAGGTGGATATCTGCACGATATCTGTTTTTTTTTCTTGTAGTTCTAAAACAACGCTAGCTTAAACATTAGGATAGCGGAGCAGGTGTTACGGGGGTAAATTTAGACTAAAAAAATAGTAAAATTTTATAACATGGTTTATTTTGGATGTTTCCGCTAGCTTATCGCAACTAAATTTTAAGGGTTTTGAGGCGAAAACTACTACAAACCTTCTTCTAGTATTTTATGAGTAGAAAATTATAGGTCAATATGTGTCTTCCTGTTGGAGTTATAAAATATTCCGCTGGATTAAACCTTAAGTTAGTAGGGTAGGTATTGTAGGGGTAGGTTTAGTAGTTAAAAAAAATTATGGCGGTAAAAAATTAGTTATATGACGGTATACTTTATTTTTAATTTTGTTATAAAATACCCGCTATCTTTACGAAACTAATTTTTAGAGTTTTGTGGGCTAGCGGTGGTTATTGCGAAAACCACTTTAAACCTTCTTGTAGTATTTTAGGAGTAAAAAGTTATGGCCATGGTATTAAGTAGATAACTGATTTCCTCATGAAATTATAAAATATTCCGCTGACTTATGGTAGTGGGGTAGGTATTATAGGGGTAGGTTTAGATATAAAAAAATTTAGGGCAGTACAAATTTGTTAAAAAGTAGCCAAAAATGATTTTATACTTTATTTTTGATTGTGTTATAAAATACCTGCTATCTTAGCGAAACTAATTTTTAAGGGTTGTAGAGGGTGGTTTCCGCGAAAGCCATTGCAAACCTTCTAGTATTTTAGGAGTAATAAAATATTCCGCTAACTTAAACACGGTAAGGTAGTGGGCTAGGTGTTGTAAAAAAATTTGAAGGCGCTAACAAATTTGTTTAAAAGTAGTCAAAAATGATGGTACACTTAATTTTTAAGGGTTGTAGAGGGTGGTTTTTGCGAAAACCACTACAAACCTTCTAGTATTTTATGAGTAAAAAATTATGGCTTTGGAATTAGGTCGATAGCAGTTTTTCTCTTGATGCTATAAAATATTCCGCTGGCTTAAACTTTAAGGTAGTGGGGTAAGTATTATAGGGGTAGGTTTAGAACTAAAAAAAATTTATGGCGGTAAAAAAATTGTTGAAAAGCTGTCAAAAATTATGGTATACTTTATTTTTGATTCCGTTATAAAGTAATCTTAACGTAATCTATCTTACTGAATTGTTGCGGCTGATACTTGATGTAAATCCATAAAGCGAACACAAAAACGAAAATTATATTTCGAGATTTACGCTTTATTTTATAAACGACACGTGTTTCGGCATACAATGCCTTTATCAAGTTTCACAAAATACTAAAACTATTATTCTAATTACACCAATATATATACATATTACTTAACTAAACTAATTATACAGAGCCATTAAAAAGATTTAAAATAAAAAATAGTCTACCTGAATATTTATACCTGTTAATTTCTAGGGATTCTAATAGATTAATTTTACTGGGGTTATTTTCCAAATGAAATATATTTACAGTATCGTTAAAGTTGTGATTATCCTCTACTAAATGACGTGCATAATTAGATTTATTGTCTTGTGTGGAATAACTTCTTTTGTGCTCTCTAATACGAGTATTAAAATTTCTAAATGTCCTACTGATATATAGCTTGTCACAATTGCCGCAGTTGAGTTTGTATACCCCGGATTTACAATTACTATCTACTCTTGATTTATTATTCATAATATATCTGGATAAATTATTTGAAGTTTTATAACTGATATGTATGTCTTGTTTTTCTAAAAATGATTTAACTTTATTACTTGTTTCGCCCAGGTAAGTTAAAGTTTTGAAAAAATCATAAGATCAATAGGATAAATTAAATTTAGAGCCTTATGGAACATTTTCTTTTTTACTAAGTTATCGAAGAGATGGTGATCAAAACCGTTGTTTACTGATATCTGTTTAATGATGTTTAATTCTTTTTCGAAATTTAACGGCGTCAAAGGTACATTGATTAATCTATGGATCATACTATAAAATGCAGACATTTTTTGTTGGTAAGGATGATAAGAACTACTATGAATGACTATGTCCGAATATGTAGGCTTGTGATAAATTGCAAATGTATGTTTGTTATTTATTCTGGTAATTGTCAAGTCTAAATAATTAATTTCATTATTTGTTTCTATTTCAGTCGTAAATTCAATATTTGGGTGTATATTATTAATGTATTCTAAAAAGGTGCTCAATTGTCTATTAGTTCCTGTAAAACATACCAAAATGTCATCAACGTATCTAAACCAATAAGTAAATTGTTTTGATAGTGGGTGTTGAAAAATTTTATCCTCTATATCACTCATGAATATTTCTGCTAGTAGGGGACTTAATGGGTTTCCCATAGTTAAGCCATCATTACATTTATATAAAATATTATTAAATTCAAAATAATTTTGGTCTAAGCAAACTTTCAAGACATTCAATATATCTTGTTTTATGATTGGATTGGTATTGCTATTTTCTAACAACTTCTCTATTAGTTTAACTGTATCGCTAGGCGGTATACTCGGAAACAAATTTTTTACGTCAAAAGAGATGAGTTTAGCATTCGATGGAACAACGATATTCTTAATATTGTCTATAAGTTCATATGAATTTTTAATCGCATGTTTAGCTTGGAATTTAGTATATTTTCTTAAAACATCAATAAGTAAATTAGAAACTTTAACAGCTGGGGCGGTAATATACGAAACAACTGGTCTAATAGGATGGTTTTGTTTGTGTAATTTAATTAATGAATATAACTGTGGAGGACGGGGATTTTTTAATATTAGCTTAAATCTGTTATCTTGGTCTATGATGGAATTTGCTTGATGCAACAATGATTTTATTTCATTCTGGAATTTATGCGTGGGGTCTTTAGTTAAAACTTGATGATTACCCGTTTTTATGAATTCTTCTGTTCTAGTGATATAATCTTCTCGGTTAATCGCAATAACCGTATTACCCTTGTCAGCTCTTGTGAATATTACGTTGTTATCTAAAGTTATATCTTTAATTGACTTTGCAATCATAGCATCATTGCTAACTTTATAGTTCTTTAAATTATTATTAAGAAGGAATTTTTAAAGAACTATAAAGTTAACAATGATGCTATGATTGCAAAGTCAATTAAAGATATAACTTTAGTTAACAACGTAATATTCACAAGACCTGACAAGGGTAATACGGTTATTGCGATTGACCGAGAAGATTATATCACTAGAACAGAAGAATTCATAAAAACGGGTAATCATCAAGTTTTAACTAAAGACCCCACGCATAAATTCCAGAATGAAATAAAATCATTGTTGAATCAAGCAAATTCCATCATAGACCAAGATAACAGATTTAAGCTAATATTAAAGAATCCCCGTCCTCCACAGTATTCATTAATTAAATTACACAAACAAAACCATCCTATTAGACCAGTTGTTTCGTATATTACCGCCCCAGCTGTTAAAGTTTCTAATTTACTTATTGATGTTTTAAGAAAATATACTAAATTCCAAGCTAAACATGCGATTAAAAATTCATATGAACTTATAGACAATATTAAGAATATCGTTTTTCCATCGAATGCTAAACTCATCTCTTTTGACGTAAAAAAATTGTTTCCGAGTATACCGCCTAGCGATACAGTTAAACTAATTGAAGTTGTTAGAAAATAGCCATACCAATCCAATCATAAAACAAGATATATTGAGTGTTTTGAAAGTTTGCTTAGACCAAAATTATTTTGAATTTAATAATATTTTATATAAAGGTAATGATGGCTTAACTATGGGAAACCCATTAAGTCCCCTACTAGCAAAAATATTCATGAGTAATATAGAGGATAAAATTTTTCAACACCCACTATCAAAACAATTTACTTATTGGTATAGATACGTTGATGACATTTTGGTATGTTTTACAGGAACTAATAGACAATTGAGCACCTTTTTAGAATACATTAATAATATACACCCAAATATTGAATTTACGACTGAAATAGAAACAAATAATGAAATTAATTATTTAGACTTGACAATTACCAGAATAAATAACAAACATACATTTGCAATTTATCACAAGCCTACATATTCGGACATAGTCATTCATAGTAGTTCTTATCATCCTTACCAACAAAAAATGTCTGCATTTTATAGTATGATCCATAGATTAATCAATGTACCTTTGACGCCGTTAAATTTCGAAAAAGAATTAAACATCATTAAACAGATATCAGTAAACAACGGTTTTGATCACCATCTCTTCGATAACTTAGTAAAAAAGAAAATGTTCCATAAGGCTCTAAATTTAATTTATCCTATTGATCTTATGATTTTTTCAAAACTTTAACTTACCTGGGCGAAATAATTAATAGTGTTAAATCATTTTTAGAAAAACAAGACATAAATATCAGCTATAAAACTTCAAATAATTTATCCAGATATATTAAGAATAATAAATCAAGAGTAGATAGTAATTGTAAATCCGGGGTATACAAACTCAACTGCGGCAATTGTGACAAGCTATTTATCGGTAGGACATTTAGAAATTTTAATACTCGTATTAGAGAGCACAAAAGAAGTTATTCCACATAAGACAATAAATCTAATTATGCACGTCATTTAGTAGAGGATAATCACAACTTTAACGATACTGTAAATATATTACATTTGGAAAATAACCCCAGTAAAATTAATCTATTAGAATCCCTAGAAATTAACAGGTATAAATATTCAGGTAGACTATTAAATAACCAATTAGATCTTAATCCATCCCCACTTTTAAATCTTTTTAATGGCTCTGTATAATTAGTTTAGTTAAGTAATTTGTATATATATTGGTGTAGTTAGAATAATAGTTTTAGTATTTTGTGAAACTTGATAAAGGCATTGTATGCCGAAACACGTGTCGTTTATAAAATAAAGTGTTAATCTATCTTAACTAACTAATTTTTAAGTGTTGAGAGGGGTAGCCGGTAGTTTTTGCGAAAACCACTATAAAACTTCTTCTAGTATTTTACGAGTGAAAAATTATGGCGGTGGAATTAGGTCGATAGTTGTTTTCCTTTTGAAGTTATAAAATATTCCGCTTGCTTAAACGTTAAGCTAGTGGGGAAGGTATTACGGCGGTGGGTTTAGGAGTAAAAATTTTTTTAGGCTGTAAAAAATTAGTAGATAATTGTGGTGTAGATTATTTTGGATTCCGCTATAGGTCCCCTCTAGCTTAACGGACCTACCTAATGTCACATATTTTTTAATTTTAGGATTTTTCATATGTAAGTATTATAAACAAAGAACTCCAGAATAGTCACTCTTTTAATCGATATTTGCTAGGAACATATTTGTGTTAAATACAAGTTCTTAGATAGTGCTATTTTGTCTTAGAATGTGAATCTTGTTAATGAGCTATAGACAATTGTCCCAATATACGGGTATCTGAGATACAAGTAAGAAAATATTTCAAGTTTTGTAACTGTAACTTATTGGCGGACATCTTTCTAAAAATACTTATTTTCCTCGTTTCCTCAAACCCACAGGCATTCTACCGTGAACAAACACTATTAAAACAAAGATGTTCAGTCGATTCACTAGTTTTACTAATAAACGTTAGACTCATGAATTATTACGGTTTGCTGGCCAACATATCATTAAATAAGTCACGGGGCTTGTACGTTTAGTATTATTGTCCGTTGCTAATTTTGTGAAATATTTGTAGATGAGCAAAAATGTAGTTTTTATAAAAAAAATTACTAAAATATTCTAAAAATTTTGTCGAGGTACCAAAAAGTATGCATTCAGTTTTTCTAGTCAAGATGGTTCGTATAATGCTTTTCTTTTTAGAAAGTATTTTTCAATATAATGTACTTGTACAACTTCCATAGAAAGAAATGAATGTAAAATGTTAGTTTTGTCACCAATACGTTTAGTAAATATGTTGAGTTTATCCCTAATAAGGAAAAACCATTAATATTAATTTTGGGGGGCAAATTATAGAATTACATGAAAAATCAAAAATAAAAAAAATTCAAACGCATCATGTAATACATCAAATGAAAGGTCCCATTCTGAGGAACAAAAATATTTTTTTTCATATTTAAAAAGATATTATCGAAAATATACCAAAATTTACCCATCCCCCCCTTTAACTCCGAAACTATAAAACGTAAAGTTTTGAAAAAAAATAGGGGTATAGGGTCTGACCTGAAGTTTACTGGAAAATTTAGGAGAAACCTCTACTTTTAATTTTTGGAGGCAAATTACAGAATTAAATGGAAAATATAAAATTAAAATTTTTTCTAACCCATCATGTTATATATAAAATGAAAGGGCTTATTATGGCGAAAACAAAAATATTTTTTTCATATTTTTAAAATAAATTAATTAAAAGATATTAACAAAAATATAAAAAAATTACCCATTCCCTCCCTCCCTTATCACCGAAACCATAAGCTGGAAAATTTTGAAAAAAATGGAGGTATAGCCTGAACTTTTCTGGAAAAATAAGGAGAAACCCCTAATATTCATTTTGGGGGACAAATTACAGACTTACATGGAAAATATAAAATTAAAATTGTTTCTAACCCATCATGTTATATATCATATGAAAGGGCTCATTATGTCGAAAACAAAAATATTTTTTTCACATTTTTAAAATAAATAAATTAAAAGATATTAACAAAAAAATACCTATTCCCTCCTTATCTTCGAAACCATAAGCTGCAAAATTTTGAAAAAAAAGTAGGTATAGCCCCTTACCTGAACTTTACTGGAAAAATAAGGAGAAACCCCCAATATTCATTTTGTGGGGCAAATTATAGAATTAAATGGAAAATATAAAATTAAAATTGTTTCTAGCCCATCATATTGTATATCAAATGAAAGGGTTCATTATGACAAAAACAATTTTTTTTTTCATATTTTTAAAATAAAATAATTAAAATATATTAACAAAATTATAAAAAAATTTTACCAATCCCCTCCCCCTTATAATCGAAACCATAAGCTGGAAAATTTTGAAAAAAGGTGGAGGTATAGCCCCTCACCTGAACTTTACTGGAAAAATAAGGAGAAAAAACCTAATATTCATTTTGGGGGCGCAAATTATAGAATTAAATAGAAAATAAAAAATTATAATTGTTTCTAACGGATCATGTAATATCACAGGGCCTCATTATGACGAATACAAACATATATATAAATATATATTTAATTTTTTAAAATAAATATTTTAAAATATATTAAAAAAAGATTTAAAAAAAATACCCATTCCCCCCGCTTTTCCCCAAACTATAAGAACTAATTTTTTTTTTTGTTTACAGGAAAAATATGAAGAAATCCCTAAAATTGATATTGCGGACCAAATTATAGAATTAAACGGAAAATAAAACAAATATTTTTTTAACGCATCATGCAATACATCAAATGAAAGGGCTCAGTATGAGGGATACAAATATATATTTTTCATATTTTATAAATTAATTGTTTACAATATATTAACATGAAGATGTAAAAAATTTTGATTTCTCGCTTTATTTCCGAAACAAAACTACCTAAAATTTTGAAAATAATTAGGGGTACTGGGGCTCACTTGAAATTTATAAGAAAAATTAGAAAACCCACATAGTAATTTTAGAGAAAAGTTATACAATTAAATGGAAAATAAAAATTCAATTTTTAAATCATTTTTTTAAAAGATATTAACAAAAATATTAAACATCGACAAAATTCCCATTTTAGAAACTACACTATTTAAATTTTGAAAAATATATTTTATTTGTATTTTTAAATAATTTGAGTAACAGATTTAACAATTTATAATTTAAAACTTGACCTATTTTGACCTTTATCTTCCAATATACAGAGCCTCAAAACTCAGACAGTTGATTATAAAAGGCTTCTTCTGAGAGTTTATTAGTAATGTTAATTTTTGGGGGCCAAATTAGAAAATTAAATACATATGTATTCTGATAAAAATCAATCGAATCCTGAAGCAGATAAAATAAATAGTCTATGTGTGGAAAATCAAAGTGTATATTTTTTATAAATTTAAAACACTTCCTTTAAAAGATATAAGGTAAATATAAGAAAATGCACACATTCCCTGCTTGTCTGAAACTGGAATATTAGAATCTTAAAGGTGGTACGTAACCCTTAGTATGCGAGTCCAATTCGCATTTGACCAAATTATTTAATTATAAATTATTAATTGTCCGTCTTTATCAGCAAGTATAAAACTTAGTATTTCCAGAATAGGTAATTCAAAGTTGTTTTCAATACAGAAAGTTTCTGGTTCGTCAAACTGATCTTGGTTGTTATAGAGGATTTTAAAAATATTGTAAGGCAACAGTTTCAGGATCAAAGGGTAAAGGGATAATTAAATAAATTCTATACCTGACAGTTCTACTGGCTAAAATCTTTAGAGAATCGGTAGTGAAATTTGGAGCTTTTGCGAAAATGTCATCAGTGATTTTATTTTGTCATTGAGTTTATTTTGTCAAAAGAAATCAACTAACTACTCAATTGTCTAAAATTGGGGTGCTAGAAATCTCTATTTTGGAGTAATTAGTTATTGACTCTGTTTTATATATTTGAACAAATTAATTAAACTCTGTTTTCATTCTTCCGTCATTTTCGTCGCGTTCTAGATCGTATTCGGAGTCGTCGAAGGTATCGTGACTAGTGCCTGAATTGGATTGTTCTGGGTCGGATTCGGTTTTTGCGAAATTTTTTATCTTCGAAAGAAAGGTTATGCATTGTATGAAATGGTAACTTTTGATTTGGGAAAACGCGACTGCGTTAAAGTTTACCTTGTCAGGGTTGTATTCGATCTTATAGTTATACCCCTCTAGCTTAAGGTTACATCTGTCTAGACGACTTCCAGAATCTTTGATAGAGAATAGTCAAGTACGCGGGCCGTGATCATAAAGTAATGTAAACTCCTCTCAAAAAGCTGCGGTCTGTAACGGTAATGTAATTGCCAAACAATGGCAACAGCTCCCGTTCGATGGTGGAGTATCGTGTTTGTCCAGCACAGAGGGTACGGAAACATAAGCTTTAGCGACATCTTTTCCCACGGGGCCTTGAGAAAAAACTGCTCCAACTGCAAACGCACTAGCATCAGAACTGAGCTGGCATGGTTGTTCATAATTTGAGTAAATTTAGACAGGATCAGATACAAGCGCTTGCTTCAGTTCATTGAAGGAAGACTTGCAGTTTGCGTCAAAAAAGAATGTGACATCTTTCTGTAGAAATTTTGTTTGATTTTAACTAAATTTGGGACGAAACCTCGGTAGTATCCTGCAAGACCGAGAAAAGGTTTAATGCCTCAGGTGTTTGGGGCTGAGGAAAATTCTGAATACATTCATCCCTCAAAGCTTTTGGTTTGACTTCTGGTTGGGTAATAACCTGAGCATTTTAAGTTTGACTGTCTAAGACGCCTAAAGACTTCTGTCAAACGTGAAATATCCTCATGGATGGTTTTAGAGGATATTCATGTCTGCAATTATTTCGGTTAAATTCCTGTAGTCGATAATAGCTCGCCACTTTTGTTTACCAGAAGCCTCGAGCTTCTTGTGGAGGACCCATGCGGGAGGAGACCAATGAAAAGAAAATGACTTGGTCCAGTATTTTTGCAGTCTGGGTTTTTTATCTTGTTAATATTGGGGGGGGGGCAAATTATAAAATTAAATGAATAATAAGAATACATATTTCATACTTTTATAGTTATTTCCTTAAGGAATATCAACTAAAATATACGAAGCAACTGTAAAAGTCTAAACTTTTAAAATAAAATAGGTATATGTGACCGCACTTAAACATTAAAGAAAAAATAAATTGAAAATCTACTAATTTTATGAAAAATAAAAATCTTAATTTTGTAGTGCATCATGTAATAGAATTAGATAAACAGCTCGTAATGAGGAATACAAATATATATTTTTTCATATTCCTGTTTAAAGATATTGAACTGCAATATTCAACATTCAACACATCCTTCTTTATCATCGATACAGCTGAGCCTAAAATTTCATTCAAAATTCATAGGCTAAGTAATGCTGAAGTTCTAAAATTAATTTAGAGTAACACCATACAAAATTAAATGGACAACAAAACTTTTTTTTTCAATGGAATCCGTAATGAATCAATAAGATGAACGAACTCGTCATAAAAATAATAAATGTACTTTACTTCCATTTTTAAAATCATTTATTAAAATATTTAAAATTTCAATGTTTAAAATTATAGCCTTTATTGGCAAAATAATGCAGAAATCCCAATCTTAAATTTTGGGAGCCAAATTAGAAAAGTAAATTTATATTTGTCTTCTAAATGTTGTTTGTGGCATATTCTTGATTACTTTTATGTTTTTTTGGACAAATAAATATAAAGCCATTCACAACGAAGTCAGAACGTTTGGTTTTCCCTCCAATATACTTCCTTTTATTTCGATTGTGGTGTTATTGCCCAAAAAATATAAAAGTAGTAAATTTATATGTTGATAAAAATCGAGCACAACATGTTATAGATCAAATGTGATCATTGTGAGAAATAAAATGTATATTTTTCATAATTTTAAAACGCATAGTCTAAAAGGCATTAAGTAATATATAAGAAAATTATTTCAAGTAGCCCCTATCAGGGTCGGCTGTCCCATAAGAGCACTCATGCGCTGAATCACCAAATTTAATAAGCTTTTAATAAGGTTAAAAATCAACACAAAATGTTTAATAAATATCATTTCAAAGAATTTATCAAAAAACAATTTAAGTTCTAATCCAAACTTGTATTAAGACTTATATTCGCCTGAAAGAATATTTCACCCTGCACTTCGGCTAGCGCACGCTGAAACTTATATACCTTCTACGAGATACGGTATAACACGCTTAGCGCGTGAGATAGAAGATAGTTAATGCAAACTATATAGAGTAATGGGTTGATTCTCGTACGTCGCACGGAGACACCGAGTTGTGCTGATATTGACCCGATGTATCCGAACGTTTAAATAATTCAATTTTTTGTTTACGTGATTTAATTAGTGTTGTTGGTTTGTTTTTGTCCTCGTAGTCTATGAAAGAATATTTAATATAAAGAGTGTGTGTGTGTTTACGTAACTATGAAAATGTGTATCAACTTTAAAATTGAATAGAAAGTAAATCGGGTAAATCTAAAATTCACCCTTTTAACCTCAGACAAATTTAGATTCCTCCTGCGTATGATATCGCTTAGAATGTTCAAAACTAATTCATTAAAATATCTAGAAGGTGAACACTTTATAAAAATAATTTTCTCGCAAGAAACCAAATTTTCAAGAGAGTGCGTAGGCATTTACTGGGCATAATAATCACATTTGGTAAATGAAAACACTCAGTTTTCAAGGGAATGTAGGTACCAGGAGAAGTTTAGTTTCAGTGTGTTTTATTTAGGCTGAAGGAATTGACCATATTATTATAATATTTAAGAAGTCATCTCCTTATAGGAAGCCTTACAGCACCACAAAAAAAAATTAGGTGCATCTGACGGGACAACTATATCCTTATATTTTAGAGGTCGCTGCATTCGAATCCGGGTTCCGTTTGATTCTATCAGGTCACGGTCAAGGTCACTTCAAGGTCTAACCGAGAATAATCCACTAGGGAAGGAGAAATTATAGGTACCGATTGTTTTGAGGCCGCTGAGTTTGAATTCGGGCTCCGTTTGACTTTATAGGGTCATTTCAAGATCACACCTGAGAAAATCCACTAGGTAAGGGAAACCTAGGGTGTTAATTGTTTTTGAGCTCGTTCACTTCAAAATCGGGCTCCATTTGACACTATAGTGTCCTTTCAAAATTTAATCAACTGTATCTATTGCTTTTTATTGTGTCTAACTTTCTTATTCTCAATAGATCTCAAAAATGGTTTTCTTTTACATTTACTATCTCTTGAATTCATATCTCTTATTCGAGACCAACAGTAATGGGCCCTAATGTTTACATCCCATCGACCCTATCTTTTTTCCATTTTTTTATATCCTGATAGAGTCTTTCTCCCCGTTCTTCACTGTAATCATCCATATTCATTGGGAAATAATCTGAGTCTGAATTTGTTTTTTTGTTTTGTTTGTAATTTGTTCTTTTCTGATTACCTAGAAACTTTTGTACAACTTCTATAAAACTTTTCCAGCTGCCTTAGATTCGTTATTCATTGTATTAATGAAGTTATCATCCCTTAGCATTTTTCGTAGGTATTTGGTCCATCGAAAATACCGTTATGAATTTTTGCATAACTAACTTTAGGAAATTGCTGCATTTGGTTCCCTTCTTTATTTAAAGCTTTAACAAATTGCTTCATTAAGCCCAATTTTATACGAAGAGCTGGAGGCAAGGCCTTGCTTCCATCAACAAGTGGTTCGTTACAACATTTGTGGAACCAGCTTGGAAGGATGTTCCGCCTGGTCATTGATTTTTTATATAATGATTAGCTTAATCTCTACTATTCCATAAACATAAAAAACAAGGATGATTTGTATTTCCACTTTGTTGTCCCAACAATATTGTTAAATATTTTAAATCACCTTAAATTAGCCAATCATTATGTTCATTACATTTTATTATCTATAAGGCAGATTTTAATGAATTTATACTGCAGGCGCTGTGATATGGCCTCTAAATTTTGTTTAGAAGAGTCTATAAACAATTTCCATTCATCACCTCTTGAGATTCTCGACTTAAACTCATACATTAGTCCTCCTACATTATTACTGCATACTAAGGAATTTTCTTCTTCATACGTAAAATACTTTCTGTAGTTAAGTTCCCTATTTCTGAAACATGTTATTTCAGAACTAAGTGAGAGCCAGTTGTTTTGTTTCATGTATTAAGCTTAATATTCTCATTTAATTGCCCCTGGTTGATGGTATTTGGAGTCCTAACTCTATAAGTTTTAACATGACATTTGTTCCATGAACTTTCATAATTTAAAGAAACTACATCATCTTCATGTTTATTTTCTCTTCCTTTCTCACTAACGTTAGAATCCTCACTGATCGACATATTTTCCATAGTACTTCAGGGAGTTTGGCATTTTCAATTGCAACAACATTCAACAGATATTTGATTGGTTTTTCTTGAAAAATGTATGTGGCATAACACTTAAAAGCCGCCGTTAAGAAATTTTTAGTCCTTACTTACTTACTGGGAGTTTATAGTTGCAAATATCGCAATTTTGTTGGTTTTTGTAACTTTTCAGCAACTGAATGAAAAGTCTTAGTGTCAAAACTAAGTTTCTTTTATACCTATCTCCAAGAGCTACTAAATCATCGGTTCATCTAGCCGATTTAATAATTAGTTATTCAGTTGTAAAAAATGCCCATTTTTCAATCGTTCATAATTTTTGTTTAATAAACATTAAAACTTTGAAACTCAGTAGAATGTTTCACTTTTGTGAGGTAAATCATTTTAACTTCACGGCAGTAAAGGTTTTCTCGCAAATTCCAGGGCGTTTGATTTTACACGAAGTTTACAATGCTCCCATTTTGCGTTACATTAATTTTTCAACCATCTGAAAGGATCATATTAATTATCAAATCTTTCAGTACAATTCTTTCTATATTCATTTTGTTTTGTTTTATTGTATGTAAATTTAGTTTGAACGCATGCATTTTGGTATTCGGAATCAGAAAAAATTACTGTCACTCCTCACTAAGCAGAAATCGAGTCAGAAGCCTTTTAGCGATGTCCGACCTCACCTGATTTGGTTTCCAGTCAAGAACCTCGGAACTCATCTAGTCCTCACTTTTCTGAAACCAAGTTGGTCAGTGATAATTGATTGGACATTTTCATAGCTGACACCCAATCCTGAGGAAATTTCTTCCACGGTTAAACAGTCACGTACGATAAGCTTCCGAACAGTACTGGTATTGTCATCTCTAAGGCTTGTCCTTGGGCGTCAATCATGATTATCTTTCTCCTCCACCCTTAAATTTTATTCACCCACATATAACTACACTGTCTTAGAATCGTGTGTATTCTAAGACAGTGTAGTTATCCCCAAACTGCGCCTTCAAACGAGTTAAACTTTCTGGAGGTTTAATGACTTCACTGGCTAAAAATTTACAATCTGTAGCGAAGACGAATGTACCTCATGCTCGGTCATGGCTGTACTCTCTACTGACCACACATCATACAATAGGTATTGGCAACAAAGCCAAACATACTCGTGAACCCGGCTCGTCTCCCCACTCCTCATGAACCAAACATCTACTCCACACACCATCTAGCTCGAATCTGGGTTATAAGCACAATACAAAAAATACCGGTTGTATTTGGTTTACCCTCGTAATTTCCTTGGGAATGTCATTTCGATGACCTGCTCCTCGTATTCTACCGTCAGGGGATATGATGTTCCGTTTCCACTAATATTTATGCGGTTCCGAATACCAAAATGCAAATTTATAGCCAATAGAACAAACCCAAAAGAATGTTAATATATGACTAGTTGTGCCGAAGGATTTGATAATTACCATGTTTCACTCAGTTTTATAAAAATAAAAGGCCCTCGAAAAAACTTACATTTGTGAGAAAATCATCAATATTGAATAGTTATTCTCGATATACAAGTGTAACTTTTTGATAAATTTCATCGTTCTACATTTTTTTAGACAATTGGTTCGAATGATTAAAAAATGCTTTTTTTCAAATTTTTTACTAACTCACTTATTAATTAACCAATCCAATCGATCAACATCTCATTTAGTAGCTTTCAAAAATACTCATAAAACTCACGTAACTTTGATACTGTAAGTTTTTATTCTGTTGCTGAAAAGTCACAAAAAAAAACTGCGAAAATTACGGTTTTTGCTATTTTCAACACCTCGTATAATTAACTAAGAAATAAAAATGTGTTAACAAAACTTGTTTTTGTGTTATGCGGTGTACCTCGTTTAAGAAAAACCATTGACTTAATGCTAAGTTCCCTACACTATACGCTATTGATCAGGCGAGACATCTTCACTGTCAACATTCAGCTCTACTGGCTTTATTAAAATTGAATTTCTTAGGTTATTAAGGCTCTCGGTATATATTTGTTAATCCCTGGTACATTTGTCATACAGATGTGGCATGTCTCTATGCATGATGGTTCTACCCAACGCTCAGACTCTGCAAATTTAAAATTTGTAGATTGTCTATTAGCAACGTATCTTATCATCTTTTGGCAAGTATTACATATTGAGTGTGAAGACCACTTTTTGTCGTGATGACTTAATGAATAATAAATATTTTGCTATATAAGCTTTAAGTATCATCTTGCAAGCAACCGAAAAAAAATTTTCGCAAAATCTTAAAAGTTTTTACAACAAATCCTTTGCAATAGTTATTTCTCATCGTAAAAAAAGTGGTCTCCACACTCAATCTGTAATATGCTGGTTTTAAACTGTTCCATATTGACACAATGAAAATACTTTAATCTGAGGCACAGTTTCCCTCTACATGCAAAAAAAAAACGAACGGCGTAGGTGCTCGAGAATAAAATTTCATTACGTGCACTAAATTTAAAAATGCTTTACGGTACAACAAAAATCTCATTAAAACGCAGTAATATTTATAACTGCGGGAATTGCAAACTTAAACAGAACTCATGTAAACACGTATTAAAGGCAATAATTTTGTGGCCCCTTTAATGATCTACAATAAACAACAGACACCACCGCTTCGCCATGCCGCTTCGCTTTGCAACGAATAACATTCCTTCTTCTTTTTTTGGTTAACAATAACCAGCAAACAATGCACGCAATATTCTTAACAATGCTTGTTCATTTCCTGTAACTGAAAATAATATGCTCCAGAAGGCAAAAGTAGAATTCAGAAAAGTTACGAACAAGTTCCATTTGATTCCTTTTTTACTATTTTGTATCAGCCAGTTTACGAGATTTATATTCGAGAGATAGGGCGTATAAATGTGTTTCGTTTGGTGCTGACCGGTCGGAGATTCTAAGAGGTTTTATCTTATTGCATTAGGATTTTTATGTATTTGTTGAAAATCTTCAGATAGATTAAAAACTACGGCCATGTCAGAAGACAATATTGGTACCTAAAAATAAATATCTAGGGATTGAGTAGCTTTTTAACGATTGAGGAGGTAAATAGCTATTTTGGTTGAACACCCAAATAGTTCATTACTCACAATGGTTTCTCACAAAATAGAGATAAGTTAGGTAAGTGAAAATCAAGGGGTAGTACCTAAGGGCAGTTTGTGGAAACTGCCCTGAACACTAATTGCCTTATAATATGACTCTATCAACTAGGTTTCCTATATGCTCATGCTGTACAAATATGTTTGGGTGTATATTGTATTGTTCTAATCTGTATGTGTTCAATTTCTTCTCAGAAATCGTTGCCGAACCAAGTTTTTGAAGCAATTTCTAGAATATTGATTCGCTTGAATTCTTATTGCAAATTTCAGGTGACTGATTTTGCTTTAAAGTTTCCCTTTTTAACTCAGTTGTCAGGATATGTTGCAATGATGATGAGCGTTAACTCTATACAGAGTGTCCTAATTTCTTGATTATTCAACAACATGCAGCCACTATCTTTGATATTACTTTTCATGTGTGTTCTGCTTTAAGTAATATATCGTGTTGTCCCAGTCCATTGTTTATATCATTATCCGTTAGTACATGATTTGCAAATCTTGATCTGTCATATGTCTTCTTGAGACTTTGTGTTGTCACACTCAGTACCCTAATTTATCACTTGAATCAAGGCAACCTTTGCCTTAAACTGGGAACCTTAGAGACATTAATAAAAACAGCTGTGTGAGCTTATCTCAGTCAAGTTTTTCCACATCGATGTATCGGTAGACGTTGCGACATTGACTGACCACAGTTCTTGTGATTTGAAGCAAGAAATTAATCAAATGAGCGCGGCCATGTTACAAAACGTTATCGAAGAATTTCAATTTGTCAAGAAATGAACCGTGCCCAGTTTGAGCATGAAAGTTATTGTAAGTATTGTTACTTACTTCAGACTTTATTTCTTTCTATGGCATCACCCATACATTTTACAAATTAAACCATTTAAAATTGATTTTTCTTATTACCCAAAATTAAAGAGTTCTATATTGCGGAATAGAAAAGTGAAAACACTAATAATTTTATTCGAAAAGTATAGTTTCATATAAAATAAAACATTTTTTAAAAAAATATAACCGACTTCCAGTTATAACTAAAAGTTAAAAATAATTATTTCAAAATACAACTCTAGCAAATAAATAACACATTCAGTGTTGTTAGGTACTACCTAGGAAATAAAAAATGTAAACATTAAAAGGTGCTCATTCTGTACAAATTAATTACCTACCAATCTAGTATATTTTTGAAGTCGGTGCCAAGCAAATCTAAAATTCTTCATTGCGTACTTATCTACTACTTCATCAAACTTGATTGTTGCTTGGCACCGACTTCAAAAATATACTAGATTGGTAGGTAATTAATTTGTACACAATGAGCACCTTTTAATGTTTACATTTTTTTGATTTCCTGGGTAGGTACCTAACAACACTGAATGTGTTATTTATTTGCTAGAGTTATAATTATTTTTAGGTTTTTATGTTATAAGTGGAAGTCGGTTAAATTTTTTTAAAAAATGTTTTATTTTCAACTTTTTAGGTTTTTTAAACCCAGGCAGTTTTCATTCTTTATTTTTTATTATGTATGTATAGCCTTAATAGACAGGACCAGGTAACATCGAAAGCCTCAACATTACACAATGATACATGTTCATTTAAATGGTAAATGGTAAATGTTTACGAACAAAATGTACTAGTACGCGTTGACATAATAAGCGCAAAATATATTTATGCCTTATGGACCACGCCATGTAACCTTTTTTCAACTTTTTTTGACAATTCTGTATAACTATAGATAACTCCATTCCACCCTATGTACCAACCATCCTGTACATACGACTGCCCACGGACAAGCATAAATTTGTTTGCTGCCTTCTGTAAACTATAGGACGGAGTAGAATCCATCCCATATTTACGGAGTCAAATCCGTCCTATATTTCGACCATATTATATAACTCCTTGTGGGCTACGCCATAAATTATTTCATTTTTAACATTTTATATTATCATCCTGTGTAACATTAGTTCCTCTCCACACTTTATACAACTTCTTATGGGCTATAAAATAAATAATTTTTTAATAACACTGTATAAATATAACTCAATTTCAGCATATATTTCAACCATCCTATATATGATTTGTTTACGTCCATATCATATAACAGTTTTTTAATCACCCTATATAATTTTAAACGGCTGCTCCACCCTATATTTCAACCATCCTGTATATACGGCTAAACGGCCTTACCTTATTATTATTATTATTATTATATAAATGCAACTCCTTCTATCATTTTACTTTGTGATTTTGTTTGCTATAACTAAACATCCTGTGTATAAACGCACCAAATAGCAGTTTAGTATTTGACATGTGTTGTCACTGAATTTTCTATTAGGCCGAGAGAATGTGACAACCAAAAGCACCGTCTTCGCAAAATGGAAAAATTTTCATTTAAATAGGTATTTGCCTGCTATACAAACAAAACGATTGATTTAAGGAGCCGAAAATACTATGCTTTACTACTTATATGCTTGAGATGTATATAGAAAATTTTCAAATTCGCAATTAAAACTCCAGTTCCTAAAATTCCCGCACTATTACGTTGGAATTAAAATATTTATGAGGAAGTTGCACGTCGCAGAAAAGTATATGAGATCACCTAGGGATCTTCCGTAATAGATTAAACGTTAAAAAAACTATACACATCCATAAGGAGTTTTCGAAAAATCGACCAATATGTTAGGGATATTGGTCGATTTCCTTTCACACATGTGTTCATTTACAAATTTTATCAATTTAACAATAGAATTATTTTCCAAAATTTGAGGTTTCACCAATCCGGGTATACACTCTATTAAATAAGACCATATTCATACAAAACGGTTTACCACAGGAGAAGAAATCAGGTAACATACATACAAAAAAAATACGCGACGAATTGATAACCTCCTCCTTTTTGGTCAGTTAAAAATTGAGGTGGAGTTTAGTAGTAAATAGCTTACATTCGACTGACAAATACTTATCGAAGTGTATATAGCCTAAGAAAATGAGTAGTGAAATATTTACTGTGAATTTGTGTGGAAATTGATATTTTTTATTGTTGTTAATCAGTTGCATTAACATTTACATTAACAAAATATATTACATAATTTAGTGAACTAATAAAATAAAGAATCTTATTACCAAAATTCTACCAGCACGAGAAAATATACAGGGTGTTTCTAAGATAGGGTTCCAAACTTCTGTTGTTTATAGAACTCATTTCCACTGTCAAGTAAGTTTTTCAACAGCCGATTTATTCCACTGTAAAGTTCGCTTGTTAGGACCTCCTTCATGGTGGAGTGGTTGAGGCTGCTTTATTCCAAAGTGTTTATAAGCATTACCTTCCCCTCGGTACTGAATTAAGGTGCCATCTCTCTTTTTATAGGGCACTTACTATATTTTGACTTTAACTATGTTAAGAATCTGGTATTTGTCTAGATTATATTACGCTTGGGTTTCACCTATAGTTTGTCCCGAAGGTGTCTAAGACACTTGTACCAGAGGATTTATTGTATTTCGACTACTTCGCGCTCAAATTTACTCTTTATGTGTCCAGTCGTTCCTGATTTCTCAAGGTGACACGATGTTGATCCGTGACTTTCTGTTTCGTGACTTGAAGCTCTCGTTATTCACGAGAGAACCGCCGATGAAGTTTTCCTCTGGCCACTGTGTAAAACATGCATAATATAAATTCATCTACGAAGCTAGTGCATATCATGGGCGATCTTGTCCGTTTCACTTGAGTAACTACTAGCTGTTGATACTGTGCAATCCCTTCTGCGGCAAGAGTTCTCGGTTTTGTTGGATCAAATTTTTGATGTCTCTATAGTCGTGAGTGTTGTGGTTCCATGGCGGTAGCTCTTTGAATGAAAGGGGACTGCCTCCTCAACACTCTGCCAACGAGGCCCCACCTGCGGTCATGTCCAGCGCCAACTCCAGACATGCCCTGGCGATCCTCAGACAGGAGCTTTTTTCCGAGACATCTAGTACTTAACTATATTTCCATGGGTGATGTCACCAAGTGAGCCTGGTGGCCCAGGTCCTCGGACTTGTTGGATCATTTCTTAGATTAAATTATTAAAAACTATACCATCCTGTACGGGTTGTGAAGATGGAAAGAACGTTAGGTGGTATGTCTTTTTAGTCGCCTTATACGACAGGCCGTGGCGACCTTGGTGCTGTTTATAACCCGATTCACAGGGATTATATAGTCTTATTATTAAAATTATTACTACAATTTTCTTCCTCAAAATATTATACCAATTGACGTTTGTGAAATGAAAAACTAATGTCAGAGGCGTGAAAAATGTCAATTCTGTATTGATTTTTTTTGCTTTAGAAATATTCTTGGTTCTTTAAAATCAAATTGTATTCGGTATGTAAAGTGTGTACCTACAAACAAAATACATTTTTGTAGTCAGGGGAAAACTGAACGCCCATCAATTATATTCGTATTCATTCATCAGATATAATGCATTTTATATTACATTATTAAATTTTATATGTTTTATAGTCGTGAAAAATTTTGCTATTTACATTCTGCTAAAAAAGGACTGTATGGATTGTTCTAAGGAATGATGAAAAAATAACTGATATAGTGAAAATGATGAGCACAATAACATTTTATAAATAAGATTATGTCACATTTCGTTTCCAGTTTCATTAGATATGAACAACCAGATGAAAATAAATGGCGATATGTCGTCTAGCCAGATAAATATGCTTTATGAGTGTACTCGCAACATGCGAAAGTGTGTGTTACAGGCAGCTACAGCGAATGGGTGATTCGAGCAACAAATTTCAGTTGCGCACACATTAAAATAATAAACTACTATTTAGTCATATTTATCCATTTCTGCTGCCTTTATTTTTCCTCCACAGTTGCCAATCGCACAAATGTAAACACACATGAATGATTTTGATATGTGAATGCAACGCGTGGCCTAAATATAGACTAGTTGAGAAAGATGATGCAAATTTTGAGTCTAATATATAATATCTACAAAACTGTGCAATTATAAGAAAACGGTGACTAAGTTACAATATCACATATTAGAGCTGGAATCTATTTCCCGCATTTCTATCACATATGCCAATACCTGAAAATGTTAAACTCGCCACATTGAACGGCATAAACCAATTTGAAAAACTCAAAAACCATGTAAAAATAAGTGAAAATAAATGTTTAAATTATTCATTGCATTGAAAATTCGGAATGATATTTATATAATTATACAAGGTTCTTTGAATGAGGTGTTACTTTAAACATTTTAGGGAATCTAAACATGTTTGAGATTTGACAATTTGGGTTAAGGGGTTTTCGATAATGGTCTAAACTAAAACTAAAATAAACTCAACCGTCCACCACTTCCAGTTATACCGTTAGTTGGTTGTGACTTTCAAATGGAATGGTATACTGCTAGCGTAAACTCCTATAAAACTCAAATATTTCATAGCCATTTCTTATATCAACGACAAACAGTTTCTGAGATATTTTTATTTTCAAGGAAAAAATTCACTATAAAATAGGTTATAACATTCAAGTTATAAAAAGTTGGAACTGCAAAAAAATGACTTAGAATTTTGAAATTTTCATCAATTATATTGAGACTTGAGGATCATACGATAGTCATATCTAGCTTGTTAATTTATATACAGCGTTCCGGAACAATATCCAAAAATCAAAAATAACTAACCCGAATAACTTTTTTACACCTATCATATATTTTTCTAGATTCATATTTGTATCATTTTTTGATCAATATAAATATTTCCTATTGCTAAATAAGAAAAAAAAAAGTTATTTTGTGTTTTTACTTACAATAGTCCATATTTTCAAATTTGGCTCAAGCTACTCAACCGAAAGCTACTGTATTTTTTAAAATCAAATTAAAAACAGTTCTGTAAATTAATTTACACTACACAGATAAATGGCCACGAAACGCAAGAACTTGTGTCTGGGATCTCATTTACTTATCTGTCGAAGTTTGGTGAAAAGGTAAAGGGCATCTATTTAAGTTCATAAAAACGCAATCCAAATTATAAAAAGTCATATCCTTAAATACATTACTTTAAATTTTTAAACTTTAAAATTTATTATTGAGACATGAGACTCATAATATACTGGACTACTTTAGCTTGTTAATTAATACAGTGTCCTCCGAAAACTAATTTTCCCATAACATCTACCTATTTTTTTTTTCTACTAGTTTTTTACCCTTCATTGATCGATATTAATCTTTCCTATTGCTAAGTTAAAAGATATAATTTGAGATATTTTGAATTTTTGCTTCAAATTTCGTCGAATTTAGCTTAAAGCAAGTGTCAATATTGTCACTAAATTATTTATCACTTGACTAAATTATTTATTACTTTAAATCGAAGGGATTATAAATTTTCAGGATTGCATTCCGTTATCTAGGTGAAGTGGGTTCAAATAGTATATTGTGACCACTAAAATTTCTACCCTAGAAATTTGACTATGCATTTTACAATGACCCAATATATTCACATAGGAAATTAACTTTGCTATCGAGCTTCTGGATTGGTAGCAGAAAGTACCCAAACTTGAGACCCAGTCCAATCGATATTTATTGGTTATAATTAATTATAATATTGGAATTTTATTGGAGTTCCTTGATGAATAATTGGCATTTTCGAATGTAATTGGTATTTCTAAAAACAACAAGATCAACTAAGTGAAGCTTATCAGAAATACTTTTTAAAAAATGGGTACTAACAAACCCAAGAATGGTTTAAAATATACTTTAATAAATATTAACCAGAGCAACGAATTACACCATCTAAGTTTTACAATTTTTTTACTAGGTATTATCGGTTGTTGTCTATCGACCATTTTGTTGTAACACATTGCTTCGGAAGTTTACTTGCTGTGAACGAAAACATTGTACGCCCTTTTTCTTACAATGTCTTTTGTTCGCAAGTGACAACTATTTCTCAAATATTATCGTACTTCTACATCAGGAGATCTCATGCTGTTTATATTGAAAGTTCAGTTGCAGTTTACATCACTTTGCTGATAAATCACTTTTCCGCCAATGAAATGCACCAACGATTTCTTAAGGGATTTAGAACAGGCGTTCTTCTTGAATTTAGAACTCCGATATATTCCCATACGGTCGCATAGAGTTTTTGCCAACGAAATGCAATATTTTACGTTCAAGTAATAGTGAATTCTCACTTCGTTTACGCATGCACAAATAAGTTTTATAATATTCAGGTATGTTCTAAACCATCATATTTATTAAAATAGCATAGTCAGTTATAGCTAATTAAACTCTAAAATAAAACTAGATAAATCTTTTAAAAACACCAGACATTAAAAAAACGCTAAATATAAAATTATAATCAAAGATCTATAAAATGGTTTACAAACAGTGTTTAAAGCAAAATGCAAATGCTCTTTTCATTTACTATTCTAAACGAAAAATAGTTTTATTTTACTTGTATTTCATATACTAAATACAAAATATTTTTGCTGAATTGAATTCTATTTATATATTAAAGATTTTAATATGGCAAGCTCTTCAAAAACCCTCTTTTCCTACAATGAGGTCACATTAACAGATCTTTCTAATGGTGCTGTGCATAGTAAACGCG
The DNA here is from genome assembly GCA_034190945.1 of Octodonta nipae. Lineage (NCBI taxonomy): Eukaryota > Metazoa > Arthropoda > Insecta > Coleoptera > Chrysomelidae > Octodonta > Octodonta nipae. The sequence continues at coordinate 85,219,919 of CM067219.1, read as the reverse complement.
TATTGCATTTTAGGAACACCTTTTTTATTGTTACTACTTATTTAATATTTTTTCTAAGTGTTTGTTCGTATTTGCACTACTACCTTCTCTGGTTCCTGAGTAGACTGAATACTGTTAAGATTTAAAGTCAGTATTGTAATGTTTTATTTACTCTTCGGGTTCTTGGATTTATTTCAAAACACGGACGAACTCCCTCTAATTTATTTCCACTACTTTAATTTATATTCACACAACTATTTACAATTTATCTTGTACACCCGTTGTCTGTTTGCTAACCGCGACTAAATACTGAATGAATCTTTCCGCCAGCTCTCCGTATTTATATACTTTTCCGAATTCTCTAGCCGCAGACCTCGCGTCACCAGACCAACATTTCGGATTCCACGAAATATTAGACGAATTCCCGTCACATTGCCCCCTTCTTAAGACCATTTCGTCCCTCAATAGCCTAGTATCCTTCCTGGTGTGGCGATATTTGCAGGACTCTCCATTTCGACAACGGCAGGTTTGGTGGAAGAAACAGGCAACGATCTTCGAATCTGGGCTGCGAATATTGAGAATGTCGATGCCACTGAATCAAAAGATATTTTCCATCATGCTTCTCACTACTCTCAGTCCATCTAACCCAGAGGCTATCATCACAGTCCTCAATTCTACCAGGCTCTTCCAACGATCGTTATATGTTGGCTTGCCCGGAGAGAATGTCTCTTGTGCCCATTGGTCATTTATCTTCGAGATGAAGGATCTTCCCCACTAGGAGATCTTGATCTGTTAACTTCTCGAACTAGACTCACTGCATTTCAAACATCTTCTATGGGCACCAAAACAGGTCTCGGGATTCCTCTGTGGTCACGTCGTGCTGCACTTTTTGCCCGTCCGAATACAGTGCCATAAACTATTCGAATGTCGTGTCGTCATCGGGTGGTTGGATGATGCGGACTTGGGCTTGGTCAACTTCCCCCTCATGACTTCCGGCATAAGGGGATAATCTGTTGAAATATACTAACTTTGGTTTTCCTTAAGCTGTCAATTCTTTTTACAGTTTGGTACTGCCCGTCCCAAAATCTCTGCAGCTTGGGTGAATATCCACGACGACGTTGCGGGTTATACAACCAAACAAGATTGGCTTCGTTTTCCAGAATAAAGTTTAACTATGGAACTAATTTCTGGTCTTTCTGGATATCCTCAGTTCTACAGAGAAACAGTCCTTTTCCTTCAGCTTGCTGACAATGTTTGCAATTGAATTCTTGCAACATCCCAGTCCACTTTGCCACTTGCTCTTCGGGAATTTTAAACTGCAGGAGCCACTCCAGTGCTGTTTGATCAGCCCTCAGATGGAATCTTTTACCATAGAGATCCTCTTGCGAAAGCACCGCATCAATTCCGACATTGCTTGTGTCGGTATCCAAGATGAAGTTCCAATCTGTTAAATGATAACTTTAATTGGGGCCGCTGGTCAATGCTCTTTTCAATGTGTCGAATGATCGCTGGCATTTCTCGTTCCATTGGTACCGCACCTTCCCCTCTGTTTCTTTTCCGATGTTTGCAACAGCACAAGCAATATCGACTAATACCGAAAGGTTCGACTAGCACATCGATAGTTTCGTTACGGTATGATTCGTACATACGAAAATTTCGTTTCTTTCGTACCTACGAATGCTTCGTACGTTCAGTGGTCTCGAACCTACCCAATTGAGATCTATAAAAGTACATATAGTATTACTTCCAATAACAGCTCCATAAAATAAAAGATTTACTCATGATTGGAATTGAATGAATTTATTGAATGCATTTGGAGTTTGATGTAATAATAAAATCGAGTGTTACAATGTCGCTAATAACTGCTAGTATCATTATGCAGAGACAATATATGGAAGAAAAATTTACAGAAAAAATAATGCACTTAAATTTTGGCAGGCACGAACTTTGTTATATCTATTATTAAGTAGAAATTAAAAAAAATACTTATGCATGTTGGTTACGTCAGTGCGAGCAGACTGAATTTTTTCAAAATCGGGTAAATATTGTCGAAGAAACGCGTCTCATGAAAACCAAAATGGATGGAAAAATTTCTAAATGAGAATGACTAGATTTTTAGATTAATTTGTGTTTATATTACTTTCTACTAACAAAGGAGACTGATTTAAAAAAAATAAAAATATGGGTTTAATTGCACTGCTTAAGTGTATATTTATTTTTCTCCTTATTTATTTTATATTTATAAATAAATAAAAATGTTACTTAATAAAATCAATTCATATTCCAAAATTAAATTTAATTGTTACGTATTATATCGGATAAATATTTTATTATTATAATAGGTATGCACACATGAGTACTCTATATTTGCTTGCCACTACTCAGATTACGACTAAGGAAAGTAACAAGTAACGAATACCTTGTTAGGTAAAGAATAACGAATTCATACGAGTATTCAAAAAGTCACAGTTACAGCACTACACAGGCGTGTGTGAAAGCCCTTTTAACACTATTTCCATCAATCTTTCAAACGTCGCTGGTGCATTACTCAAATCAAAAGGCATCACCGTGAATTGGTAAAGTTCTGAACTAAAGGAAAAGCAGTCTTTTCTCGGTCTTTCTTAGCTAGTTGCACCTGCCAATAACCGTTCCTCAAGTCCAGGGTGGAAAACATCTTCGATTCAGCCAACGTATCTAGGGTATCGTCTATTCTTGGGAGAGATGGGCCATCTCTCTTTGTGGCGTAGTTTAGTTGCCCGTAGTCCACGCAAAATCGGGTCGAACCGTCTTTCTTTTTTAACCAAGACAACTAGGTAAGCCCAAGGGCTATTGGATGGTACAATAACACCTTTTTTCTCCATTTCGTGGACTATCCTACCAGCTTCCACTCTTTTAGCTAGGCGGAGCCTTCTCGGTGAATGTCGAATAGGCTGAGCATCCCCGGTATTAATTTTGTTTCACCAGATCAATCCCTCCTTTTCTTCCTTTCCCTACGTCGAAGATATTCAGATAGTTTCTAACGATGTCTTTCAACTTTACTTTCTGAATTGGTGTTAACTTACGCGAGTAATCTGTTATGAGTTTATCCAGTTCTTCAGATAGTGTACCTGGTGGGATTGCTGTATGTTGTATGCTTCTGACTATAGAGGAAATTGTTGAAGAGTGGCCCATAATCGTTCCTTTTTTTAACTCAACCGAGTAATTATTTAGATTCATTACTCTTATTTTGAATTTTCATTTGAGATTTTCACTCCTCACAATGGTTTCTGAAAAATACAGATAAGTTAAGTAATTGATATTGATTTCCTAAACGTTGGCAAATATTTAACACCAGAAATTCAGACCTTCTAGTAAATGACAATTATTCTTATATATTTTCAAATCTTATGTTGAACTGTTTTATTATTAACTGCGGACGTAGCTCAACATTTTTTTGCATTTTCATTGGGGGCGAGAACAAAAGAATAATGTGTAGGTACCTACTTTTTTACACTATAATTTCGCCCCGAATAAATTTCAGTGGCGCAAGTACCCCTGCTCTCATCTCTGTAAATACGCTCCTGCTAATAACACTTGGGATGCAATACTACTTCGCTTAAATTTCGTTGCATGCGAAAAGTATAGAAATTTAATCACATATGTCATTATTTTATATTAACTGTTAATTACTGATTAATTACATCATATAACAGCCATGTCACCTTATCTAAACCCAGTGGCTAACACATGAAAGGGCACTATAAAAACGGGAATATCATTCCTAGAGCGATACTTAATGGTGCAATTTCCATTCATGGAAATATTCTTTACAATATAAGCATGTTGGCACCCAATTTGAGCCAATGTTGATTTGCATGAAAGTTATTAACTGTTGGTTTATAAAGGATTTTTCAACAACAACAAATGCCAAAAACTTTAATGAGTGACTCCTTTCTAAAAATAATGGATAGAAAAATAGTGGACAGAAGTCAATCACTAAGCAGACATCGCGATTCAAAGTTGACAGAAAAATTTTTTATTTAAAAAAACTGAATATAAAGAAAAATTACACAACTGCTTGGAAAAAATAAATTTCGGTAATTCGAGTTATTTAAAAAACTTACCAATTTGAAATTGAAACATAAAAAGTCATCAATCTGTGACGGGGCGAGAAAGTCGTTGCGTAAGTTTTCTGTTCATTTAGTTGACAAGAATAATAGGGGTGGTCTACTTACCCTTCCACTCATTTTGAAAAAGTGGAAAAATATCATCGGTTTTCTGAGTGTTCACACCTTCATAAATTTTCATTTCTACGGCTTTGCCTTTTTAAGATAAAAAATAAAATAAATATTTTGACGCCATTTTTGAGTCGTGATACTTCCCTAATAATTGACTTTTAACCTAACATTTATACAATTAACTAACCTTTATTTTTAACGAGGAGTCTCCCTTAAAGCTTATTGCATTTGTTTTGAAATACCCAATGAACATTGAAATACAATAATTCTTTATATATTGTTTTAATTATTTCCAGATATTTATGTGGTTTAAAAATACAGCCCTCATAATGCATATGTCACCCCTCCAATGGCAAAACCAACCTTTCTTCTAATTCTTTTCTCCTAATGCTATTCATGGGATATATATTTTCGGCTTTGATTTTGTTCAATCGAACCGTAGGTGAAATTGATTTTAGTTTAATATTATACCATTAAGCTTAAAATTTTGAATAAAGTATGAATAGGGCCGCACTTGAAAAATAAAACGAAAAATCTAGTATCTATTATGAGTTACTTATTATAAGATTTAATGTAAAATAACAAATATATAAATTTTTCATGTAATATATGATATGAAAGGGCTCGTAACTAGGAAAACAGATATATTTTTTCATATTTTTAGAATAACTTGTTTAAAATATATTATAACGAAAATATACAAATCTTTGTGATAAATAATAGTCTATATTTTTTATAATTTTATTTATTTATTTATTCTCTTTACGAACACCAAAAAGACTTAAACAACACTAATGAATTTGACAATATCACATATCTGCCAATATCATAACAGGTTTGCATCCTCTTGCAGCAGTAATATTCGCCTAAGCTCACCAAATTTGATGTTAAATATGTCAGGAACTATGTTCATGGACAGCATATCATGTCAGACACTGAGTATATAAGTGAAGGGCGAAGGGCTTCCGTTGTTACTGTAGAAGATAGAAGTTGTCTTGAAAGACCACTCCCAGATCTTTAACCCCTTACACCTCTTAACCTTACAATTTCCAAAAAATTTTTGGGTATTCTCTCTTCGAGGTGTCATTCCTTTGTACGCAAGACAATATATATTATATATAATATACATTGTTTCTGGTCAGGGAACCTTCATGAGTTGCGCTTCCCACAATTGAATGTCCTCTCGAACACTTCTTTATGTATTTGAAACATTTCCTTAAATTTGAAGACGCGAGATAAAGGTTCCCTGACCAGAAACATTGTATATTATATAAAATATATATATATTGTCTTGCGTACAAAGGAATGACACTTCGAAAAGAGTATTCAATATCACTGACAGGTGAAGTAACCTGAAAATTTGATCGTGACATTCTGTCCTAGGATTTAAGGGAGAACAGCAATTACACGGAACGGCTCCAGATTCGGAACCTCTGTGTACTGATTCTCTCGAAAATCCTAGGTGTCGGTCTTACATCTCGCGTCTTCAAATTTAACGAAATGTTTCAAATACATAAAGAAGTGTTCGAGAAGACATTCAATTGTGGGAAGCGCAACTGATGAATGTTCCCTGACCAGAAACAATGTATGTTATATATAATATATATTGTCTTGCATACAAAGGAATGACACCTCGAAGAGATTATTCAATATCTCTGACAGGTGAAGTAACCTGAAAATTTGATCGTGACATTCTGTCCCAGGAGTTAAGGGAGAATAATAATTACACGGAACGGCTCCAGATTCTCTCGAAAATCCTAGTTGTCGGTCTTACATCTCGCGTCTTAAAATTTTTGGGTATGAACAAACATTTTGTTTTCTCTAAACCAGTTGAGCGCCAAATTCAATTCATCTTGAAGTGCAGTAACATCGTAACATCATTTCTGCCATTAATGAAAATTAAAAACAACAGATGCTACTCTGGGGTATTCCTGAAGTGGCAATATAATTAAGAGAGAGGACAGAACCTATCTTTATCCTTTGGGTTATTGCGAGTAAGTAACACACTGAAATCCATCGTATGCGTTTGCAGGCAGTGTATATGACATCAAGTTGTTGTTTGTTTAGAATTGTCCCCGACACATATTCATAGAAGATACAGAAGTTTGTAACTGTTGACTTGTTAGGAAGAAAACCATGTTGATACTTTGAAATTTAGTCAGCTATGTTTACAAGTGTGAAGTATATATTTTTTTCAAATATGCTATTTAATAAGCTGATAGCTCGATAGTCATGCATATTTTCCGTCCGCCCCTTTTTGAAGATTGAAGTACAATATCTTCTGTAAGCTTTTCAGGAAACCATCTCTGCTTTAGAGCTAGGCTAAAGATATATTTTAGAGCAGTAACCAACCGGTCGGCACATCCCTTATAGATATGTGGTGGTATACCATCAGGGCCAGTTGTTTTTTTTTGGGCTTCAAACTTTTTATGCTGGAAAGAATGTCATCATCAGCTATTTCAGTTAAACTAAAACCACCCCTACAATAACGAGCATGTTGGTCGAGCATACTTGGTTCAAACTCACAATGAAAATATTGTGTAAAGGCATCTCAATGCTTTCTTCATCGTTATTCAAAGTCATTTTCCGTGGCATACCTCCATCTTGTAATTAGCCTCGATGAATAACCAGAAGGTATCCGTTTTGATATTATTATCAATTATTTTTTTATAATTTACAAAATCTATTCTGGTCTGTTTTTTAATATCACGCCTTAATAACCTGTACTCATTGACAGTTGAAAAACTTCCCTTACCTGTCGTCTTAAGGGCATGTAGGTGGTTTTTTCTTTTTATCATTTGTACAATTTTTAAAGCCCTTTTTTATAACTGTATTTATTTTCCGTCTTATAATGCAAATATCCGCTCTGTATAACAGTAGTTGTGCTTCTCTCTTATTTCAACCAGGTTGCATACGCAACTACTTATGTGCCACCCAATACAATATTTTTAGAAACACCCTGTATAACTATATTCCAACTTATATTTCAACCATCTTATGTATACTACGGCTTATGTACCACCTAATATCACATGCACGCACCTACAACCGTATACCATATAGAAGAGTTCGCCGACATATCTAACAAATTTTCGTTTCGATAAACTAACGGAATAATTTCTGCCATTTCACGCGACCATCACTTCGTCTCTAACAGCAACTGCATCAAATTGAAAACTATTAAAGACACCCTGTACGATATACTTTCATATCATATCATGAAATTTAAACTAGATATTTATTATAAAAAATTGACACTTACCATGATGTTTACAGTTTTTTTGCATATAATTTCCCGATTTTGAGACAAATGGTATGTTTTGCGTTATAGAAAAATGTACGGAATCAAGCTGGAACATATCTTTGTATAATGCAATTTATAATATTCAAATTGCGTGAGCACTTTTAGAGAAAACAGTGAAGATTCATTGAAAATCGCTGAAATCTAGTCCCTTATTTACTTTTTTTTTCTGATTATCTAGAAAACCGTGAATCTCATGTTATAGACAATTATATGGGACCTTTCTTTTATGTTCCATAATATAATGCAGTTTACATCATCAAAATTGCCCAAGCCGTTTTTGAATAATCGAATTGATAACCTCCTCCTTTTTGAAAGTCTGTTAAAAAGGATCGGTGTGTAAAATAAAAGTGGCAATTTTTTATAAATTGTAACCCTTTGTTCAAAAAATATTAAAGTAAATATAAGAAAATCTACCTATTCCCTGCTTGTTTGAAACTGTAATATTAGTAAAATTTATACATTATATCAAATCTCAAAGGTTTTGCGAAACCCGTATTATGCGATTACAACTTGCACTTGACCAAATTATTTTTAATGTAAAACTTTTGATTCGTCATTTAATAAGAAATGTATAATATGATTGTATTGAGAAAGTATATGATTGAAGGTACAATCATGATAACTCCCGTAAATTGAGAACATTGAATTAATATGTAGGAACTATAGATAAAAGCTTTATTTTAATCGCTCAACCATTATGTGGTAACTCAAATGCACAATTATAAATTATCACTTCCTGTTATTAAACCCAATTTGCTATTACTTTGTAGTTTAATTACCATACATTTCAGTATTATTAGATCGCATAATTCGACCTTTTTGTATTAATAGGTATATATTAGTAAAATATTGCGTAATTAATATTGCTTTCGTAATGTCAGTATCCCAGGTTTTAAAAATTTAATTTAATTTAACACCATTGCCATAAAACAAATCCAATAATTGGGTATATTGAATATCTATTAGTAACTGTCAATATTTTTAAAACATGTTTTTTAAGATTATATTCAAATAAACAAAAAAAAAATTCAATTTCAAATCATTTACTTCTCACTTTCTCAATCAATAAATCAATTACTCATGTTTTGTCTACACCTATGCTCTATGCTCCACTATTCTCGTTCTGATTATTCAAGTTTTGATCAAACTTTAGAGTAAACACATCGATCAAATACGTTCTTCTATATTTGTAGAACACAGTTTTGTTATGTTTTTATATTACTGGTATTGAACTTTCCTTAATGACTTCTTTAAGTTTACTATTTTGAGTATGAATTAGTCCGTCACTTATCACCTTGGTTTTGCTTATACTAGTTATTACGGTATTTTCATTACTTTATACATTTAGCTTAGAATGATTCTCAATGTAAGAAAATGATTCCTGAGACAAATCAACTATGCCAGCTTCTCCTTCTTTGGATACAATATTTAAAAGACCCGAAATTACAAAACATAATTGACTATAAACTTATATATTTTTGTAATGGCCAACAACTATTCTATTTCAGTCTTGTCCGAAAGCATAAATTTAATTGCCACCATGGATTCATACACTTACATCTGTTGTTTAAAATATGCGGAACCTGTTTATGGTGGCAGATCTGGATCTTCAGAAGGAGCTGAATTTGCTATTTGTTGATGTGCTAGACATTTTTTGACGTTCGGTAACAGAACTATTCTTCAACTTAGAAAATGTTTGTATTGAATAGCACTCTGTCCGAGTTTTTAAATGCCTTTTGAATGATTTATTACTTAAAATGTTGATTTGTAATAGGTTCTAATCTTAGGCTATAGAAAATCCCCGCGAGTTTACCTGGGTTACATATTATTGTTTACTACGACATTGACAAAATATTACTTTAACGTTCTTATACTGTAACTCATAAAAATTGTTAAGGCATCACACTTCATCTTCCTCCTGCTTGAAGTATCCATAAATTACTTAAATAGAAATTTTAGCTTCATTTTGAAAATTAGCAGACAAGGATTAAATAACATCAACGCTATCTCGAATTTTTCTGGCAATTTTCAGTAGCAAAGAGACAGTAAATGGAAATTAAATACTAAAGTTTAGCTACCAGGAAATTTCTTAAAATTAAATAATTCAGCTATTACCCTATTACCCGGTAGAATAAATTAGAATACAGAATAAAGGTAAATGACAAAGACTTGAATAGTTATGGAGTAGAAATCATATACCTAGAAACTGCAAAATATTCTGTTTTAATTCATTACCAATACTTATTTAATTTCCATTTGTACATTTAATAAATTCAGTACATGGGTGACCGAGCTTTACTCGAGCTTTACTCGTATATATATATATATATATATATACATTAATACTTTCAATTATCAATCAATCCAAAATGACAACTCTTTACATTTTTAATATAAAAAAAGCAATGTTCAATTAGTCATGAGCAAGTCAATTTCCTGTTATTCCAACCTTTTCAACTAAGAAATATAAAATATATGACTGCAGTGGCTTTGTGAAAGAACGTGATTTCACATCAAGCTAGTTTGAGAAAAGAATTTTATCTACAAAATAAAACAAAAAAAGTTTTCCACCATGTACACTATTTGGTGCAAAATTTAGATATGATTCACAGCTAAATATTAAGATGAGGAAATAAACAATGGGGAATAAATACAATGAAACAGGTAAGTTGTCTCCAGGCTATGCCTGAAAGAATAACACCATAATTAAAAACGCGCGTATATAACTCCAAAAACAGTCAAACTGTATGACGAATGGGTGACCATACCTTCTGACTGCATAAACCTCTCCTACCTTCACTCCACATCCCTTCATGACATATTTATTAATAGAAATATTAGTGTCTTTACAAAATAGTCTTTTCCAATATCTTGAAAGTACAAGATGACGTATTGAAACTACTTTAATATGTAAAATGTTACATCCTGGGACTTCAAATATGATAATACATATTCCCCTCTGCAGCATTGTTAATACTTTGTAAATTTAAGTGTTCGCTAGTTTGGAAACTGGTCTCAAGAAAAATTTTCCTTTGTTGCAAGTTTATTATTCATTACATCTAGAGAAGCAGCGTAACCTCCTCGAGAAAATAAGAAGGTGATTTTCCTTATTATGCATGTATAGCAAAAATGATATTCTGCCACTATACAACAATAAGATTTTATACTTCGTCTTAACGTTTATGATAACCGTGTTATCTACCATGAAATTTTATCAACGCCTGCTAGACGATGTCATTGTTAATAGCATAACGTGCTAGTTATATAACGCTCATTTGGGTAATTGGGTTTAGAAATTATATGATTTCCTTGTAAGTGAGTATGGATAGCTTAGTTTTACTTTTTACACTTAACACCCTTTTACTCATTGATATTTTATTTAATAGAGGTATGTATATCCTGCGATATATATATACCATAAAATACATTTGTTAAAATGTTAAAAGTTTTTGAAATTTACACAAAAGTCCAGGTTCTAAACGTATTAGTTTGCATTTTCTTTAATGTTCATAAGCACGATAAATCATTCAAAACATATTTGCTTGTATTGCATTTGTCTGTCATTGACTTATGCATCTTCGTTTGATAATGACACAATTTGTTTTAAAATTATAGTCACGTTTATACATGTTCATTTGAGTTAGTGACAGAAAACAAAGTAAAAACTTTTGTGTTTGATATCAAGAAAATTTTCCTTCCAACTATAAGCTCTATTATGTTAAGAATAACACACATTGCTGAATTTGGTTATATCAAACATTTGCGAGATACCTTTTCTGTTGCAGTATATCAACAACTCAGTGTGAAATCCGAAATTATAGTAGTAATTTCGAAAATGTTTATAGATTAACATTTTTTACAGCACCCGACAACTTAACCTTATATTTTCCTTTAATATAATATTTTGCTCTTGCCATTTCATTATCTATATATTGTCCCCGAGGATCTATTGCATTTTTACTATTTTAAAACTTTCATACTAGCTTTTTGAATTTTAATATTTTGACAGCAGTAGTTCTATGGTATAGGCTGTATTTTTTTAGCCCATCAGCATATCTGTTTACCAGACTATACAAGAAAATTAGAGGTCAAATACGGCATCCTTGTTCCTTGACTTAATTATTAAGCAACTCTCTGGGCTACATTCCAAAATTGCACTTGCATTACTCTGCTCCTAATACCGTAACTTTTCTATTGCCTGCCAAGTGAGAAAACTTATAAAATTCTTTCCGTATTATCTGCATAAAACTTACCTACCTATTAAGTCATAATTATCGAGTCACAATCACCATGTACGGTGATGTACAGGGTGGCCAACTAAGGATGCGAGGTACCGCATCTGGGAAGCTATCCATCATAGAGGCTTGAGACTAAAAATTCTTTTAAAACGGCCAAGAGAGAAAAATCGAAAATATTTTTATGTTTCTGAAATGCACTCTAAGGAGCGTAAATTCAACCTAAAATAGTGATTTCTCTGTGAATTCCGCTATATTAATTTAACAACAAAAACACATCTTTAAAGCTGAGAATTTATGCTGTATCTCTAAAAATAATGTGGTGGGGGTACTCAGATGCTTTCTTAAAAAACAACCTGTATCTTCGAAATAGTTGAGCCGATCTCAGCAAATTTCGGTTAGTTGAAAAGTTTTATGCTATAAATGTTATATTTGATTTTGTTAATTTAGCATGAGGCCGCTATTTTCGTCGTGCCAATTTGGGTAATTTTCTCAAAAAAAGTCATTCGTATGATTTTTTGTCATTAAAAAAAGTAGGTAAATAATGCGTCAAAATGCTCGCGTCAATCACATCTCGATATTTTGTTTCTAGCTTAAAATTTAGTCCATTGAAAATGTTATATGGAAGTTCCTTAAATTTTTATATTTTCTTTAATTATTTTTTTCAGAATTAAAGCACCCTGTCTGAAAATATTACAAAATATCGCTGAAAGGTAAGTAAGTAGTAGGTAATGATAAAAACAAAAATCATATTTTTTGTTTAAATGCGTTTTCACACGAAAAAGGCAATTAAGAGAAGCAGGCCATGAAAATGAATACCCAATTAAACCATAAACAATCCTAATATTGTCAATAGTTTCGTGTAAGTTTGAGCAATTTTTGTGCTCACAAAAATATGTTGTACGAGCGATCAAGCTGTTGATATACTTGCAGTTTAAAATGCCTTCAGAATGCCGCAATAACAAAAAGAGAGCCAATGTTAGTTTGGACCCACGTTTCGGCGGCATATAAATGGAAAAACACAAGAAAATATTAACCGCTAACTGGAATATATTGAAGGAAATCTTATATATAAAAATATAGGGATTTATTTATTTAAACCCATTTCATGTCGTTTTGCATCAGGCCTTGAAAGAGCCAGACTTTGATCGAAGTTTGGATTATTGCTACTGAATGTTGAGCAAGATAAGCGAAAAAAGAGAATTTTTATTTCAAATTTTTTGGACCGATAAAACCATTTTTAGTAGTGACGGAAGAGTCACAGTATGCATTATTGATCTGCAGAAAATCCAGCTTGGTTGCGTGAACTTCTGCTCCAAGGACGTTAGAGTTTAAATGTGTATGGTGGCATAGTGAGCCGCAGAATTATTGTGCCCTGTGCCTTTTTGGCCAATCAATTACCGTTGTTGTCACTGGGAAACAAGGCAAAACTTGTTTTTGCAGTTGGATGGTTGCCCAGCACATTTTGCCATTATTGTGTGAGATCAAATTAATGCAATGGATGGAAAGAGTAAGTCTGTTTCCATGGCCTCCTAGATCACCAGGGCTAATTTGTTTGAATTTTTATTTATTGGGGCGGTTAGAGAACATTGTGTATGAGACTCAACCTACAACCAGAGAATAAATGAAAAACCGTATTGGTAATGCAATACGTAACATAGCGTGAGCCGAAACTAAAGCTGAAGTTTTTTCTACCCATGAGAGGCTGCAGCAATCCATAGAGCATGATGGTTTGAATTTAAAGCATTTACGGGGACATTAAAAACCTCTCTTTTTTCAAATCGGTCCTTTTTATTGCCACAACACAAATAATTCCAGAAAAATTACTTAAGAAAATAAAAATTTAAAGATGCGATTTTCGCGAGCTTGTTTAGGGATTGTTTAGCTACTTATTGATAAAAAAAAACATACCAATAAACTTAGTTCTTTTGCGAAAATCAACTATTTTGTCAGAATTTTGAAAAAAAAGCCCTCTAGCGGCACCATACAAAACTAACAAAACTTATATTAAAGCAGGTGGAGTTCCAGAGTTACTCTTTACAACTAGCCCCAAATTGGTTAAAATCGGCTCAGCTATTTCGAAGATACAGGGTGTTTTTTACGAAAACCGCTCACCCCCTTGTTAGAAATATAGCAAAAATTGACAAAGAAAAAAGGTTTACATTATCCTCGACTTTAAACATCAAGTTTTTTGTTAGGATAATATAAAGGAATAACGGAAACATCACTTTTTATGTTTAAGATTGCAGTTACACCCCCTAGCGAGCATTTTAGAAAATTGAAAAATATTACAAGGTTCTTCTCTTGGCCGTTTTATTAATAATCAAGCCTCTTTAATGGATAATTTCCCAGATGCAGTTCCTCGCATTCTTAGTTGGCCATAAATATCAATGTTTGTGCTTTGTTAACTTAAACTTACGGTTTCTTTTGTTTTCCTCACACTCAATTTATGACCTGCCAATAGCTTTTTTTTCCTTTGCAATTCGTCAAGTATCTGCTGCTATCTATTAAACATTTTTCTCTTCCATTTATTTCTTTCACTGAACTCACTTAATCAGCTAAGGTTTCCTCTTTTTGGGGTTTTTATTCTCGACTGTCGCGGACTAGTTTAAATATTTCAGGCCTGTCATCAGTGTCACTATTTTAACTGAAAATATAAAATAAATAACTGTGATCATTTTTGTAATATTATTTTCTTTAACATGATATTGGATCTTGAAATATTGACTTTGTCCTTAAGATCACTCACTCTTTATTTAAAATATTCCTATACTTTAACCAATTCTATCAACTACACTAAAAAGAGCTGTATTAAATAAACTAATAATTATTTTTTGTTTCAGAAATAAATAATGTGACACAAGATTCAAGGATAAACAACCAAATGCACCCTTCCAACTCCAAAATCGTTCGCACCATAGCGTCGAATTGTCTTAACGACACACGTACACCAACTACCTCCTCCACTGATCTCAGCCGGAACAACTTCATACTTTTACGTAATACTAAATCGTCTGATGCCCCTAGTCACATATTACTTCGTACACATTCCAAAAACGAACTGTTGCTAGAAGATGGCGAAAACGGTAAAATCGGGCAGATTCTTATCCAGCAAAGTGAAATTAAGAAGGGAGTGCTCATACAATCGGTCAAGAAACTTAGCTCGCCCATATTCCTCCTCAGCAGCGGCGAAACTTCCAATGGTCATTTACTTATACAAACTGCTCCTACAGAAGACATAAGACAGAGTGAAGATGTTGCAGAAGATACTAATGATAACATCCTCGTGAGAGCTTTGGAAGGAATTCAAGATAACGACAGTGGAAATGGCAAAAGCTTTGCAACACCTCTTGGATCAGGTAAGCTAAGCTTTATTAAATATATCCATTGAACAAAGCAATATTCATTATAATCTATTTTTAACAAAAAATTTCTTTCACTCCACCATGCGAACTCACTATTACATAGATTTGAACATAAACAATAAATGTAACTGGATATATTCAATATATGAGGTCTGCATAAGGCACAAGATATAGTTCGTTTTCTTTTCAGCTATATAAACTAGGTTCAATATGAAATATTGTCGAGTAAACCATGACAAAACATTAAAAAATATATTTATATAATCGACTTCCACTTATAACTAAAAAGCTGAAAATAATTATAACAAAATACAACTCTAGAAAATAAATAACACATTCAATGTTGTTAGTTACCTACCCTGAAAGTAAAAAATGTAAACATTAAAAGGTGCTCATTACAAATTAATTGTCTACCAATCTAGTATAGTTTGAAGTCGATGCCCAGCAAATCTAAAATCCTGCATTGCGAACTTATCTACTACTTCATCAAACTTAATGTTGCTTTTGAACATAAAATTTTTCCAATTAGAAAGATGTTTTGTAATTTTAATATAATCTTTAGGAATGTTCATGTACTACCCTGTATATATCAAAATATTAAATTAATGGTAAATTCTCTTAGTTACGGATGTTCTTGTTGTCAAACATTATAGGGTCATATTGTAAAATGTGTCATTACGATCTTTTTAATTTCTTTTATTTCATTAATGTTATTCCTATTAAGAACTGGGTCAGTCTGATAGGTTTGTAACTTTGTAACATTTGATATATTTTTTTCGAAAATGTGGTCTTCGAGAATGTTTAGAAAATTTGGGTGGTGTTTTACAAGAACGATACGCCTTGCTATTGGACTGAGCTTCATATCTTCAGCAACTTAAATTACCAAAGTTATTGTCATTAAAGATTGTATTCCTAATATATCTAAATAGCCTATGAGATATCTCGAGTATCGCTCTATTCGCCCTTTGCTAAGTTGAAATAGCGAGAGCCTAGTCAACGCTAGCATTCGCGGTGGATACTTTTTGCGTTACAGGACGCTGTTTTTAATTTACACACGAACAAATACACTTTAGAATCAGAATCAATCATCACACTTGCTGGATTGTCACCTGTAAAAATATAGTCAGAAAATATGGAAGGAAATTTTAAAAATATTCGTCTGTAAAATGGAAAATATCTCAAGTAAATTAGTAAATAACTGCAGTTTGAACTAACTAGTAACCATAGGTTTAATTAGATTTACAAAAGCAATGAACTGTAATTTTTAACCAATAATGTAAAAAACTCCCTTTTAGTTCCTTTAACTATTGGAAATAAAGAAATATTTTTGGTTTGTTACATGTCGCATTATAGTAAAATTATGAGTCCACATATTATAAGAATTTACTGGTGGTTTTGTATTTTATCCAAGGGTAAAGACCGCACCTCATTTATCTAAAATAAAAACAGAATCGAGCTTTAAGGTAACCTAATATTCGTTGAGCTTTTAATTAATTTTTAAAAATTTCATTAATAAAAAACTATGTAAAAAAATAAATTTAACAAGTATAGAAACAAGATGACCAATTTCTGTCTCCAATCCTACACTTGGTAAATATACACTAGGTCGACATTCATCCCAATTGGCTAGTTGTCCTTAAACTTATTCTGTAGAGACTACAATTCGTAGTCACATTTCCCTGTTTGAAGCAGTAAAGACAATCTGCTACACCATCTTATGCAGCCGGGGACCATATGTTTTTATTGCTAAATTAAATAATACTAGCTGTCGCCTAGTGGTCGAAATTCGACCAATTGTGTCAATATCTCTGGCAGGTTAAGTAACATGAAAATTTTATCGTGACATTCTATCCTAGGACTTTAGGGAGAACAGCCATTACACAGAACGGATCCAGATTCGGAACCTCTGTGTGATAGTTTCCTCGAAAATCCTAGATATCGGTCTTACATCTCGCTTCTACAAATAAGTAACGAAATTCCAAGTTTTTTTCAGCTATAATTCATAGAACTTTATTTGTGTTCAAATTCGTAATTCTTAATTTAATATGACAACAATTCAACTGCTAATGGGCTACCCTACATATTTATTTATTCTAACACCCCTGTATAGCTATAATTGCACTCAATTCTCTAACATTTATTAAAATCCTCATTATAATAATTCCATCTCATTATATTTTTCCACCACCCTGTATATGCAAATGCTTATGGACCACGCATAATATTTTTTAACATTTTTCAACCACCGGGTAAACCATTCTGTATATGCCACTGCCTATGACCCACCATATTTACTCTTTTTGTTTATGAAATTTTTAATTATCTTCTGTAACTATAATTCTACTCCGACCTATATTTCAATCATTATATATACGGAACTTTTCGTGGTCTACTCTATAAATCATTTCCTATTCTAACATTTTTTATCACCATCCTGTATATCTATAATTCCTCTTACCCTATATTTCATCTTAACTATATATACAACTGCTTATGGGTTACGAAATGTTGTATTTCCATTTCCGCCACCCTGTATATGCATCTAT
Organism: Octodonta nipae; assembly: GCA_034190945.1. NCBI lineage: Eukaryota > Metazoa > Arthropoda > Insecta > Coleoptera > Chrysomelidae > Octodonta > Octodonta nipae. The sequence continues at coordinate 85,202,273 of CM067219.1, read as the reverse complement.
GTATAACATTTTTTGCACCACCCTGTGTAACTGTAATTTTACTGCACCCTCTATTCCAAGAACTCTGTAAATTCAACCGCTAATGGGCTTCCCTATATAATTATTTTATTAGTTATAATTGCACTCTACTCTATATTTTAAACACCCTAAATATGCAACTGCTTATGTGCCACCCATTAAAAAAATTATTTCTAACATATCTGGAATCGCCCTATATAATTATGATATTCAACGATTACTTTACCCACTAAACAATAACAACGCTTGCATGCCACCTCCAGAAGTACATGCTCTAAGTATATAATAGCATTGGTCTGTTTATATATAATTACTCAATGGTTTGAGTCTGGCGGCAGCGGCACGCGGCACATTCATTTGTTTGGTATTGACATTATTGACGTAAATAATCAATTTTTATTATATTTTATTTAATGAATGAACCAATATTATAAATTAAGATTAGCATTCTGCACTGAAGGTCGTCAGTAGCTACTAAACAAAACAAAAATGAAGAAAATCGGTTGAGAAACAGAGAAGAAAATGGTACCTAATCGTTTTGTCTTAGCCTATTTATATATAGATGCCTTCCTCGGGCTGTATGAGACTGTGTAACTGATGGCCTTTACTGCTTCAATTGGCGAGACAACTACCCAGTAAGCATAGGTCTCATCTTGGGGTGTACTTAGGAGGTGTAGAATTACAGAAATAAATCATCTATTTTTGTAAGTTAATTTTGGCGCAGTTTGATTTTGTGACTTTTTTTATTGAATTTCACATTGTGCGTAGTCTGTTTTTTTTCTTCTATTTTATAAATCTACACTTTTTTATAAAAATATAAATTATGAACTCGTATGAATAGCTACTGGTTTTCAACACAGATATATATTATATAAATAATGATTATTATTTTTAATTGTCAGCTCCCATTTACATTAGGCATATAAAATTTAGCCCCGCCAAAATTTGTATGTTGATGTTTTCTTTTTAATTAGTTTTTCGTTGTTTGTACTTCATTCTTGATTACCTATGAAGAATTCAAGAATTTTTTGGTCTTAAGCTTCCCTTACCAGGAATTTAATTTTTTTATCTTTTAAATTTATGGTTTCTTACTCGTTATTAATTTTTCGATTATAAATATTGTTTATTTACGAATTATTGAATATTATTAATTTATGAAAATGACACATATATTGCGCATGCGAAAACACGTTATTTGATTAACAGTGCGTGAGAACTATATCGCAAGTGTGGTAAATAATGTAAGACTACTCTTATGATAAATATATAATTACATAAAACCAAGTAACTATAAATATTCTAACTTAACTGCGCAAACATCCAATTATTATTTCTCAGACAAGCATAAACTAAAGCACTAGTGAAATATATTTATTTAATGCTTACTATACACATTATCCGACTAACGGATATTATTGAGAAACTGATTACTGTGATATGTATATGAACTACTATTCACAATTAATAGTAAATACACTAAAATTTAATTATAATACGCTATCAAATGAATTTTTAAATATCAATAGCGTAGAGGTTATAAAACATAGGTCAAAGCTACATCATAACCATATGCGCATACCTCGTAGGCACAACACATTTGGGAATTGCGTTTTCAAAAATCTAAAAATTAATAAAATAAAAATCCGTTCTAAGAGGGATACAATTTTGTTTATATTTTTAGATAAACAAACACTAATGAACTATTTTTATTATCGAACAATGATCAAGAATCGAGAAACAAATTATTAAAACGAAAAAGCAAATCAAAAAACAGATCTTGCTGGGGCCAAGTAAATTATGCCATTTATTTATTTATTTATAGATTCATAGATTTTCTGGCGCTACAGGCACGCACCCAGGGAATATGCCTCAAGTATAACTAAAATTGCCAGCCAGCATATATGACATTAATTGTTCGATATTTCAATTATCTAAGAAGCAAGAAATCAATGGCTGCTTCTGAAACTATACATTTATTTCATTCAATGTCAGTTAATTAACTTATTTTGAATTTGTGACACCTGATATCTAATATGGTAATTGTAAGTGTGACAGCATAACGTTTCCTAATCTTAGTTTTTTTGATGACAGTTTCCATCTATCTCTAAGGGTTCCCCAAAGTTATATCTGATGCGACATAGGCCAAAAACAATAGAATCTCACCTTTCCGCAACTAACCAGTAAAATTGTTTCTCACTGCCAAAACTTTATGTTAATTAGCCTTTAGCTTAAGGTAAAATTCTACGCTTGAAAAATGCACTTTAATATATCAAATCTCATGCGGAAAATCCATCCAAAGCCCGCTTGCAATTATTATTCGAGCCCTTATTGATTCGAAAATACATCGTTAATATTATAATAACAGTTCTGGCACGCCGGTGTACATTTCGGCTGGGAAAATTTATTTGGTTTAGACATACGATATTAGCATTCGTAATAAAATTTTATTCAATGTTGGTTAGTCGTAGCGGAAGGACTTTCTGAAAATAATATATAGAATGCAATAATATCCCATTTGCCGTTATTCAGCGAATAAATACCCTACACTCACGAAATCATCCCTCAGAGCACGTAGAGAGCTCATAATATTTAATTGCCTATTTTTCAATTTTCAGAGTTCTCTTTATGTTGCCACTTTTTGCACATTTAGTTAGCATGGATCAGCAACATTTTCGATGTTGTGTGAAAAGCTAAATTGAATATCTACTAAATAAGCCCGTGTAAGAAAATTCTTAACCGCATTTCGGTTGTTCACGAATGCACATTGCAAATATGCATTGGTAAATAAAACATGCGGAATTAACATTTATTTCAATTACAATTACTAATTTGTATTAATTCAATAAAGTGCTATTTATTGAAAAATTAATTTAATTAAATCTAAAGTAGCACATTATAGTATTTATTTACAAGATCAATCCTGCTCTTTACGAGAAATAAATACCAACACATGGCTAACAGCAGGCCAATTTCCTTAGGCAAATTGAAAAACGAAAATTTTGTTCCTACCGGTTATACTGATGCAAATAAATTCAATTGAGGGTTATTAATCGATTATTCCAGACATGGATGAATTAAATTATTAAGAATGTTCCCGAGTTGATTCTATATATTTTTCAACAATAGGTAAGCTCTACCTTTGAACTTACGACTCCGCGTTGAATCTATAATATCACAGTTTATGCAAATCTTTCAGAATCAAATAATTAGATATTCTAATAAAACTAAAATAACCTGCCCGAAATAATTTAATTTAATTTTTCGGTTGAGGTGAGTCCATTTAATATAAGTTTAATACAAATCTTATTTACATTTGTAACAAAATAATAGAAGAATACAAAAAAGCTAAGCGAATGTTTTTTAAGCACAGAAATCTGATATATTTGGTGTAGTTCTTAGCGAAGAGCAATTTTAAGTCTTTTGCTAAGATTGTTCCTGGAGTCACGGCATGGATTTTACAAGCGATATCAAAATTAACTCTCAGAAATCTCAAGATATTTTAACTTGTTTCTAGCATGTACACAATACCAAATTTTCAGATGAGGGATAATTATCTGTATCCTCACCTCGTATATCTCAGATTCTCTGATAGCTTGTAACGGGATTCGGTCTGTTACTTGTTTAAACATGACTGAGGTCAAAAATGACTACTGACCGATATTGGATCGTAATCATTTAATATGACTAACAGGTCCTTTTAACAGTGTTTTTTCATCCTTATTAATGATAGGGGGTAAACTTGCATCAATGATCCAGGACGAGAATCAGGACCCAGTGTGTCCATGCGAGCATCGACACTTTATTACCACTACCGGAAAATAGCAGTGTTCCTAACCTAAAAATCATTTCCACAATTAAATATCGCATCCCATATACCATACAAAAGTCAGTAACTTGACAAAAAACACAGCACTCCTGCTACCATACAAAAAAGTGGAAATCGAAAACCCACCCTCTTTGTTAGGTAAAGGAGTCTCTACGAACTTTAAGAAGTAATTAAGAGAAAATGGGACCTCATAGGAAATAAGACACTAAAACGGTATTATAATTTTGTCAGGTCATTTGCGGAAAAAACGACCTTTTGGTGTCAAAATTAATAGTATAGCAAAACCAACATCAAGGTGTTCTATTGACAAAACATGACTAGTTGACATAAAATTCAACATTTTTTATCAAGGCGTTTTTGTTTCATAACAAAAAAACCTTAAAAAAATCGGTAATAATTTAATTTTTTTGCCTTTTACAGAAAATCCACCCATGAAACCGTCTTTGTTACTATGGGTAATATTAAAGAGAAACAAAAAACGAAAAAATTGTTTATAGAAGTATAGTATATATATATATATATATATATATATATATATATATATAATAGCTAAAACAATCCTATTAGCTCAAAGGGTAGATCTTCTCATATCCAATTTATGTTCTAAAAATAAATACGGTAGCCGCAGGGGTTTTTGCAAAATTTTCAATCCTATTAAAAGGCCATATTACCTCACTGGATGACCCTATCATTATGACCACCATTAGAAAGAAGAAGAGTTGATCTAGAGCCCTTCATCTCACTTTTCTAAAATTTTAAGTGCGAATACATATAAGTATTGAAAATATTTGGCGATTCCATATATCAATTTATTTGGATGAGTCCATTCAAAAAATTACTAATAATTGGTGCCTTTGAAACAATATCCATATAATACATAATCATAATCTGAATTTTAATTTTAAGCAGACACATATTTATATTTGAAGATGCGAGATGTAAGACCGACATCTAGGATTTTCGAGAATGACACCTCGAAGAGAGTATACGTATTTATATTTCCAGCATAATATGAATTTATGTAATAAATTTAGCAAAATGGAATACTAAACTCCATTTACATAAACAATTGTGATAATGATGGAGCAATCATTTTTACTATGTAAAAGGCGTACTTATTTTAAATTTAAATAAAAAACGAAAATTTGCCTTCTTTCTTCTCTGATCTTTTAAAACATAAGTAAATAATACTAGGTTTCTTTGTCTACACTTTCAGACATTTCATATTTTATAACTATATAAAAATGAAACGCTGATACAAATTGAAAATAGTTAATTATAGATAACAATACCATTTTTATATTGTTCAATTCATATTACGGTTAAGAATTTTTTTATTAATAAATACTAATTAATGGCAAGCCAAATTTCTTTAGATATATATGTTTTGATCTTTTATTGAAACATTTTCAAATGGAAAAATCGCTTGCGATATTATGATTGCTCCATCATTATCTTCTGTGTCTAAATGCAGTGTAATAATTAGCGAAAATATCGAATTAAAATTTGATTCAGCGTTACACCCCTTAACAAGAAGTTGAACGGAATGCCCAATATATTCTAATACTCGTTTCGAAAAGGAGATCAATATTTCCACATGCATCCAGAAATGATCTGATTGACTGAAATGAAAAATCTGGGTAAAGAAGATCACCCTTTCAGTTAAAAAGTTTTAGTTAAAAGTTTTTTTGTAAGAAACTTAAATTCTCACAATGAAAAGGAAACTACAGACCATCCTGAGCAAATTTTTTAGAATTTGAAAGCAAATTCTCACAATGAAATTTAAATTTTTTAGTTAGCAAATTTTATTAAGAATGTGGGGGTAGATTGAAGAACTGAAACTGAAACCAATGCCTGGCATCAATCTTGATTGTTCCAGACAACACAGAGCTAGTTAGTAGGGGTCTCACATCATGTTGCCAAGATAGACTTGGTGAATTCAATTGCAAAACATACTCATCAGAGGTATCCACCTACAAAAAAAGTATTCCTGTGTATAAATAGTGTTTTGAATATTTTATTATATTTGTGTTTGGAGACGTTGCAACTCCATACCTGGTAACGAATCAATGTGTTTTAATTAAATGTTTTTTTAACTTTCACTATTTTTAACTTTTTAACTTTGATTTTAAAATATATTTTTTTTGTCACAAAATGTTGACAGTGTCCATCTGAAGGTTTCGCAATCTTCTGATGCTGAGGGTTCCGTTTTTTGTTTTTCTGTTGTTCTAACAGTTAGTTTTTCCAACCTCGGTCCAGATCTATTGTCATGTTTATTGTGACCGTAACATACAACAACATTGATGTATCACTAACTACACTGTAGAATCTACCAGCAATACGAAGTATTGATGTTAGACGTCTAAGGCTGGTGGAATGTGTACAGGTTTCTAGTTCAAATTGATAATTTCCACAGTATATTTGAATCCAATCTTCACTCCTTGAGGGTAAACCTACACCTTTACTTACTCATTGTAATTGTGTCTGAAAGTATTTTGTACAGTATAAAATTTTAACCTCTTTTACCAGTTGTTCCGTTACAATTGCAACTTCCATAACTATACTCTATAAACATATCAAATGCTACATATAATATAAATTTCTATAAAGCCCAAAAAATATTGCCACCGAATCGACAAAGGCACAAAGTTTTAATATTGGTATAATAATAAAATAATTTGGTCAAGTGCGAGGTGGACTCGCATACTAAGAGTTCCGTACCACCTTCAAGATTCTAATATTCAAGTTTCTGACAAGCAACTGCAACTTTATATTCCAGCTATCTTATACATGCAACTGCTTATTCACTACGAAATATAATCGTTTTTCTGATATTTTTAAAACACCCTGGAAAGTATAATTTATCTTCACTTTTGATTTCAAAGACCGCTTATTTGGAACTTCTTCTAATTTTGTTTTAAGCAAACTGTATAACTATAATTTTACTTCGCGCGATGTTTTAGATATTGCATCTATGCAACAGCTCATGTTCTATCCTACAAAATTGTTCGAACATTTTTTTATACACTATGTATAAATATAATTCTTTCTACCACAACCAACCACATTTTATGTTCAACTATTTATGAGCCAAAGATTTGTTATATTGGTTGGTACATAAGCAGTTGTATACATAGGATGGTTCAAATATAAGTTGGAATTGAATTAGTTATACAAGGTGGTTGAAATAAGAGTGGCGCAAAACTATAGTTATACAGGATGGATATTTGCTTTATATGACGGAGAATAATTACAGTTATACAAAAGGCTTTAAAAATTGTCAGAAGCAGTTGAATATATAGGATTGTTGAAATATAAGGTGAAGTAGAATTATATTCATACAGGGCGGTTTAAAAAAGTTATAAAATTTGGTACATATGTAGTTGCTTATACAAAGTGTTTGAAGTAAGGGTGGGATAAAATTATTGTAATTCAGGGTGTATCAAAAATTTTTTATATAGCCATAAGCAGTTAGGTTAGTAATTTGAATTATATGACGTAGGACGGGGTATAATTATAGACATGAGTTCAAAAAATTTTAGAAACAGTTGCATATACCGCGTGGTTGAAATAAATGGTCGAGTAAAATTACAGTCATAAAATGTGGTTTAAAAGGGTGAACTTTGTTATATAGGGTAGACCATGATCATTTGCATAAATGGAGTACTAGACATATGGGGCGAAGTAACAAGTATACCAATGTATACAAGAATAATTTAAACAGTAGAAAACAGTCAATAGTGTGGAGAGGATGTATACTTATATAGATTAGTTTTAAAGATATCAGCACTATTGTAATATTGTGTTGAGTTGAAATATATTTGTACAGGGTTATTCAGATAATGATAGACCAATATGTTATATATAGGGGTGACCAATACACAGAATCATATACAATGTGGATCCAATATTAGAGTTACATTTATTGAAAGTGGTCCAAATAATAAAACAAATAAAAAGTAAAAATATATTTGGAAAATATAGGCAAAGAATAAAAATTAGAGAGGGGCAAAGAGAGAGGGAGAAAAAGAGAGCAAGAGAGATAAGAATATGCTAAAATTTTCAATTGAATTGTACCTTAAATCAGATAAAAAAGAAGATGTCTGAAAATAGTGATTGATTGCACACGGTTTCTAAACAGTTTTTATTTTAAGTCAGCTGACGTCGGTTCTTTTTAAATATGTATTATTTTATATATGCTCAGTGATTATTCATGAACAGTTCAGCAATTTTGATAATTTAAACTGCATTTTACTAATGGAATATGGAAAGATACCATACAATTTTCCATAATGTGAGTTTTAAGGTTTTCCAGAAAATAAAAGAAATAGTAATTAAGGGAATACACTTCAATGACCATTTTAAATTGTATTCTACAAAGGTATATAATAGCTTGATCCCTTATATTTTCTATGACATTTCTGCAAAAAATAGTAAACATCAATGCAAATGTCAAATTGCCTACATATATCTCTGACTTAAATGTCAGTATATGTAATAAAAGCATATCATACTGGGTATTTGAAACGGTTTTTAAAATGATTATGTAGGTTAGCAAAAAAAAATCTTAAAAAGAAATACGATTATAGAGATGTTTTGAAAAAATGTGATAAGCAGTTGCATATACAGGGTGGTTGAAATGGAGGGTAGAAATTTGAAAAATTTTGTTCCACAATCTAGACTATGAGAAGTTACATATAAGGAATACTTGAAATATGGGCTGAAGTAAGGTGTCTTAAAAATACGTAACCTGTTTTTTTAGACGAAATATTTTTTATTACAACCTTGAAAACATAAGATGTTATTGCACAATCAATATATTGTTAAAGTAGTAATTTCTTGGATGTCCTTCATATAATATCTAGTATACAGCCATAAATATCCCTAGAGAGGACACAAATTATTTTTGACTATTAATGAGTCACCCTGAACAAACTATTAGTGCTGCTATTTGGACAGGTAGTTTTTACCCCCTGCAGTTCTAAATTTTCTCGGTCAACTATGTATTTTATTACATTTTTATGTTAACAACTGTTTAATGTTTAACTGTGCAAAATATTAGTGAAATTATCGGAAATGTCTCCTATTTCTTATCAGATTTCTCACAATATACTTGTTTTATTTCCGGTTAATGAAGAAAACGTGATTTGCACATTAATTGACATATATATTGCACAAATCAATTACTATTAATTTATCTTTGATTACAGGGTGTTTCCAATGTACGTACCATCTATTTAAGAGAACTAATTTTTTTATTCTAATGTTTAATAAATAAGAAGATGTAATTGCACAATTAATATAATGTTAAAGAAATGGACTCTTGGACGTCCTCATATATTATACAGAGTTAGTTATAACTATTGCTATAGTGGTCAAATATTATTTTTTACCATTACTGAGGAATTCTTTATATACCTAGCAATTTTTCTATTAACTTAAACAACTCTACGACCAGTCACACTATATTTCACATGGTTAAACAAACTGTACAAATTTAAAAAAAAATAGTTTATGCAGGCCATACACGATTAACCATTAATGGTTAAAAATAATATATACCCACTATAGCAATATTGACCTACACTGTATATTATATGAGCACGTCCAAGAATGCATTTCTTTATCATTATATTAATTGTGCAATTACATCTTCTCAAGTTTTCAACGTTGCAAAACATGATTTTGTCTACGCAAACGTTTTAGATATTTTTGAAACACCCTGTACTCACCAATATTTATGGTAATTGTTTTGTGAAATATTTATGCCAAATGACGTACAAATCACGATTTCTACAACACACGGAAATATTATGAGAAATCTGATATCAAATTGAGACATTTTTGATGTTTAACACCCTGTAACTTGAAAACTAGCCATAGAATAAATTGTAGCCCCCATGGACGAACATCAACTTCTACAGATATTAAATCTTTACTGATATTTAATTCTAGCATTCTTCATCTAATGTAATAAAATTGAAAAATGCACTCTATTCTCGAAATCATTCATATAGCAGTTATTGTTCGATATTGTGTAGTACTAATGTGAAGTCATTTAATCGCAGACCTTTGAGACACCGATGAGTGAAAACATTTTTATATGTTCATTGTATCGTTAGTATTCGAAATTAATTATTAGTTGTCAAAACTAATGATCCACTTTATCATTCTTTTATATTCTTAATTGTTTCGAGGAAATCAAGGTACAAATGTTTGTTTTGTTGTTATTCAGCCCTTCGGAATATAAATCATCAACGAAATTCTAATTCACGTGTTTTCCTTATCTCATAAAACTTTGGAAAGGCTTATTATTATCTTGTCGTCTTGCTGCTGCTCCTAGTTTTCCAAGGTACAGTCTTGTTTTGGTTTACATGCAATATTCAATTGCCTTTGCGAAACGGAAGCAGTTTGAAATAATACCGCATACGGTTACAATTATTAAAAGAAGATATACTAGGGTTTACTTAATTTACAATGAATTATAGTCTAAAATTTCATATTTATTCGTACACGAACTATTAAAAATAACAAGGATAATATTGCATGCCCATCAAGAATTTCGTTTTTGTTACAATTAAATTTGAATGGAAAAACCACTTGAAAGTATTTTGCACGAGTCCTAGATCGAGTTTTATAACTCATTAAATCTTCTTCGGAAACAACTATAAAGGTTCGATGGATCGATATCAGAGAGTCTCGTTATTATCGTTTTTGAGGAAAGTGAACTAGAATTATCTGTTAAGTTTAATGAGGTGTTCTTTGAGGATTAAACTCTTTGTGAAAGAGAACAAGAGTACAGTTTTGATCAGCTGTTTGGGTCCTAAAAAGATATCGCTTTGAGATTTTATTCGTATCACTTTGGAGTGCACTTTCTTGGAGTGGTTATTGTTTGTTTCTTATGCTGAAATTCACTTAAAATATGAACGATGACAGTTTAAATGAATGTAGTAAATAATTGTTACTTTCACATGTGTTTTTAAGAAAGTCGAGTTTTAAAAATTGTTAATTTTTGATAAGTTAATTTTTACTTATTAAATATAAAAATGATTGAGAATATAAAAAAGCAGTTCGACCAGAAAATATTAAAGCTGAAACAATTAAGTTAGTTGTCAATTATATAGTTGAACCATTAAAACATCTTAATGCTTTCAATATGGCTAAGGAGCAAGTAGTTTCTTACCTAAAAAATATAAAATATTCTCTAAAAATCAATTTGGTTTTCGAGAAGGCACATTGGCTTAAGATGAGATTTTCGGGTTAACATTCAAAATAAATGAAGTGGAACTTTATATATGTGTTTTTATAGATTTGCCTAACGCTTTCATCATTGTTGGCTACTACTAGCTCCTTAAATTCTTTAGAGGATGTAGGTATAAGGTTTACGGGCTTAAAGCTATCTGAAAGATATCTGCTGTGTAGGCAGAAGAGCCTAAAAATAAATGGTGTCTAGGGAATTCGAAACAATATAGTTTGGGGTACCGAAGGGAAGAGTTCTGGGACTCTGTTATTTAACATTTATATAAATAATTTATTCTGCCTAGGTAATGTAAGCTTCATTATTTGTTTCCAAATAATACATCTATTTTTGGTAGCGCTAATACCTGGGACGAACTTGAGAAAAACCGAAACTTATTTGAAATATATCAGGAAATGTTTGTTTTATAAATAGCTTAGATTATACTTAGGCAAAACACACCATATTCCGTTTAGTTGAAACAAATCTGGTTTACATGTCCTTAACCCTGCCAATATGTATGACACTAACTACCGTAAGCTGTAAGTCATACTAAATATTTGGTAGTCGTAATCATCACAGATCTCAGGCTGCAAAAGCATAAAGTCAATTGTCAATAAGCTGCAGGTAATATTAAACAAACAGTTCTGGTCATTTACAGAGAAAAAGAGCTTTTGGTGACAAAATTAATAATAGAACAAAACAACAACGTGTTCTAATGAAAAAACAAGACTAATTGACATAAAACTCAACATTTTTTATCGATGCTTTTTTGATATCTAACAGAAAAAAAAACAGGAAAAATCGGTAAGAATTTAATTTTTTACCTTTTACCCAAAAGCCATGAAATCGTGTTAGCTACTCTGGACAATGTTGTAGAGAAATGAGAAACCTACAAAATGAGCTACTATACGCTCAACTTTGATAATTGGTTCTTTAGTTAATGGAACCTTTACCAGAAATTCAAAAGGAATAAATACTCATTTATAATTGTTTTTTATTTTATAGATAAAACATTCTTGTTAACTGAGGGGATAGATCTTCTCATACATAATTTTTGTTCTAATAATATATAATATAAATCCTATTGAAGACATATATTGTTTTAAGGAGCCATGTTGTCATCGGATGACCCTCTCATTATGAATAGGAAAGTAGAAGAGTTGATCTAGAGACCCCTTATCTCGCTTTTCCAAAATTCATGGTATAAATACTAAATTCCTAAAGTTATTGAAAATATTTAGCCACTTCGAACCATTTGACGAGTACATTCGAAAAATTGCGAAGGGGTGGTACCTGTGAAACTATATTCTTATGGCTTATATTAAATAATCTTGTTACAAATTTTAATTTTAATAAATTTATCAAAATACTTAAACTGAATTTAGACACTGACGGTATTGATGGAGCAATCATTTTTAATATGCAAAAGACATGCTTACTAATTTTAATAAAAACCGAAAATTTGATTTCAGTACATACATATTTTATTATTATATAGAAATGAATCTTTAATTGGTTAACAATGCAATTTTTATATTGTTCAATTTATTCTTAAGAAATTTTCTACTAATAAATATTCATTAACTAGCCAAATTTTTTTACACGTGTATGTATTTACAAATGGAACAAATTTTTACAACACCCATATTATGCTAGAAATATAAATATGTGCTACTTAAAATTAAAATTTGCAATAAGAATATTTATTATGAGGATAGTTTCATAGATACCCCTTAACAATTTTTCCAATGGACTCGTTCATCAAAAATGGTTCTGGATGGCCAAATATTTTCAATACCTATATGTGTTTATACTTTAAATTTTGCAGAGAACTGACATGAAGGGTCTCTAGATCAACTCTTATACTTTCCAACGGTGTCTTCCGGTGCGGTAATACAACCCTTTTAAAAATATATCTTCCATAGAATGGACTGAAATTTTGCAATAGCTACAGGGGTTACAGAATTTATTTGTAGAACGTATGAGTATGATATCTACCCTTTCAGTTAATAAAAATGCTTTAGCTGTAAATTAAAAAAATATTTAAACGATTCTTTTTTTTTCATTTCGGGTACAGGTTCCATCTTAGGAACCAATTAACGTAGTTAAGCCTATAGTAGCTCATTTTGGAAATTTTTTATTTCTCTGTAACATTTCCGTCGTAGCACACACGGGTTCAAAGGTAATAAACTAAATGGTTATCGATATTTCTCGTTTTTTTTTTGTTAAAAAACAAAAACGTATCGATGAAAAATGTTAAATTTTATGTCAATAAGTCATGCTTTATCATTATTAGAACATGTTGATGGTGTTTTTTTTCTACTATTAAATTTGTCCCGTATTTTCGTAAATGACCTATCTAGGTTAAAAATAGTAGCTAAAAAAATATTACCGGTCAACACTATCCGTTCAGAGTGTAGCAGCTATGGCGATCTATAGGCTTAAAATGACAACAATAAATTTTGGCATTTAATTATAGCCCAGTCATATTAGGTAAAAAAGGGGTCAACCTCGGGATGAAAGGTAATAAGCTGTAAATTGGTGTAAACCTTTGTTTTGTCATCCCGAATGTTCTCTCAAAAGTCACAAATGCTATCGTGTCCGCGTCTTAAGATATTGAAGGTCAAAAGTCATATAAATCTGCGAATATCACGCTTCCTATTGCTTTAATGAGATTTGCACTTATTATAAAATTTGTAGAAGATCAAAATTCTCTACAACTGTTGTTTCAACTTTCATACGATCAACCGTTTTTGGGGTAGAGCGCGAAGATTGCGCAGCGTACAGTCATATATGGCCAAATACAAGGTCAACCGTGAGTTACGGTTATCAGTACATTGTATAAAGTCAATTATTTACTAAAAATTTATTTACTTATTTTAATTGGACGTACATCAACAGGAAATTTTCTTTAAAAAAGTTGGCTAAGGCAATGTTAAGACACAAATATACTCTTCTAAAAGTTTTGACCAATATCCTCGTAGGAAAAAACACATTTTATTTTTACACCCATTTAGCGGCTGTGACACGACTTCTGCGCTATTTAAAAAAGGAAAAAAACCCTCAATAGAGCCTTAAAGAAAATTCCCAATTTGGATAAACTGGTGGAAGTATTTCAAGAAGAAAACTGCCCAGTACAAATATTATTTGAAAATGGAGTGCGCATCTTGTTGCCATTATATAATGCTCCAAAATCTGAGGACAACTTTGATCATTTCCGCTATACTCAATTCATCAAATTAACGAAACTAAATAAACCTGAACCTTTACAAATGTAAACACTACCACCAACAAGTGTCGCAGCCCATCAACATATAAATCGTGTCTACTACCAGATTCAACGTGGTTAGGGAAGGACTTAGAACCTCACGAATGGGGCTGAATGGTTGAAAATGAAATATTGATGCCCATAAAAACGTTATTACCTCCAGCAGCAGCCGAATCACTAAACATAATATTCGGCAATTGCAAAAATTGTTGTGGTTCCCCTTGTGGATGTAGGGCTACTTTGTTATTTAGCTTGTGGCCAGTGCAATGGACAAGCTTGCCTCAACGCTCCACTATATCCAAGTAATCCCGGTGAAGAAAGCACATACGATCCTGTAATTCTGGAAGGTTTGGAGATGAATATGATCGATAATGAGGATGATGACAATGAATTGAAGATTTTTGAGGGACAACAAGAAGAAGGCGACAAAGAAGAAGACGAACTAGCTTCCCTTCACAATTTTATTATAGATAAAATCAACAAATATTTAAACTCACATTTTAATAAATGTATAATATGCCATATTTAATGATAAATAAAGATATGTGTAAAATATATCCACTTACTGTCTTTTTAATTTAAAATATAATTAAAATATATAATCCAGAATTAATAATATATTATAGTTAAATATTTAAGTTACTCATTTTAATTAAATATAAATAATTAATAATTAGTACATAAATAATGGGCATTGTTTAATAATTGTATTTTTTTAGTAAATAATTGACTTTATACAACGTACCGATAACCGTAATTCGCGTTAGACCTTGCATCAGGCAATATTTGACTGTACGCTGTGCACTCTTCGCGTATTATCCCACGGTTGATTGTATGAAAAAAAGTACAAACTAAAGTTGTAGAGAATTTTATACCCTACACCTTTTATAATAGGTGCAAATATCAGTTAAGCAATAGGAAACGAAAAATTCGTGAAAAACCGAATTTTACGACCTTTGACCTTCAATATCTTAAGACGCGGACACGACAGCATTTGTGACTTTTGAGGCAACATTTAGAATGACAAAACAAAGGTTAATACCAATTTACAGCTTCTTATCTTTCATTCCGAGGTACATTCACTGGTGAAAAAATAAAAAAATATTTGTTCATTTACCAGATTACTTTTAGAACATATAAAATTGTGTTTAAAAATAGAATAGACAGAAAGACAAATAATGAAATAAATAATAAATTATATTTCTATCAATACCGATACGATTAATTTGTTGAGTTTTTTGTTTCTACTTTCACATTTTTGTCCAACCTTAATTTTATTTGCCCCACCATAAATTTAAACCAGGTTACGTTCATGCAACAACCTGGAAGGCCAGGTTTTTTGTTTTTCCCTAATGTTTGCCGATCCAACGTGGATAACTACAGGGTAGCAGCTTTGCCTGAAATCTTTCATAGAAACCGTTCCTAAGTGTTCTCATCCGGGCCATATGAGTCCTGTTTTTTTTACGAGGTTGTTACTCCTCCCGGTCCTTCTGCCTCACCTCTTGTATGATGAGGCTCCAGGTTTAGGAATGACATAGAGTTGCTCACTCACTTATCAAGTATATGTATTCTTAACTTATATCTCTCTTGAGTAAGAATAAATGGACTTATGATACCAATCAGGTATGTTATTTTTTTCAACTACCAACAGAATCATAACGATTTGTTTATTGTTTGCTAAGCTGAAATGTGTGTAATCTTATTACGTTTCTTAAAAAACATGGCTTCTAGTTCCGGTCAACGGCGAGTGTTACAAAGGGTCTCCATAATAGTTACTTAAAGTTGTTGTATGCGACAGCTGAGTGATGCATTGCTGAACATGAAGAATATTGAACCCTCTGTTTGCATACTGTGAAATAACACTAGATTTTGAAAGCTCTGCTTATAGATAATCTTTAATGGTTATTTAACGTTTTTGGGGGAACTCCGACGTGAAGTCTGTTTATTTAGATTCTTTATCTTATTTTTAAGAACTTTTAGTTTCATCTAGAGTACTGTCAGTTCTAGGTGTGTAAAATAGTATTTCTATGTAATCTTTATGTAGTGGTACCATGTAAAATCTGCATAGACTTTAATTACCTTAACATCTGAATAATTTTGTGAAGTAAATTCAGCTTGTCGGGTCTTTCATTATAGTACTTTACCTAGATTATCTTCGGATGTAAATGATAAAAGCGAAAGAGGTAAAGCAGGATACAGGAGAATTAATAATGAGCTAAGAAGAGTAACTGACAAGGGCAGGGAGAAAGGGATGGAAGTTCAGTCCGGGAAAAATCAATATCTTGAAAAATACAGCCAAACCTAGGAACTATACAAAACAGGAAAATTTTTAATAAACCAAAACTCATAAGAAAAAGTGGAATGATGAATGAAGGTGGTTCTATAACAGCTAAGAGGAACAAAAACAAAGAAGTATGGAACAATTATGTAGATCTTTATTACAGTAATGCGAAGAAGAGCAGTGTTACACAAACGAAGTTGAATATAGAAGAGAAGAACATGAAGCTGAAAGCGCAATTAAAGAATTAAAATACTGTTGAAAAGACCTGAAGAAAACCTAGGAGAAGGTCAGTTTGGATTAAGGAAAGGAAGGCGAACCCGCTATGCTATAGGTCGTATCAGAATGTTAGTAGAGAGACTTATGGAGAAGAACCAGGGAATGTATTTGTGGTTTATTGACTGGTAGAAAGCGTTCGACCAAGTATATAGGAATAAACTATTGAAAATATTTATATTGAAGGTGATTGGAAAGACCCAGGTCTCATTCTGGAACTTTACAAAGGACAAAAATAGTGGCAAAGATGGAAAATGAAGAAACCAAAGAAATAATCATAGGACGAGGTTGCTGTATGTCGCCAGTACTAGCCAACTTATATGCTACAAAACTGACAAATATTACTGGAAGTCACTGCTGATTACCGTAGGCAACGGAAAAGTGAAAAATATTAAGTATGCTGATGTATTTTCAGAACACGATATAAATTACCAAATATGTTCTGGAAAATAAGCAAAACTGCTAAGAAGTATGAGGAGAAATAACAAATTCAACTTATAGAAAGATTTCCATCAAGCTAATAAAAAGATTCACGAAATCCTACATCTGGAGTTCTTTATGAATCAAAATTGAAATAAAACAATAATACAAACTATAAGGATAAGGAAAGCTCACTGGATTGGATACATTTTAAGGAGAGATTGTATACAATGGATTATAATAGAGGGAGAAATTCAAGATATTAAAAGTAGAGGGAGACCAAAGAATGGAATGCTCACTGACATCATGAAAGTTCGGACTTACGATGAGATGAAACAAGATGTCCAAGATTGGGAACTTTGGAGAAGGTTGTGTTGATACTTGTCTTGAGACAGATTTACTAATAATGATAATATG
The DNA here is from genome assembly GCA_034190945.1 of Octodonta nipae. NCBI lineage: Eukaryota > Metazoa > Arthropoda > Insecta > Coleoptera > Chrysomelidae > Octodonta > Octodonta nipae. The sequence goes on along the minus strand of CM067219.1, from coordinate 85,184,530 downwards.
AATTTAAATATTTGATGCACATTTTTTCGCATGACACACAAAGCATCGAAGTAAACTCCCTTGTTAGCAATTATGTGAGGTTGGCATGACACACTTATTGTGTCTGCAGAAAAAAATTGTACACAGAAAAATACCACGTTTGCAAGATCCAGCAGATTTCTCTTGTTTTATTATGTTGAAGGACGGACAAAAGATGCAATTCACTGTAATATCAACATCACCTACTTCATAAGGCTTCCTGTAGAATTTAACTTATGAAGGTATTGAAATTATAATGAATTTGATCTCTGAAACACAGACTTTTATTTATAAAACGCTATCATTCGTTGCTTCTAATGCTTTCTGAACAGAAAACAACAATAAAATTAAATTGCAAACAATACAACTATCTAAACAAGATTGAAATCTGGCAATATTTCATTTTATCTAATTCACTCTCTAACATTATCTGATAAGATCCTGAAAGTGTTAGTGAAATATATTTTAGGAAATGCCATAGTTTAGCTACCGTAAACACACTTTAGCCTATATTTATATGTATTAAAACATTCCCCTCTAACAAAGCTCTGGGTAAATATTGTGGACCCAGCATTTAATCTTCTAATTCCCATGTTTCATTTGTCAATGTAGACTAACTATTAAGCAAGTCACGCTTACATTTCGTTGAATACTCAAATCTTTTTACACGTTTGTGCGATTTGAAACATCAGATTCAACATGATAATGGCACACAATACATTGTTCACTAGAATGAAGCTTAAGGGAAGGCCCTGCCCCTACATAATTATAAAAGCAGTAAAAAAATTAATGTCTAGAGGGTCGCGGTCTTTTTTAGCTTTTAAAATCTGAAGTCATGCACGCTTTTTGTATTTCGTTTATAATTTAACTTTGTCCCTGGTAAAAAAATGTGGGACAAAGAAATTACGTTGATAAGTCCATTGCAAACAAGGTAGGACGGTTTGAAATACATCAACGTCCTAATCTGATATTTAATCTGCAATTCAGCGAAAAGCAAAAATTGTATGAGACAGGACGAGCATAAAATAAAAAATAAGTATATTCTTTCATAATTAAACTGTTTAAATCTATACGATTAGTTAAGTAAAACTAGGTGCTTGATTGTGGCTCTCTCATGGAAGAAAAAAATGATTCCAATTTATCTACTGAAAAATTATAAAAAAACGACTTGGATGGGATGAAAAATAAATGTTAATATAGTACTTGAAAAGAATTTTAAGGAAGCAAATTTTTTTGAAGATATTGAAATTTAGCAAATTAATTATAATATAATACTCTGGAGGTTCAATAATTACAAATATAATTTAATTACCAACAATAAAACGTTCGTTGTTTCCATTCTGATGTCAAATTCTAAAGATTACAGTTCTTCTAGTTACATTTCTGTCAACTTAGTCACCTTATCCTCTAACAAATCTAGTCTTATAGTCTAAGAATGTTCGTTTCTTTTTCTCTAACCCTTTTCTACCACTATCTTATCTCTAGAGGGAACAATCTGTTGACTTTTTTCTTCCAAGAAATCTATGACCTCTATTTCGAAGAAATGGATATACACCCCTCGAGTTGTTTTTGGATCGGCAATGTGAACTTAATCTTTTAACACTATTCAAATTTGGAGGATTTTATAAAAGATCCTTTGGTACCTATGATGTCCGGATATTTTCCTGTCTGTAAGTCTTGTGGTTTTTTTGAATATTCAGATGTTTCGTTTGAGTATTGGCTTTAGTTTTGGATTATAACGATTTCACCTTGTACGTTGTTTCCACCTTGTTTTTCTGGACTATCCATACACATTTTTTATTGTCTTTATTTCATCATTTATCTCGTTTGTATCACTTATACTTTGCGTTACTAATTTAATTTTTTGGTCTTGTCTTTTTTCTTTTCTACTGATTTTCTAGTTGTTCCGAGTAATTAAGTGACATGCTGGGATATTATTATTTAACATAGTTTAGACCAGGTTTTTTAAATAATAGTTTATTTATATCAATATGTAAGGGCGTCTACACATTTTAGTGTTCGATGTCGAAAACTTTTTTGGAAACTTTAAATATTACAAATTTCAATGAATTATATATCATACTTGTCTAGTTCGATATGCAACCATATATGCCAAATTAAAGGTTAGGTTTTTAGGTGCATAACTAATAGGTTGTTGTTACTAATTTAGACTGAATAATTGTTTGGTTGCAATCGTTTTGTATTTTATGCTATTGTGACCAGTATAAATAAAGGGAACAAAGGAATAGGAATTGCAAATTTTATTTTCAATGGATAATCTCGGTTGCCCAGCAAATAAGATCTTAAATAGACTCCATGAATGTATACCGGATGAAATAGCAATCCAATATCTGTTTAAACATTTCGATAATGTTAACAGTTCAATACTGTTAGATCAATCATGTCATTACGGAATAAGTACTGTACAAAGATATTATTACTTTAACGAAATCGAAAACAACGCCTTAGAATAAATAATGTCTTTAGTATAATATTGTGCCCAAGGAGTGTTTCTGGTACTTTAATATATCTGCTATACAAAAAATTTAGTTGTGAAATTTAATTATCGAAATGTTACAAAACTTGCAGGTAGAAAACTGTAGCTAGCTTAATAAATCATTCTTGTGCTTAGTGAATAGTAAAAGTGAAAGTAAATTTTGAAACTAGGAGCTAATCAATCCCTTTATATGAGAATGTTTAGCTCCTAGCGGAACAGAAGTAAATTATCTCTTATTCAGCCAATAACTTTCCGTTCTGTACCCAGTAAGCATTATTTAAAATAAGAATTTAGCAAATTATTAAATTCTATTACGTACCTTAATTTGATGCTAAATAATAGGCAACATATTAGCAGTCTTAATTACTAACAGTCATAAATTTAAAAATATGCGAATAAAAGCAATGTAAAGGGAAAGCGCTTTTCTCCCGTTACTTAAAAAGCGTTCGCATATTATTTTCCATTATTATGTGAAAAATATACTAAATCAGCCTACTTGTAGCAACATTTCTTATATTACTTTTTTATATTCAATAATCGTTACTAATTTAATGGTTTATGGTTGTACATTAATTTAGCAATTTTTTTGTTTTTTACTCTCCTTATCTTAAGTTACTGCTATCTTTTTCAATCGACTTTAAAAAGAAGGAGGTTCTCAATTCGTCTGAATCTATGTTTTATTTATGTTACCCGCAAACGGCTCAAGGAAATTCGACCGTAAATACTGGATCCTGTTCTGGGGGAACACGAAATGATCCAATATTTTTTTCAATAACATAGCTTGTACCGTTTCTTGGAAAATGGGAAAAACTTTTTCAGCGACCTTCTCCTAGAGTAAGTTTTGGTGCCGTCGCTGGTGTTAAAAATATGGAATGTTTTCTATTCGGAACATGGGACAAAATGAAAAGAAATTGGGTTATTTGCAGAATATCCCGCAGTTTTCCCATATTTTTTTTTCAATAACATAGCTTGTACCGTTTTTTAGAAAATCTGGAAAAGCCTTTTTCACTACTTTCTTATACAGTAAGCTTTGGTGGAGTTGATAGTATTTCGGTACTTGGGGTAAATTGTATATAAATTGAATTAGTCAAAATAAGTGTCAGTTAATCAACTTCAAAGTAAAGATTTTCGATTGATCTGTATATACAAACGATTTCTTTTTATTAATAAGTTTAAGAGAAAAAGTTATTCTTCATAAACAGATTTGCGTGGTCTAAAACGTACACTGTAATCATTCCATGCCACTTTTTTAATTGTAGACGAGGTTTGTGATCAAATGGGAATTTTGATTAAAACTGAAGTATCTTTATTTTTGATAATAATGCATCTAATTAAGCCATTGCACTATAAATTGTATAATAAGTATATAATATCTTGAATTGTAATCAAACAAACTTTATTATAATTGAAATCTGCATCCAACTGTGCTGTATTATTAAAAATTGTAATAAATTAAAAGTTGATTGGAAATAAATCGAAATAAATGTCAGTTAACCAACTTCAAGATTGCGGTTCTCAGTTAGTTTCTAGAAACACTGTGTCTTCATAAGTTGGATTCAAAAGGAAAACGTTCATATGAATATTATTTAGAGAAAAAGTTATTCTTCATAAAACAATTTGCATGGTGAGAAATGTATACTGTAATGATTACATGTCACTTTTTTTGTATACGGGGTTTGTCAGCGAAGATGAATTTTGCTTATAATTAAAATAACTTTATTTTTTATAATGTATAAAATTCTTATCAAACGGAAGTAATAAGAATTATAAAATGCATCTAATTATGCTACCTCACTAAAAACTGTTTAATAAATCTGTTTGCCTGTCACTTTTCCAAATTGTGTACTACGTTCGATGAAGAATATAAATTTTGTTAGAATTGTGTATCTTTATTTTTACTGATAACTCTAATTCTTATCAGACAAAGTTTGTGGAATTGAAAACTAGGTCCTATGGGTGCTATATCAATTAAAACTTTATAACGATTTATTATGAGATTCCGCGAAGAGGATACTATTAAATGAATTTCAGTATAATTAACAGATGTAAAGGATGATGCTACTTAGATCGTCTACAATATAGTCGATCCACCTAAGTTAGAATCATATACAAAATTTTCTTAGTACATATACATATTTGAAAAACAAGTTATTCTATTCAACAGTCAACAAGGTTGGTCAAACTATTAAATGATGTTAAAAGTAAAATACCTTAATTTAGGCAATATCCAAAACGTTAATTAGATTTGAAAACAACATCTAATTAAGCCATTGCGTCACAAAAAATTGTAAAATAAATACACTAAAAAAAACAAAAACCGACTTCAAAAAAAGGTAAAGTAAGCCCTTATATTTCTCAATGTACTTCCCAATATATTTTCACTTTAGCTCACCACCGACCTCATAAAAAGTATTTAATTGTTGTAGAACAAGATTATTTCATGCTTTTTACTCAAGTAATTTATTTAAGTAGGTTTTTGTTTGTTTAAAAATGTATTTTTTATAAATAATGTTATTCATCTATTCCTACCAATTCTCACAATTGTAAAAAATACTACGATGGCTTAGTGGTCTAATCTAAAATGTTAGTAGGTTTAATATAAATTGTTTATGCTATTATTTCAAGCATAATACAGTATTATGTTATAATCTGAGAATACTAACATAGCAGTTCATACCAACTACCCACTGTGCAAGTACTATGGCTGCATGGTCTAGCCTCACATGATTGTCGTCAATTTGTAAACTATTACCGGTAAAAGTTTCAAAATTTGGGTTTAGATTATTCCAAACGTTTCAACAAATCGTTAATTGTAAATAATAAACTAATCGTTATACCATGTCAGTATACTGGTCAACACATGTCAACATTCATAACATCGAGGAAGATTCAGGGACAATGCTGTTGTGGCAGCTAAGTTGCATTGGTAAAGATACCGGAGTGCGTTGAAACATCATCACTGTCGGGTTTTCGTAAATGTTCACCGAGCATAATTTGAATGGTTCCCAATTAATATCATGAAAACCACGTATAAGTTAAGTTGATGATGTAAATGTTTGCGTGAGCAACTGTTATCAGTACAGGAATACCGAAACCCACTTTTACAGAATTACACGACGGTAACAGTACCTTTCACCCATATAACATAAAACATTTTTAATTTTCCCAATGAATAATGCGGGAAAGAGAAAAAACTGAGAGCCCCTACGAAAATTTGTGTAAACTAACATCAAAAAAGTGACTCTCTTCATTTGCCGAGAAATTAAATTTGTCTCCACTGTTTTATAAGATGTACCTTTGGTTACAGGTAGAGCACTGTTGCTTTAAAATGATGTCTGCCCTACTCTTTACGCTCTATATGTGAGAAATTACGCTCTATATGTGGAGCTTATTTACACTAGTGGTATGGACTCCATTTCCAGATCTCTCGGTTTAATTTCACTATTTTTTTACTGAGATTGCTTATATTATTTTATCAAAGTCAAGAAGACAATAATGGGATTGGATAAAAAGCATAATAAATCTGAATAATTAACAACTGGTAGAACAAACCTTGCCAAGTGATACCGTATTTGAATGTGAGAGGAGACAGAAAGTTAAATATAGCAAAAAACTCTAATTAATAATAGAAAATAATATTAACAAAATTAACAAATTAAAAACAGTGCGCAGTCAAAATACAAAACTCAAGACAAAAGTCATACTGAGATAAATGTTCTAAACAGTGACAGAGAAGGAGTTATAATAGGGAACATAACAGAAATATCTTAAATACTGAAGAGATTCAATAAATCACAATAGACTCTACCGTAACGCTTCAGAATAAATGTAATGCATACATATCTAACACAGGATAACTTCAGTTGATAGACAAAAGAAAGACAAAAGGTGTGAAGAGACCAATATTCACGGGTATCGGAAGACCCTACAACTACACTACGAAATGCTGTGCCGAGATACTAACAGTTGCATAAATGGCCTTGAATTAAAAAAAAACGTTTTCTGAGAATCTATTCATTATTAATTAGATACTAAAGTTTATCACTAATAATAACTATTTTAGTTTCCAACAGAAATTCTACGCAATGGGATCAAAACTCTCTTTGCCTGTCCGAAGTATACTTTGCCGCACATTTTGCATGTTATATTGTCTTCTTAGACTAGTTTTTTTGTTATGGTTCGGTTTGTTATGTCATGTTTTTGGATATTTCGTACAATTCTGTACATGGTTCCTCTTTCATATATTGTGAGACAGTTTTTGGTCTTGAGTAAGGTCGTTTTTTTTTGTTTTCGTTCTGGGCGTCGATGTTCTATTAGCTTTTTGATTGTGTCGTGTTTATATAGGTTTTGTCGTATAGATATAGAAATGAGCATTTTAGCAACTCCCTGTATTTGAGAGGGTTGTGATATGATATGAAATTAGATATCTATTTATGTGTTTCAGCTTTCTGTGTAAGGTGTATTCCAAGGGTAAACTATGCGGTTTTCTTCTTAATGTTACGTCAAAGAATGGTAGCTGGTTATTCTGTTCAAGTTCTAATGTAAATAGAATCCTTACGGGTATCGAGTTTATATGATCTAGGAACTTGAACAGCTCTTCTTTGCCAATAACTTTGGCTTCAGTTTTCCTATTCCTAGCGGGGATCCCATTGCGGCTTCCTCGATTTGTTTGTAAATCCGGTTGTCAAGCCTACAATAGGCACTTTTAACGCAGTGCCTTGATAGACCTACTATAAAAATTAGGAGGTCTTCTTTTTCTGATATTTATGGAAATGTTTCCTCTACAGGTATGCTTGGAAATAGCGACTTCGCGTGTCTTGTTATGTCTTCTGGTTTTATAGAGAGACTTTTGAGAATAAGTGGAAACTGTTCAGAGTTTGTCTTTTCCAAGATGAGTTGTAGGATGCTGGCTAGATATTTTTTCATGTTATACTGGTGAGTTAAAAGTATCAACTGTAGGTCGAAGTTGACGTCGTCTTTGTCGATTTTGTGCAAACCGTAGAGCTTTGAACATCGACTTTACTTTAACCTGAGGATCAACTTTTTCTTTATATTTTCTACAGGTCATTCATTACTTTTGGATTTTCTGGTTTTACCAACCTACCTAGAGTAGGTTTCATTTTCAAGAAGTTACTTTATTTTGACCCCGTAATTTATGACGTTCATTATGACGATGGCGTTTCCTTTGTCCGCAGGTAGTCCTGTAATATTTTCGGACTATTTGAGGGTGAGCGATTTAAGGGCTTTCATCTCCTGTTGACTGAGAGTTGGATGAGATGGTGTCGCGGATCTGATGACTTGGGCGAAGTCTTGTCTTATTTGTTCCGCCGAGTGTTCAGCTGAATTTGCTAGGCTCGCTTCGACATTGCAATTCACTTCCTCGGCCGGAATTTTCTTTGGACCTATGGCAAAGTTAGACACTAATTTCGGTGGTGGACCGTAGGTGGTTTGAACTTGTGCTATGCAGCGTTTGTACTTTCGGGACTTTATTTAGATTCTCCAATTACTTCTGAAGTCTTAAAGATGTTTGGTTTTTGTCGGTCTCGGTGCACCAGTGTCTCAGTGGTTTGCCGATGTAGAGGTGCGGTAATTGAGACAAATTCATCAACAAATTGTCTGTATTACGAAGAGAGACCCAAAAAGCTTCGTAATTCATGCTGCTCGGGACCGGACAATAACGAATAGCTTCTATCTAGCCTTCGTTTGTGCGGATTCCTGACTCAGGGACAACGTTGCCCAAAAACTCTACTTCTTTTTAGGATATGGACATTTCGAGTTGAGTCTCAGGTTGGCATTCTTAATTCTGGAAAATATTTCTTCAGATGCTCGTCGAATGAGTGACCCATGTGTAGAATGTTCTCGAAGTATACTAAGCATGTTCTCCATGTCAACCCGGTCAGCACATATTAGCCCCTCAAATGTAGCCCAGAGGACATGATTGTGTACTGAAACAGCCCTTTACTAGTGGAGAACGCTCTGTTGTTTTCATGTAGTTCAAACTGTTAATATCCACATAAGATCTAGTGTGAAGAACCAACGGGATCCTGGTAGTCTGGTCAGAGTGTCATCGATTCTGAAGAGTGGATAGCTGTCTTTCTTCATAACATCGTTAAATTTTCTGGAATCCACGCAAAATAGGGTGGCTCCATAATTTTTATTATCTAACCCAACGAAAGCAGACCATGGGCTGATGGATGGCTCAATAACTCTATTTTGTAACATGAACTCATTGTTTTCCTGGACTGCCTTTTGTTGCCTCAATGGTACTCACCTAGGTGATAATCTTATGGTTTGGCTCTCCCGGTATCTATTCTTTGCTGGATGATGTTTATACGACCGGTAGTTCCATCTTGACTATTAAAAATTTATTTACCAGTGATTTGCAATAAATTTCTTGGCTTTTTACCGTTTTTCTAGTGTAAAGTGGGTCAAATGATAGGTAAACTGTTTTAGAGACTCTTTACTGGGCCCTGTCTCCTTCACCGATGTTTGGTACGCTTCTGCAGAAATGATTATGGTGTCCACTGGCTCGAAACAAGCTATTTCTTTACCATTGGCAATTCGGATGTAATTGTTGGATATACACTATTCAGGAGTCTAATTGGTATATCTAGTCCGGTTTTAACTGTATCCCGCCCAACTTAGTAGTCATGAGCTGAATGTACGGCCTCACATTTCCAACGCAGCTCCCAGGATTTTTTTCTAACTGCCCGTGAATACTTTGTTCCGTTCGACCAGAAATTCTGGTTGAGGATTTCGTTACAATTTTTATGGTCAATAAAATACCTCAATTAGAAATTGGAGAACATCATATCTCCGGTCAAACATAAATCCATGCTGGCTGATTTGGTCCATACCCAGTATAAAATCGTCCTCATTATTTGCTACCAGGACCCTATGTCGGATTCTTTTGTCCCCTATCTGTAGTACTACATCTGCCTCACCCTGTATTGACATGGACTCTCCGGTGACTGTTTTTAACTGGATGTGATTGTTAGCTGGCCGGATTTCCGATGACCTCAAATTCTGGGCCTGGCAATATACACAGTGGCGCCGATGTCAAATGTGATGGTGATTGCTCGGCTATTGATGGTGCCCTTGATCACTAGGCTGCTGCTATCTCGGCAATATCCCCGGAAAAACTGTCCTGGGGGCTGGTGGAGGATTAGCCAGCAGCAGTCACGTTGAAAGTATCCTGTCCTATCTTTGGTACCCATCGTGTTCTGGTATTTTCCTCTTTGCAAATTTTGATGCATTTTTTCAATTTCTGTTTTCACTTTGCTTTGGATGGCACTGATTTTATCTTATACTCCACTTTGTACTGTTTTTTTAATTGAACTGGTTTCAACTCATCTACTTTGTTTTCAAGAATATCCATCGTATTTTTTAAGATCTTAATTTCATCGTTGATGTATTTTATGTCTGACTCTACTATTTGCTTTGATTAACTGCTTCATTTACTTGCCTTACTATTTGCATGTGTTTTTCAATTTGCCGTTATCTTTTTAATTTATCAGTCTATCTCTTTTGTACCAATATTTTAAATTCATTTTGTCTCTTTCTTTCTAATATTTTAAATTCATTTTGTCTCTTTTCCTCTAATATTTTTGATTAATTTTGTCTTAATATTAATGCAAATTTCGAAAATAACCACTCAAATAAATTCCGTTGTTCAGTTTTTATCGTAGAAATAAGATTTTGTTGCTTTTTATCTATATTAGTTACAACGTTCTCTAATTCTATTTTACGTTTTTCATCAAAAGATTTCACTAACTTTGGTGAGTTTCCTCTTGATGTTGTTTCTCTTTTTGTCACGTTTTTTCAGGATTTGAGTTATTTTTTCATCTAGTTTATCAAATATGGATATTTTTTTGTTAGTCTCGTCCATTTCTGTCATATTTCAAGTGTAGCCATAAGTCAATTTAAGATGTTAACTTTACTTAATCCCACTTGCACTTACACCACTTTGCTATAGATTCTGTGTGTTCGAATCAAATTTACACAAATTTCCCTTTTATTTTTAACAAATAAATCCACTGTTTACAAACACGTCGTAAAATGAATTATATAACAATATTTAGAAACTTATTTACATACATTTACATATTGCAAAAGACTTGTTCTCCATTAATTATCTAAGTAGGTACTAATTTGAAACAAAATATATTTTCATGCAAAAAAACTTATAATTTACATACGTTTTGGTTATTTAATAATAAACTTACAACAACAACTTACAAGCATTAGATATAAACCATTTATTATACATGGACGACTTATGTTCATGGAAGCTACGAAACAACAGCTGCATGATATGCTAGAAATAGTAGAAGAGTTCTTTAGTGACATCCATATGCAATTTGGCCTAGACAAATGCCGAGTTATTAATATAGTTAAAGGCAAAATACAGCAGTGGCACTACGAAATGAGAGATGGCACCTCAATTGAATCTATCGGGAAAGGTCATACTTATAAATACCTTGGAATAATCACTTGACTATGAAGAGTTTTATAGAAGGGTAAGACGACTGTTGAAAACCAAACTAAACAGTAAAAATCTGTTTCAGGCTATTAACACCTATGCGTGTCCAGTGCTCAGTTACTCTTTCGGTATAGTTAAATGATGCAAGACTGATATTTAACAATTAAACGAGAAGTTCGAGATTTACTAACAAAAGCTCAAAGTCGCCATCCCAAGAGCTCTGTCGAACGTACGACTTTGCCACGGTATGCAGGAGGAAGAGGATTGGCAGATATAAGCAAACTATTAGATCAACAAATTTCGATTTTGCATATTCATTTCCAGAAACTATCAGAATTTTCTGATCTGGACAGAGTCTTATGCCAGGTTGATGACTCGACACCACTGTGACTGAGAGAACAACACGTCGAATTACGCCACCAAACTACTGATCAGAAACTGCTGAAATAGAAAGACAAGCCCCTTCATGGAAGACATATAATTGTCAACCAAGATTATGTTGACAGTGCTGCGTCGAACTACTGGTTGATCTCTGGTTATATGTTTCCTGAAACGGAAGGCTTTATACTGGCAATCCAAGATCAAGTAATTCCAACTAAGAGCTATCTAAAGTACTTCGTTAAAGACCCTTCTATTAACAACTGCAGATGCAGGTACGGTTACCAAACATGTGAATCTATCCAGCATGTCACAGTAGGTTGTCAAGAGTTCGCTGCAACTGAATACACACAACGACACGATGCTGTGGCAAAAATACTGCACCAGGAACTAGCACTGCAACTTGAACTATCACAGTACGTGAGATTACCATACCAGGATCTGTTTTAGAAAATAACATCTACAAGCTGTACTGGGACCGCACGATACTGACTGATCCGACTGTTGCTCACAATAGACCAGATATAGTTTTGGTAAATGAAGTCTCTCGGAAAACAACTTTAATTGACATAGCGATTCCTAACAACAATAATATAAATATCAAGCAGGCTGAGAAAATAACCGAACATAGGGATTTGGAATATCAAATAAAGACTCAGTGGTACATGAACAACACACAAACTGTACCAGTTGTTATATCAACGACAGGAGTAGTCCGAAAACATCTATTAAACAATTCAAAATACCTCGATCTGGACGAACATCTTTACCAACAAATACAAAAAGCAGTTCTGTTAGGAACAGTTTGGACGGTTAGAAAATTCATGGGAAACTGCCGGCACGAGTCCAACCACGGGCCTGAAAACCTGGCAAAGCCTCTTACAAAGCTAAGCCCCTAAAATCGCCTTTATTTCGACATAATTTATAGTACAATTTTAGTGTAAAATGGTAGAGAAAAGGGCAAGTTGGCGAAGTTTAGCTAAGCTATTTTACCACTTAACCAGCTTCCCAGTAAGGTACAGATTTATGCTTAACAATTCAAACTAATGACAAACATCAAACATGTAATGACTAATGAAAAATAATCTGTATTTTGTATATTTTTTAAACAACTGAAGCGAAGACATATTGTTCTGTATGAAAGCTATGCCCGAACTAAATAAGGTTACCGCATTGTAGGTAAAAGATCTTTTAAAAAGTGTTATTTTGTGATAGGGAATTGTCACGAGTATTGTGTCTAATATTTCCATCATGTGCTTGAGATCTAAACTTAAGTTTCTCTCTCAGGGACGTAGGTTTAGATGATAATAAAAGTCTGTAAATAAATTTTAAATAGTGGTAGTCAATTAAAAATGTCATCTTCATCCACTGAAGTCTAAGATACTGTTCTGAGACGTAGTCGAACCTTCCCAACTAGACACAAACGTTACGCAATTGTTTTGAATTATTTGAATTCTCTTCTTCATAATTGTATCTAGACAAGGGTAATATAAAATACTACAATAATTAAGGATCGACACCACTAATGATTCACATAATTTTTTCCCAATTTGTAATTCAAAATAAATTTGTGAGCATATAGTACTCATAGTCTTAGATAAGTTTGTAACAGCTCGCTCCTCTGGGGTTACTATTTTTATTATACAATCATCTGAGAAAAAAAAGACCTGAGAGAAAAGGGACAGTGCTGCCACCAACGGGAAATGATTTTTGTTGGTGAGAAAGACTCCGGGAACCCCTCTCTGGATATGTTACGTGAAAAAAATAAAATAAAAGGAACTTTACTGCTCCTAATCTTTCTTGACGCTCAGTTCTTGGTAGTTTCTGGTTTCTCATGGAAATGCTGTGGAACCTTTGGTGTGTTACAAATGTAAAAACACAGTTTTGCACCCTAACACCAAACCTTTATTTTAAACATCAACGCCGTTTCAACAACTCTAAGTTGTCATCATCAAGGAGTAAACCAAACCCTAGTTAAGCCCTATTGGGACCCTAACTACAATATATCTTCCCTTACATCGGCAAACGTTGGTGAGCCAGTTTAAACCAACGAATTTGTGAGTATATCCCAAGGTAATTACAAAAAAAAACAAACTTAAACAATATATCAATAAAAAGAAGAACAAATTCTTGCTGTTCGTTCCTTTATCGACTCAGGGAGTCTGCTGAAATTTCTAAAATTCCATAATCGAGCTTTGCATACTCCGACACTAATTAGTCCCTATTGCGAGGTTTCTTCCCTGCCGTTTGCTGGTCTAAGAAACCTCTACCCTGGGTTTAGAATTTGAACCTGCAAGTCTACGGAAAAACTCACAGGTTTTTGGCACTAACCCTCCTTTGTTAGAAAATATAAGGATACTTACCGGTTGCGAATTATCCATTATTCCCAAATAGGTTTACCTGTGAATCAAGAAATATAACTCCAACTAATTCACTAACTAGCTAAAATCTTTAACGAAATCAAAGCACACTTGCGACTCTAGCGGTTTCCTCCCACGGCGATCAATTTAGACAAACTTTTATACAAGTTCCTAAAGTCCTATTTGTACAAGTGAAATATTCTTCTCTTAGGAGTCTGGTTTCCACCTTTGCTCTGTCCCCCAAATTTGTCACGCCACCTACGACTATTTTTCTTGAGTTCCCCGAACTCCACCCAGTCTTGATGAAGACTAATTTTTTTCTTAATATCATGTTCCTGCGAAATTTCTGTTTCCCTCGTATACGAATTAATTTAAACAAATTTCCTACGTGTCGATTTCACGCGCGCCTGTTGGTTCGTTTCTTAACTCAAATCAAATAGGTTGCTGACCAAGTTTTTCCGAGTTTTTGACCTTTCGGCCATCTTTGATTTTCGCTACTTTTCCGCACGTACAATATTACGTTTCTGCTAACAAACAACAATCTGAATCGACAAATAGAACGAAACATAACTTATCCAATATTGTTTTAAAGAAAATAGCATATTTTTAACATAAGAGTTGAATTTCGTAATGTGTATTTAATACTTACACTTCCTTTCTATTAAACAATACTTATTTTAATAATAAATTATTTATTTTAAACATCATCTCGATCAAATAAATGAGTGATTTGCGCATCATCTGCGAAAGACTGGATTTCTGAGGTACAGATATGGAGGTATAAATCGGCTGTGTATATTAGAAATATTAGGGGCCCAATGCTGAACCTTGCGGAACTCCCGACTCAACAAATCGGAAATCAGATCTTATATTTTTCAAAACAATGCATTGCTTCCTATCAGCGAGAGTTTTAAAAAAAAGTCCATAAAACTTCAATTTAGCTCAGGGTAACTTATGATTAATCTTGTCCAAGGCGTTGACTAATCAATGGAGGCTAGTGCAGCGCACATCCGCTTGTCAAGAGCCCTAATAATAGTATCAGATAGATTAAGCAACGCAGTTGTAGTACTAAACGACTACCGAAACCCCGACTGACTTTCAGTAGTCATATTGTGATTCTCAATGTATTCTATAACTCGCAGTTGTACCACTTTTTCCATTATCTTCGATAATATCGACAGAAGGCTAATAGGTCTCTAATCAGTTATGCTCATTGGATTATGCACCTTCGGGACAAGAACTACGATAGCATACTTCCAACACTCCGGAAATACAAAATAAATTGGGTACATTATTCGAATCATATACAGACATAAAATAGTTATTAATTTCTGACGGATTAGTAAAATTTTCAGGTAGCATATTTTTTGAAGAAGATCCAATTTTTAGACGTCCTAATTGACGCCACAAAACTTTAGATTTTGTTTCCAAATGTGCAAGAGATGCACGTTTTTCTTGCCTATTTGATGACAAGGCAAAATATCTCAGTTTTTAGGTCATTTACAAGATTTATACTTTGAGTAAGCTTTATTTTTTTCTTTTATGATCTGCTTTAGTAGAAATGTCTGCCAAGGCGCACGTGGCTTGCTCACTCTTACTGTTTTAATAGAAGCGTACGCATTAAAAGTTGTAATCTATGCAATTGTGAAGTACTTCACCTTTTCATCAATATCTGCTATATAATAAATAGCATCTAAATTTTATGATATTAAATCGTTTAAATAGTTTACTTCATCAAAATTTGACAAATCTCTAAAAGTAACGAGTTTTTGTTTACGCAATCTGGAATGAACTTTAACTTGACAAGACACAAATCTATGTCCTGAAATATGATTGACATCCAATGTAATACATTGCTTTGTTTGTGAATATAGCGTCTAGCTGAGTTGATGAGGTAGAAGTTACTCTAGTGGTTATTTGATTAATTCTACAGTCATAGTTATCCATACAATTAGAAAGTGGATTATTGGCCTGCAAAAGATCAATATTTAGATCTCCTACAACGACAACATTATCAAATCTAATGATTACATCAGATAATAAATTGTCCAATGCGTCGAAAAAAATCACTTACACTTATATTAGGACGCCTATACAGAATGCCAAATACAAAATTTTGTTTTTGAATTGTTGTTTCAACCATAAATGCTCTAAAAACGGAGTTCAATCCAGTTCCAAATTCAAGAATGCTGCAAGTACTTAAGGGCCATTTTTTGAATCATCTTGAATAACTGTAACTCTACTTAACCTTATATTGCAACCATCCTGTAAATGCTGCTGTTTTATAATTTTTTGAATATCTGACTATAAATTTTCTCTACTCTATATATGTATAACAATTATTTCTGATATTTTTTAACCACCTTTTAAAGTAAAATTTCTCTTTACTCTATATAATAATCAACTTTTTCATGAGCTTTTTCTGACATTATGTTACACACTCTAAAACTATAACCTTTCTTCTCCCCATATTTCAGATATTCCATATAGTAGAATGCAACTGTTTATGGTCTACCCTATATAACAATTTTTTTAACTTTTTTGATTCATCCTAATGGAAATGATGTGGCACCCTAACACCAAGCTTTTATTTAAACCCTCACCCAAACTGCAACTGTATATTGGCCCCCTAAATAACAATTTTATTCAAAAAAATTTTAACCGCTTTGTATAACTAACTCTACTTCCATCTACATTTAAACCATCCTGTAAACACCGCTGCCAATTTGTCAAACATTACAACTTATTTTTGAACCACCCAGTATAACCATAATTTTACTCTACAAAATACTTCAACCACCCTGTATGTGCATCTGCTTAGGGGCAACCAAATATTTTTTTAAATACTTCTAATCAAACTGTATGAACAATAAATTTCAGATATTGCAGATATGCAACAGATCATGTTCTATCCTACACAAAAAAATATCCAACCTGTTTGACTATAAATCTACTCTACCCGCTATTTCAATCACCTTGTATTTGCCACTACTTATCGGCCACCCAGTATAACATTTTTTCAACCACCGTGTATAACAGATCCATATTTAAATCCATGTAATTCTACTCTGCTCTAAGTTTCCTATATTCCAAACACCCTGTAGAATTACGCTTGATATATGTTGATTTTTGTTAAATCGAAACATGTTACATTTGCACATTCCAAATTTTGAATAAAAGCTAAGCTAGTATCTAATATTTTGTGCGTACGGTGGAACCAATTGAGTAATTAATTGTATTACCCAACATGGTAGAAATTTTTTCGCTATTTCTACCGTTTCTGTAAATTTAGAGAGATAAAATGTCTACCAGATTTTAAGTCAAACTATAGTCTTCGCAACAAATAAAGAATCAGCAAAATCAGTTAAGTAGTAGTAGTAAACAAACAAACAGACAAACTTACAGTTTTATAATAGTATAGATTACCCTGAAGTCCGAAGCCTGACACTTCCCGAAATCATTCAGTGCAATGATATTTTCTATAATATTCTTGTTACTATTTAGATCAACACGCAATTCTGCAAACTTCACCATGATGCTAGGTTTGTGTTGCCATGACTCATTAATAGTATATTTGTTGCCAAAATTTGTACTTAAGATATCTCGAAGTTTCGACATATTAGTTTCGTCCTTGCAGTAAACTGCTACACCAGAATTTATTTTTTTAGTTTTATTTATACGTATATTTGATTTGGCAGGATTTATCGCATTCATAATTGTTTTGGCAACGTTTCACCTGATTTGTTGTTATTAGTTTTTAAAACGAGCCCAACTGGTTCATTGTTTACATTGTTTTGGATAACACTACTGTATGATTGTGGGCATTTCTTACTACCTGGCAAAAACGGTGTGTCTGATTTGACAGCGATAGTGGAATGAGAATCGTTGATTTTGCTTTTTAATAAATATTTTGATACTTCTAATTCACTTACTAATTTTTCCAGTAGAGTTTTTTCGCGCTGCAAACATTGTATTTCTTTTCTGCATATAATTAATGACTGATTAACTTCCTCCGAATCCTCTTTATCGTTCGATTTTGACAGTTTTTGCAATATAATTGGATTACAAGCATCACAAAACTAGTAAACATTGAAGTTTTTTGATGTGAACTTCAGACTGAGTTCATCTTTTACACTTCCACAGTTAGTATGGTTACGTTTTTTACACATTTGACACTCAATAAACTTTGAATTCTCTATAAAATCATCGGAGCACCGAGCACACTTGTTCACGTCGCCCGCCATGTTTCATGTATCAAATGTTCATACTCATCATACTCATGTTTCAAGAGATCAAGGTTCTAGTTTTCAATACAACAAAATTATGAATTTTTTGAAAAAATGCTCATTTTTTACCGTTTTGCCGACTTCTCTTGTAAGAAAATTCAGCCATCCCTATAACTTTTTCATTGGCAAGATTAACGTTCATAACTTCACAATATAAGAAGAAAGTAAAAAGAAACAAAATTTTGGCGATTTTTTATAATTTAAATAATATTGCTCTTAGAATCATTTTATATATCGTCTCTAAACTATTCCGGTAATGACGGTATAAGGGGTTTGCTATTTGTTATGTCCAAAAATACCTCCTACTTTACTATGATGTAATAGAACTTTATAAGTTTTGTAAGATTACAGTACTTCGTTCTAAAAATACAGTACACATTCATTTTTATGGTATAATAAGAATACTCTCATAAACTGTATTATTATTATTAATTTGTAATAGTTTAAAGTAAATAGGGTGCAATAGTTGTGTATTATTACTATACCCGTTTTCTGTTGTGTTTAGATGTTTGTTAGCTTTCAATAGATTTGTTTCAAAATTTCCATGTACATTTTAACAGTGTAGCTAGAAGTTTTAGCAAGATGATTTTCACTGAAACTTAGTTTTGGTGTAGTTTCTCTATCAATTTTGAGTTAAAAAGGTATTCATACTTAGGTATACAAACTGAGATATATGCTGTCCTCTTAGTCTTTTCTCTCAGATATAGGCAAAACCCAAAAAATAAAGGAACATATCTATCTAGATATTTTATATTAAATTACAATTTACTCATCATTTTCGGTCTTTATTATTTGCAAATCACCCTTTTGTCATTTTTATTTTTTCTAGACTCACAAAGAATTAAAATTAGAGTCTTGATTAATTGAAGTTGTTTACTTTTTCATTCTCATTTAAAAGTTACTCTAAAGATATTCAACTAAGTTCTGAATAAGTGGGAAACGAAGCATTTCCGAAATGTTTACCCCGAAACTTTTCTGGAAAGTTTTCGTTTCATCGAAAATCATCAAACTAAGCATCATCTAATTCGGTATATAAAGAGATGGCACTGATGGCAGTCAGTCACTGATATTGCTACTTCTGAAACTGCGTTTTTATAACGATCGTAAATCAAAATACGACTTCCATCTGAGTACATGTTATTACACTACATTAACCAGACTAAAGCAGAATTCGTTTGGCGAGGACCGGTCTCGACGTTTTTGCTCCATTCAATATTTGAATGTGGAGTAATCGATTGAGGTCATATGTCAGGGCCATATCAGAGCAGTTAAAGAGTGACCTCGCTTGATATCAAAATATTAATATTGATTAATACCTGAATGAATTCTACTTTAAATTAGCAAATTTACCTCCATAACAAAAGTGAACCAGGGTTAACATTTCATGTGTAATTGAAGAAAGTAATTTGTTGCATTTGTAGGCGGGCAGAAGCCAATTACGATTAATTTTTTTAAATGAAGCAAGATAAAAAACTGACAATAACGGTCGCCCAGCTTATTGGGAAATCTGCCAAACAATTAAAATACATAGCACCTCTATCTGAAAAAATGATACATTTTTAGATATTTATAGGAAAAATTATATCGTTTATGACAAAACCGATAGTGATGTTCTGTATAATATTATATATATATATATATATATATATATATATATATATATATATATATATATATATATATATATATATATATATAGCTCTCTTGATGGTCCGGGTGTTCGTCCGTTGAAAGTTTTGTCCCTGTAAAGGAACGGTCGCCTGACGTTTCGCCAAAATCTCACTTGGCATTTCCTCTTCTTCCAACACGAAGGGTGGCTGCAGGTTCGGACCTTTCCGGACTACTTCGTGTCCGAGATCGTCGGCTAGGTCGTTCTCCGCTTGGTCTGCTCTCCATGGCGTCTGAAGTGGAAGTGAGCTCCGATATGTGCGCGCCGCTATTTATGCTATCTCCCGAGTCCCCTCCTATTTCTTTGCCCCGCCTCCGATTGTGTTGAGGGGGCGGTGCCGTTTGTTTTGATTGGGTGACACCATTGCGTTGTCGCAAATTGTACCGATGACCACCTAAAACATATATATATATATATATTTATATATGTTTTAGGTGGTTTCCGGGAATTCATCCGCGTAGTTGATAACTGATCCCTGCCGGGATCGATGGTATAATGACGACGACGTCTCGGCAGAGTCACATCTGCCCTCTTCAGGTCGGTTAGTTACTCGAATACTAAGATTTTCTGAAGCGAGCGCGTTGTTATATAGTCGCCGCTCGGGGCCTATCGGTTGACACCGTGAACGGCTGCGTGTGATTGGTCCTTGGCGCTCAGTGGGCACGGCTCCATCCTATTGATTTGTTATTTCCGGTTGGGTTGTTATTGGACGGGTACGGGCCGGTACGGTGTTTAATAGGATTTTCCAACAATTCGATAAGTTCTGAATTTCATTGCGTGCGTTTAGACTGTGAGGTCTCTTCGCTATTTCAATTGCCTCTCTTACGAGTCTTGATTTCCAAAGTTCTATATTTGCCAGTACTCTGGTGTTCTCAAAGTCTAATCGGTGTGACATCGTGGTGGCGTGTTCCGCAATGGATGTTGTTTTTTCCTGCTTTCTTACAGCGTTCTGGTGTTCATCACGTCTAGCTTGAATTCTTCTATTAGTTTGCCCCACATAGGTTTTATGACAGTCTGCACATGGAATCTCGTACACTCCCTGTTGTTCTAAAGGGATACTCGTCTTCGGAGTCGTCTACACCGTGCTTATTTTTCTGTCTGTATTGAAAATAGTATCGATATTGTGTCTCTGTAGAATTCTTGCAATACTGTCCGTGGTCCCCTTGACATACGGTAAATAAGCCTTGGTTATTGGTGTCTCATACTCCTCGTCTGTTTGTCTCGGTTTTGCCTTTACGAGAACAAACGATACAAACAGGTGGAAGAAGCTCCAATGGGATCGCCACTCTCACCAGTTATAGCGAACCTTTTTATGGAGAGCTTTGAGGAGTTGGCACTAAGAACAACAACTCTTAAACCCAGTTTGTGGTTGCGATATGTGGATGATACATTTGTTATTTGGCCTCATGGGAGGGAACACCTCAATACTATTTTAGATCACCTTAATGGCATCCATCACAAAATTAAATTTACCATGGAGGTTGAAGCCAACAATCAACTGCCATTCCTTGTTGTTCTCATAAATAGGAAGCAAGATGGAACCCTTGGCCATACAGTATATAGAAAAGCAACTCACACCAACAGATACCTTCATGCTAATTCTCATCACCACCCAGCCCAACTACAAGCCGTCGTCAAGACTTTAGTACCCAGATCACAAAGGCTAGCTGACCAGGATAACATCAAACAGGAAATGGGCAGTTTAAAAACAGCTCTGAGACAAAACGGATTTACAGACCGAAATATACAAAGAGCCCTAAAGGCAAAACCGAGACAAACAGACGAGGAGCATGAGACACCAATAACCAAGGCTTATTTACCGTATGTCAAGGGGACCACGGACAGTATTGCAAGAATTCTACGGAGACACAATATCGATACTATTTTCAATACAGACAGAAAAATAAGCACGGTGTTGAGGACTCCGAAGACGAGGATCCCTTTACAACAACAGGGAGTGTACGAGATTCCATGTGCAGACTGTCATAAAACCTATGTGGGGCAAACTAATAAAAGAATTCAAGCTAGACGTGATGAACACCAGAACGCTGTCAGAAAGCAGGAAAAAACAACATCCATTGCGGAACACGCCACCACGATGTCTCACCGCAATAGACTTTGAGAACACCAGAGTACTGGCAAATATAGAACACCCGAAATCAAGACTCGTAAGAGAGGCAATTGAAATAGCGAAAACAGACCTCACAGTCTAAACGCACGCAATGAAATTCAGAACTTATCGAATTGTTGGAAAATCCTATTAAACACCGTACCGGCCCGTACCCGTCCAATAACAACTCAACCGGAAATAACAAATCAACAGGATGGAGCCGTGCCCACTGAGCCGCGACTATATAACAGCGCGCTCGCTTCAGAAAATCTTAGTATTCGAGTAACTAGAAGCGAAAGCAGAAGGCTACGAGAATTATGCGAACCGACCTGAAGAGGGCAGATGTGACTCTGCCGAAACGTCGTCGTCATTTTACCATCGATCCCGGCAGGGATCAGTTATCCACTACGCGGATGAATTCCCGGAAACCACCTAAAACATTTAGTGCCCGCGAAAACTTAAAAACAAATATATATATATATATATATATATATATAGGTGATGTAACGGCTGAATTCAACTATAAAAGTTAATTAACTGGGAAGCAGGCAGCCAAAGGGTGTTAATGAAATACTCTTTATATCTTTCGAAAAGCTTTCGGAACAAATTTATTCCTTCTTCAGTTCAAACTGGAAGTTACATAAAATTAACAGTAAGTAATATTAGATTTCAATTAATTACAACTTACGATATGTGAGGTTTTGTTGTCGAAACTGGCAGAATCCAGAGGATAAAGGGGAGCATATCTTACGAGTTCATATTAATAATAGATACACCAAATTATAAAGCTCTCATAATGTTAGACGTATTGTACTGACATTATAATGATTTAAAGTCAGTTGATAACTAAACTATAGTGAGTTGCAAAAGATAGATACCGAAATGAAAAATGTTGAGAACATAAAAATTTTGTAATACAAAATAATTTGCTGATTAGATAATAAGTTATGTTTAATCCGCCGGTAAGGGTAATAAATTGTTTAATGAGACATTCTATGAAATTTGGGTTTCTTTATCTAATAGGCCACAATAGATAATATCTAATTTTTGTAAATCGGTTCTCTTGTTTATGCTGTTGGATTGGTTGTTAATGTGAACCATCCCTAGAGAGTTTCGTTTAAAAATGTTTTTTCTTATTCTAATATGCTTACGTTATCAAAATCTGCAGTGTGGTTGTTATTATGGCAGTGTATAGCAAGAGCACAGCTATCTTTGCCAAGTCTTATGTCACTTTTATGAGAAATTATTCTTCCTTTGAGATTTCTTGAAGTTTGACCAACATATTTAGCTTCACAGTTGTTACAATTTACACAATACATTGACAAAAAGTCAAATGTAGTGTATTCGAGTAACTAAAGGCGAAAGCAGAAGGCTACGAGAATTATGCGAACCGGCCTGAAGAGGGCCTGACTCTGCCGAAACGTCGTCATTTTAACATCGATCCTGGTAGGGATCAGTTATCAACTACGCGGATGAATTCCCGGAAGCCACCTAATACATACATTCATACATATATATTATATATATATATATATATATATATATATATATATATATATATATATATATATCTTTCAGTATCAGTAGAGGTGCGGATGTGAAAATCTTTACAGTAAGCCCATTATTATTATTACTTAGTTGTCTATTTGGACGATCTACAAGGATTTACAAACCATGAATAAGGCATAGACATTATTTCTATGTTATATTAAATGAAATATAAGGAGCAAATAACTCATTTACCAGATATTCAGATAGCTCCGAAGACAATGGATAAACTTCATTACCATATTTTGCTGTATTTTATCTCACCGCGGTTTAAATATTCAAATGTGCTTACAAGTTATTGTGCAAACAGCTTAAATCAATAGAGGTAAAGTTTAATTTATTTGTGGTTTCCAAGATCAGTTGGATTGATTCTGAGCATAATTTGCACGGATATTATCATAGTCAGATACACTTGATTTATTTAATTAACTCAAAAGCAAGGCGGGATCTTTTTGACTACTTTCACTATAAAGCTATATAGTCATTTAATTCACTTTTTAAAATTTATAATACAATACATGTATAATATAATATTAGAGACCAATATTTTTATAATTTTATTATATATATTTTCTATTAGAATATTTTTTATTATAACATTCAACCCATTGAGGACCCTCCAGAGGTTGCACATGAGTATGCAAATGAATGTGTTAGCCAACCTTAGTGGGCATACCTATTTGAACATAGTACATTTTTTAAAGCAAATGTAACCGAACCTAATATAATCTAACTTAGTTTCTCTTTATTTCTTATACTATATTTTAGGGGTTTTCGTAAGAAACTGCTTTCCAGCTGCAACTGTAAACACGGAACTACCAAACACAGGTAGTTGAAATGATGTGGTTAAATATTACGATTGGTCGAAGCAATGTTCTAGTGGGGGTTGTATATCGGCCACCTAATAGTAGCATAGAATCCTTCCTAAGTATAATCGACGATGTGTTATCCCATGTAACACCCACATACGATAACATAATCGTAATGGGTGACTTTAATATTAACTTTCTAAGTCCAAATAGAACAACGAATTGTTTCCAGTCATACGGTCTAGACCAGATTTTAAACGAACCTACACCTATAACTGAGAGTACTGCTAATTTATTAGATCCCATTTTCATAAGCTGTGTCAATATATGTCAAGATGTAGGAACCTATAATGCTGATACGATCACTGATCACATATCGAGATTTCAAGAATTTCAATGTCGACCTATTCCTTCAAGAACTCTCTTCTTATGATTAGTTAAATATTCTTTATATTCGTTGCATTGACAAAAAAGTTAGCTTCCTGAGAGAAAATTTGTTAAGAATAATAAACAACCATGCCCCTATAAAAACAGTTAGAGTAAGCAAACCTCCGGCGCCATGGCTAGCAGAAAACCTTAAGCTTATTTTAAAGGAACGAAACAAAGCCCTAGCAAGACTTAAAAAGTATCCTACACAAAATAATAGTGCTCATTATAACGAAATGAGAAATTTTGCTAAAGCATCTGTCCGCAGAGAGAAAGCTGCATATTTGAAATTCTTATATGAACAGCAGAATTCATCTAAATTGTATAAAGCTTTAAAATATTTTAAAATCCAAGAGATTAAATCAACCTATATTTCTGAATATCTTCTGGATGTAAATAAAGTAAATAACTTCTTCTCAAGTGTATATACAGATAACAATTCGGATTGCTTGCAATATTCAAAGTTCTATCAAAATAACAAAATAAAGAACAGCTGCGAGTTTCAGTTAAAATTAATAGATATTTATGTACTTGCTAAAGTAATACGTAGTAGATTCATCGAACACTCTACTGAACTAATCAAGTGCTGTTACTACTGACTGAAACTTCTCTATGTTAGCCGACATCCTATGACGAAACATATGAAAAAGACATTGTGTGAAACTTTCATTTTGTCAAAGTTATCATACTGCAACATTATATATTTCCCATGCCTAGATCACATTACAAAATACAGAATTCAAAAAATTCAAAACAGTTGCTGTAGGCTTGTGGCAAACTTAAGGAGATATGATCATGTTTCCCCAATCATAGTGGAATTAAAATGGCTAAAAACTGAGTCAATGTTTAAATACAATTTCATTTGTTTTTTTAAAACGAGTTATAGAATCCTCAGCACCTCTCTACGTGTCGAGAAAACTAGTTCAATTGAACGATATACATCAGGTGAACACAAGACATAAAGATTCACTTAGAATGCCTTAACATCAAACTTCCCTATATCGACGGTCATTTTCTTTTAATGCTGTGAAACTATTTAATTCCATGAATATCACTATAAAACACCGTATATTCAATAAATCATTCAGAATCAGTTTAAAAAAATATTTACTAATATCTGATAGCTCGCGTTAATCTAATAAATTCTTTATTTTTTATACAAAATTTATATAATTTAAGTTTTTATATCTAGGTATATTAATTTTTGTTAGAGTGGAAAAATGCACCTGGAAAATGATATGTATGTGTATATAATTGTGTATAGATGTATATACATTTCTATCTATATGTATGTGTATGTGTTCATATACCTCTTCGTGCGGACAACTGGTCCCAGAATATGCATGCAGGATACATATATATGTATATATAAGTTTAGTTAGTAGTTAGTTTTAGGAATGGTTAAGAATGGCCTATGGCTAAACTTCGCCTTTGTACTTTTTAATGTGCAATAAAGTCGTATATTATTATTATAAGTCCCTGACTTGACCATACAATGGCAGCACACTCCCTCTAAGGCACGCATAGCGTGCCTTTAAGGGAAAAGTCACTAAACGCCAGATATCCTAGATATCAAAAGGGTTTGCTCTGTGGGAGCCCTTGCCAGGTTTTCAGGCCCGTGGTTAGAGTCGTGGCAGCAGTTTCCCATAAACTTCCTGACCGTCGGGGCTGTTCGTAACAGGACGGCTTTTTGGATTTGTTGGTAAAGGTGTTCGTCCAGACCGAGGTATTTTAAATTGTTTAATAGATGTTTTGGAACTAGTCCTGTCATTGACATAACAATTGGTACAGTTCGTGTGTTGTTTATGTCCCACTGAGTCTTTATTGGAAATTACAAATCCCTATATTTGGTTATTTTCTCAGCCTGCTTGATATTTATATTATTGTTGTTAGGAATTGCTATGTCAAACTATATCTGGTCTATTGTGGGGAACATTCTGATCAGTCAGTATCGTGCGTTCCCAGTACAGCTTGTAGTTATTATTTTCTAAAACAGATTCTGGTTTGTATTTATAATATGGTAATCTTACCGACTGTGATAGTTCAAGTTTCAGTGCTAGTTTCTGGTGCAGTATTTTAGCCACAGCATCGTGTCGTTCTTTGCATTCAGTTGCAGCGAACGCTTGACAACCTCCTGTGATATGCTGGATAGACTCAGATGTTTGGCAACCGTACCTGCATCTGTCGTTGTTAATAGAAGGGTCTTTAACGATGTACTTTAGATAGTTCTTAGTTGGGATTACTTGATCTTGGATTGCCAATATAAAGCCTGCCGTTTCAGGAAACATATGACCAGAGATCAACCAGTAGTTCGACGCTGCACTGTCGACATAATCTTGGTTGACGTCATTTATATGTCTTCCATGAAGGGGCTTCTCTTTCCATTTCAGCAGTTTCTGATCAGTGGTCTCGTGATCTAATTGGACGTGTTGTTGTGTCAGTCGCAGTGGTGTTGGGTCATCAACCTGGCACATGACTCTGGAAATGACTACGCATAAAACATTTTTTTTAATATAACCGACTTCCACCTATAACTAAAAAGCTAAAAATAATTATAACAAAATACAACTCTAGCAAATAAATAACACATTCAATGTTGTTAGGTACCTAGCCATGAAGTAAAAAATATAAACATTAAAAGGTGCTCATTCTGTGCAAATTAATTACCTAACAATCTAGTATATTTTTGAAGTCGGTTCCAAACAAATCTAAAATCCTTCATTGCGTACTTATCTACTACTTTACCAAACTTTATTGTTGCTTGGCACCGACTTCAAAAATATACTAGATTGGTAGGTAATTAATTTGTACAGAATGAGCACCTTTTAATGTTTACATTTTTTACTTCCTGGGCTAGGTACCCTAACAACATTGAATGTGTTATTTATTTGCTAGAGTTGTATTTTGTTAAAATTATTTTTAGCTTTTTAGTTATAGGTGGAAGTCGTTTATATATTTTTTTAATGTTTTATTTTGAACTTTTTAGTTTTTTTTGAACTCAGGTAGTTTTCATTCTTTATTTTTTATTTTGTATGTATAACCTTAATAGACAGGACCAGAAAACATCGAAAGCCTCAATATTACACAATGATACATTTTCATTTAAATTGACAGGTAAATGTTTATGAATAAAATGTACTAGTACGCGTTGACTTAATAAGCCCAAAATATATTTATGCCTTACGGACAATGCCATGTAAACTTTTTTCAACTTTTTTTGACAACTCTGTATAATTATATATAATTCCACTCCACCCTATGTACCAACCATCCTGTACATACGACTGCTCATGGACAAGCATATATTTGTTAGCTGCCTTCTGTAAACAATAGGACGGAGTAGAATCCATCCCATATTTACGGAGTCAAATCCGTCCGATATTTCAACCATAGTATATAACTCCTTGTGGTCTACCCCATAAATTATTTCATTTTTCACATTTTATATTATCGCCCTCTGTAACATTAATTCCTCTCCACACTGTATGCAGTGCATATGTGCTATAAAATAAATAATTTTTCAATCACACTGTATAAACATAATTTAACTTCAGCATATATTTCAATATTAATTTTGCATATGATTTGTTTACGTCTATATCATATAACAGTTTTTTAATCACCCTATATAACTTTAATTTCACTTTTTTTCCAACATTTTTATTCCACCAATAGTTCACTCTACCCTAAATGCCATACATCCTGTATATACAGCTAAACGGCGTAACTTATATTTCAATCATCACAAATATAAATGCAATTCCTTCTATCACTTTACTTTGTGATTTTGTTTGCTATAACTAAACATCCTGTGTATAAACCCACCAAATAGCAGTTTAGTTTGACATGTGTTGTCACTGAATTTTGTATTAGGCCGGGAGAATGTGTCAACCAAAAGCACTGTCTTCGCAAAATCGAAAAATTTTCATTTAAATAGGTATTTGCCGGGTATACAAACAAAACGAGCTTGGTACTCATTGATTTAAGGAATCGAAAATACTATGCTTTACTACCTATATGCTTGAGATGTACAGTGCATCTCATTTTGGATGAGATTGCCAGGTTACTCGGTTGTTATTGAAGATAGAGTCTTGCGGTTTTCACATACCTTTTCTACTTTTTTGTCCATTTATAAGATACAGGGCGATTTTGATAATTTATACTTTTTGGACCCCTTCTATATCTACGAAGTTATTAGAAATACTCTTGCGCTAAGAAGTACGTCTAATAGAAAATTTTGCATAGAATCCAGTGGAGTACTCAATTTTTTATTCCGAGTATGGTTTTGAAGATACTACACAACATTATATATTGTTAAATGGAACACCCTGTATTTTATTATTTCATTGAATTCGTTATTTTTTTCCCTTTAAAATAATGTATAATACAATACACATGGTATTATTAGAAATGCTAAAAACACTAAAAAGCTGATTTTTTTGCTAGTAGGCGATGTATTTTCCATTTAAAAGGAGAATCAAAGAAATAATTCCATTTAAGATTATTTATAGGAGTTTATCAGCAAAGAAAAATAATGTTAACAATAATTCAATAACATGAAACACGAAATTTAGGTACCTAAAAGCAACTAATAAATAAGGTCAGTAAAGTTAGCACCGCCATTTTACAGAAACTCAAATTAAAACATATGGGAATTACGAGCTATTTAGGAGCTCTTGATTTTTACCTAAATTGATTTTTGAGCTCAATGTTTACTATGGAAAAAGTGCAAAAAACTATTGGCGGTGCTAACTTTACGTAAAGTTAGCACCGCCATCTCAGAAAAACAAACAAAAAAATTTTGTGAAGCGTCTCAAATTAGGAGCTATTTACGAGCTTTTAATTGACGTATTGAACGTCAACCCCTAAATTTGTCTAAGGGGTAAAAACCACCCCCGAAAAAATATTGAATTTTAATTTTAAATTTAAAATCTATTAAAATTATCTACGATTTACGAGCTCTTTCCTGGTGTAATGCACATAAACATCTAAAAATGTCTAAATGTCTAATTTTATGATTTATAAATTTTGAAAAATACCAGCATGATCTACGATTTACGAGCTTTCCAACGGTATATTACACGACAACATTCAAATTACTGGAAGGGGTGCAAACCACCCCCCAATTATGCAGTTTTTTCAAATTTTATGATTTATAAATTTTAAAAAATACCAGCATGATCTCCGATTTACGAACTTTCCAACGATATATTACACAACAACATTCAAATTACTAGAAGGGGTGCAAACCACCCCCCAAATATGCAGTTTTTTCAAATTTTATGATTTATAAATTTTGAAAAATACCAGCATGATCTACGATTTACGAGCTTTCCAACGGTATATTACAGGACTACATTCAAATTACTGGAACGGGTGCAAACCACCCCCCAATTGTGCGGTTTTATTCAAATTATAATAAGATTGTAAGTTCCTATACTTAAGAAAAAAACAAGAACTTGAGGAAACGAAATTTTTCAGTGCTCACAAAATATTGTTTCTCAATTAATTCATTCATTATGCGGTTTGTACACCAGTAATGTAGTTTTGCCAATAAGGATACTCAGTAATGAAAAAGATATTACCATCTTATTAGTACATCCCCAATATTTTTGCATAAATATTTTAGTCCATTTTCAAATATCTAAATTTAGAACGTTATTTTTGGCCTATTAAAGAATTTTCGTTTTAGATTTTGATGAAACATTCGAAAAAGCCTTCTTGCCGCTGTTTGTAATGGCCTTTTCTGTAGCATGAAAAAATAAATTTGAATACACTGATTATGTGAATATATTGAAAACAGTTCTCTGATAATTGTTATCTAATATGTGATTGGTGCCACTGGTTCTAGTCGAGGCAATATATTTTATTAAAGCAGTAAAAAATTCGTAAAGTGGTATTTTCTATTGCAGGGGTTACTTAAATTCTTGAATCACATAAGTAATATACGCCACTCTATACTCATCCTTTACGTTCAAACTCATATATAATATACTTCATTATACAATTAATCGCTATCATTTGATTTAAGAACATTTCTTTTTGAAATTCAAGTACGTTGAATTTTTCTCAATAAGTAGGTATATTGAAGTAGTTATTTATATATTTATTATCAATAAACATTTTAACAAAAAAATCTAATATATTTTATGACATTAACCAGTAATTTCAAATGTGAAATCGTCCATCTATGGAAATTTTACTGAGTTATTAGTTACAGGTAGGAATATTGGCACCTAGATGGTGAGACAACACATTTGTTTAATTCGTTCAAGTACCTTTGATCTTTTATGTCTTCCTATTTGTATTTTTGGTTTGCTATGAATAATCTGATTATTGTGGGTACAAAAATAATAGTTGAAAGAATAAGAACGAAATACATTGCCCTCTCAGATACCAAACTCCTGTTTTATATTTCTTGTATAGATTATAGATTCAGCCCATTTTCAAATGGTAAAGGTTAGACAAAAATAAGAATATTATTTGACTTATATTTTCTGAAGGTTGGTTGAAAAATGCCGACTGGAATTAATCTGTGCATTTCGTAATACATAAAAATATTGCTATTTCTATTTGAAACAACTGTTTTAATATGTTAATTAGAAACAAAAAACTTTGAGGTAATTATTAAAACTTTAAGCAACAGATTTTGAAGAAGAAGCGAGTTGAATACAAAACCAGAAGAAACAGTAACAACACGTGGTCCATAAAGATGGTTACAATTTTTCGTTAGATTCAATACTTAATTAAAAGATCATAATTTATAATACAATTATTTATCCGAACAATGACTACCAACAGTAGTCGTTTTTTAACATATTGTTGGAAAGCTTATACATGGTAGATAATTACACCTTACACCATTTCCAAAATTTGTAAAATCTAGATTTCTAAACCTTTTCCGTTAAAAGGATAATATTTAATATTTTCATCCATTTCAAAACTCTGACAGTTTGAAATAATTAGTCATTTAGGTAGTTACTTGCACCTTTCAGGTGATTTTGAAGTGGTCCTGCAATGTATCATTCAAGAGGTACTAAATCATAATTTATGTTGCTAGTTTTCTAAATTTAAGAACTACAAATTTGGAAAAAATTGCATAATTTGGGGGTTGTTTGCATTCGTTACAATAATTTGAAAGTAAGTGTTATATATCCTTGAAGAGCTTCTAAATCGTAGATTAGGCTGTCAGTTTTGAAAATGAACAAAATCACATAATATAGACAAACTGGGAAATTAAGGGGGTTGTTTGCACCCTTTCCAAAAATTTTAATGTAGTATTTTAAAGCTCGTAAATCGTAGATCATCCTGATATTTTTCAAAATTTATAAATCATAAAATTTGAAAAAACTGCATAATTTGGGGGAGGGGCGGATTGCATCCTTTCCAAAATCTTGAATGCAAACGTATAATATCCTGTTGAAAAGCTTGTAAATCGTAGATGAGGCCGGCAGTTTTTGAAATGAAAAAATTACATAATTTGGAATAACTGGTAAATTTAGTGGGTTGTTTGAACCTCTCCCAGTAATTTGAATGTGGTCGTGTAACATACCGCTGGAAAGCTCGTAAATCGTAGATAATGCTTGTATTTTTTAAAATTTATAAATCATAAAATTTAAAAAAACTGCATAATTGGAGGGTGGTTTGCACCCCTTCCAGTAATTTGAATGTAGTAGTGTAATATACCGTTTGAAAGCTCGTAAATCGTAGATCATGCTGGTATTTTTCAAAATTTAATAATCATAAAATTTGAAAAAACTGCATAATTGGGGGGTGGTTTGCATCCCTTCCAGTAATTTGAATGTTGTCGTGTAACATACCGTTGGAAAGCTCGTAAATCGTAGATCATGCTGGTATTTTTTAAAATTTATAAATCATAAAATTTGAAAAAACTGCATAATTGGAGGGTGGTTTGCACCCCTTCCAGTAATTTGAATGTAGTCGTGTAATATACCGTTGGAAAGCTCGTAAATCGTAGATCATGCTGGTATTTTTGAAAATTTTTAAATCATAAAATTTGAAAAAACTGCATAATTTGGGGGTGGTTTGCACCCCTTCCAGTAATTTGAATGTTGTCGTGTAATATACCGTTGGAAAGCTCGTAAATCGTAGATCATGCTGGTATTTTTCAAAATTTAATAATCATAAAATTCGAAAAAACTGCATACTTGGGGGGTTGTTTTCACCCCTTAGACATTTTTAGATGTTTATGTGCATTACACCAGGAAACAGCTCGTAAATCATAGATAATTTTAATAGATTTTAAATTTAAAATTAAAATTCAATATTTTTTCGGGGGTGGTTTTTACCCCTTAGACAAATTTAGGGGTTGACGTTCAATACGTCAATTAAAAGCTCGTAAATAGCTCCTAATTTGAGACGCCTCACAAAATTTTTTTGTTTGTTTTTCTTTACGTAAAGTTAGCACCGGCAATAGTTTTTTGCACTTTTTCCATAGTAAATATTGAGCTCAATAATCAATTTAGGTAAAAATCAAGAGCTCCTAAATAGCTCGTAATTCCCATATGTTTTAATTTGAGTTTCTGTAAAATGGCGGTGCTAACTTTACTGACCTCTAACAAATAGTTATACATCGTTCATTATGTATAACAAACAGAACAAATATTACAAATCAAATATCTATCTTAAAATTAATTTTGGACATTATTTATTACCTTATTGATTTAACTATTCAAATTGTTGTCCATTTTCCCTAACACATAATTGGCAAACCTTTCCATTCCAATTATTATAGAATTCCGCCTTTCGGAACAGTATTTTATCTGTGAACGCTGGAGAGAAAAACGTAAATCTGATCAAGCTGTCATTGTTAGTAACTATTGTGTTTTATCGTGTTTGAGTTTACAAGATCATTATATAAATAATTATTCGTGAGTTTGCTGGTTGATAATTGATAATGGCTGGAAGAGAATTTGTTTTTTAAAATAACGAAAAATACGATATGATACAATGTTTAAATCAATGTTATGAGAATGTTGAAGAAGCTTTAGAACTATATTTCCACAGGTATAAAGTACGAGTATTTTACCATAAGATTATTTCATGAAATCGCATTTTTAAAACTTTCAGATATCCAGAGAGGCATCAACTTAGTCGAGCAACTATATTTAGACTAAAGAATAACGTACGTAAGTTTTGGTGCATATCCTAAACCTCGATCAAAGGTGTATAACAAAGAAAATCGAGAAATGAATGAAATAAATGTGTTAGCTAGCCTTCATGCCTATCCCCAGACTTCTTGTGCGAAATTAGAAAATTACACTGGAGTTTCTCAATCACGGGCCCAAAGAATTTAAAAAATATATAAATTTAAACCTTACAAGGTCAATATTGCCCAGCACTTATATCCTGGTGATGCAGCAAGACGGTTAAATTTTTGCAATTGGTTTTTAGACCAAACCCGAAGGGACAATGATTTTGTAAGGAAAGTTATTTGGTCAGACGAATATCATATAAGCAGTGTCGGTATATTTAACAGGCAGAATACAAGATACTGGTATGATGAGAACCAGCACTTAATTTTTGAGCGAGAACAGCAGGGTCGATTTGGTTTTAATGTAGCCTGTTTCATACTGGGGACAAAAATAAAGTACCGCTTTTTTGAAGGAACCCTTACCGCCAATAGGTACTTGACAATCCTAGAAGACTTATTACCCGAAATATTGGAAGATGTTCCCCTCGCCTTTCGCAATTCTATACACTTTCAACAAGATGGCGCCCCTGCCCACAATTCTAGATTAATTGGGCGCTTTTTAGAAAATAATTTTCAAGGATGTTGGATAGGAACATGGACCAATTAGGTGGCCTCCAAGATCACCTGATTTATCTATATTGGACTTTTTTGTGGGGTTATTTAAAAATAAAATATTTACCAGCAGACCCAACAGTCGCGAAGAACTTCGTGTCGCAACGGAGGCAGCTTTTCGGGATTTACAAAGGCGACCTGTTATAATTTTAAATGCACTCAGGCGTATTGAAAAGGTTTGCCAATTATGTGTTAGGGAAAATGGACAACAATTTGAACAGTTAAATCAGTAATGTAATAAATAATGTCCCAAATTAATTTTAAGATAGATATTTGATTTGTAATACTTGTTCTGTTTGTTATACACAATGAACGATGTATAACTATTTATTAGTTGCTTTTAGGTACCTAAATTTTGTGTTTCATGTTATTGAATTATTGTTAACATTATTTTTCTTTGCTTATAAACTCCTATAAAAAATCTCAAATGGAATTATTTGTTTGATTCTCCTTTTAAATGGAAAATACACGGCCTACTAGCAAAAAACTCAGCTTTTTAGTGTTTTTTAGCATTTCTAATAATACCATGTGTATTGTATTATACATTGTTTTAAAGGGAAAAAAATAACGAATTCAATGAAATAATAAAATACAGGGTGTTCCATTTAAAAATATATAATGTTGTGTAGTATCTTCAAAACCATACTCGGAAAAAAAAATTGAGTACTCCACTGGATTCTATGCAAAATTTTCTGTTAGACGTAGTTCTTAGCGCAAGAGTATTTCTAATAACTTCGTAGATATAGAAGGTGTCCAAAAAGTATAAATTATCAAAATCTTCCTGTATCTTATAAATGGAAACACTTATGCAAAATCTGGTATGGTCATCCTGAGTTTCACAAAAAAGTAGAACAGGTATGTGAAAACCGCAAGACTCTATCTTTAATAACAACCGAGTAACCTGGCAATCTCAACCAAAATGGGATGCACTGTACATAGAAAATTTTTAAATTCGCAATTAAAACTTCCAGTGCCTAAAATTCCCGCACTATTACATTGGAATTAAAATATTTATGAGGAAATGTCCGTTATGTCATTTCGATGAAATTTTTGATAAGAATTTTGGAATTTTAGGGGATTTTCTGCAAAACTGCAAGTTACACGTCGCAGAAAAGTATATGAGATCACCTAGAGATCTTCCTTAATAGATTAAACGTTAAAAAAGTATACACATCCATAAGGAGTTTTCGAAAATTTGGTCGATTTCCATGCACGCATGTGTTCATTCACAAATTTCTTCACTTTACCAATAGAATTCCTTTCCCAAATTTGAAGTTTCACCAATCCGGATATATACTCTATAAAACAAGACTATAATCATACAAAACAATTCACCATAGGAGAAGAATTCAGGTAACAAACATACAAAAAAAAATACGCTACGAATTGATAACCTCCTCCTTTTTGGAAGTCGGTTAAAAATAGAAATTTGTTGATCTAATAGTTTGCTTAGATCTGCCAATCCTCTTCCTCCTTCATACCGTGGCAAAGTTGTACGTTCAACTCTTTGGATGGTGATCTTGAGCTTTTGTTAGTAAAACTCGAACTTTTTGTTGTAATATTTCAATGTTAGTCTTGCACCAATTAACTATACCGAAAGAGTAACTGAGCACTAAACATACATAGGTGTTAATACCCTGAAACAGATTTTTACTGTTTAGTTTGGTTTTCAACAGTAGTCGTACCCTTCTATAAAACTCTGCTGTTAGGTCCTTTTTCATAGTCAAGTGATCAATACGTTGAGCCTGCTATATTCCAAGGTATTTATAAGTATGACCTTCCCTCATAGATTCAATTCAGGTGCCATTTCCCATTTCGAAGTGTCCCTGCTGTATTTTGCCTTTAACTATATTAATAATTCGGCCTTTGTCTAAGCCAAATTTCATATGGATGTCACTAGAGAACCCTTCTACTATTTTAAGCATATCATGCAGGTGTTGTTTCGTAGCTGCCATCAACTTTAAGTCGTCCATGTATAACAAATGGTTTATTTTTAGTGCTTGTACGTTGTTGTGTTTGAGACTGAATCCAAAGTTAGTATCGTTCAGTTTGTTTGAGAGAGGGTTCATGGCCAGGCAGAACCACAGCTGGCTGTTATTTCCGTTGGTTATTGGTTTTGTACCTTCTCAATCGACTTGGGTAGACGGGGAGCTTTTGTCGTAGACTGTCCAGATACTGCTGATATGTGATGTTTTCTCCATCCCACTGAGAGTGTATTCGGTTAGTATCCATAATAGTCTTAACAAGTCTTTCTATTCGACTGTTCCTGATCCCTCGTTGGTACTCGGTCAGTCTTCCAACGTCTTTCCGAAGAGAATTGATTTTCCCTTCAAGCTTTCTTTGCCTAGGTGGTCTTCGAGGCGTTTGTCTAAATTGGGTAGAGTCTTTGGTCTTATTGCGACCCCAATAGTTCTGCAGATGGAAGTTGCATCACAGTAAATGATTGTGTGTAGCAACTCTAACGTATTAGCACCTAGAACATAGTTTGGCAAGATGAATTTGTTCATAGCCTGCAAGACGATACCCAGTTTCTTAGACGTTCTTAGTCTGGGAAGAGCTGGTCTAGTGAGTGGATCTGTTTCACTATACTCTATAAGAGCTTCTTCCGTTTCTGATTGGATCTTCTCAAGCATGTCAGCGTTGGTTGGCTGTTCTTGTTGTAGTTCTTCAGTCTCGTCCGCTCTTTGTGTCAAATTTATTTCAGGCTCTGGATCGATTGTATTTCGACCAAATAGTTCGCGCTTCACTTCGCTCTTTATTGTGTCCAGTTGTTCAGGCGAAATAAGGCCATTTCTCAAGATGACACGATATTGATCTGCGACTCTCTGTTCGGTAACTTGAAACTCTGGGTACTCACGACAGAACTCTTGATGGAGTATTTGACGATATCAGGAAACATATGACCAGAGATGAACCGATAGTTCGACGCTGCACTGACGACATAATCTTGGTTGACGTCATTTATATGTCTTCCATGAAAGGGGTTCTCTTTCCATTTCAGCAGTTTCTGATCTGTGGTCTGGTAGTGTAATTGGACATTTTCTTGTGTCAGCCGCAGTGGTGTTGAGTCATCAACCTGGCACATGACTCTGTGTAGATCAGAAAATGCTGCGAGGGTCTGGAAATGACTACGCATAATAGAAATTTGTTGATCCAATAGTTTGCTTAAATCTGTCAATCCTCTTCCTCCTTGATACCTTAGCAAAGTTGTACGTTCCACAGAGTTCTTTGTGTGGTGATTTTGAGCTTTTGTTAGTGAAACTCAAACTTTTCGTTGTAATTGTTCAATGTCAGTCTTGCAAAATTTAACTATACCGAAAGAGTAACTGAGCACTGAACACGCATAGGTGTTAATAGCCTGAAACAGATTTTCAACAGTCGTCTTACCCTTCTATAAAACTCTGCTGTTAGGTCCTTTTTCATAGTCAAGTGATCAATACGTTGAGCCTGCTTTATTCCAAGTTATTTATAAGTATGACCTTCCCCAATAGATTCAATTGAGGTGCCGTCTCCCATTTCGAAGTGCCCCTGCTGTATTTTGCCTTGAACTATATTAATAATTCGGCATTTGTCTAGGCCAAATTTCATATGGATGTCATTAGAGAACCCTTCTACTATTTTAAGCATATCATGCAGCTGTTGTTTCGTAGCTGCCATCAACTTTAAGTCGTTCATGCATAACAAATCGTTTATCTTTAATGCTTGTACGTTGTTGTGTTTGAGATTGAACCCAAAATTAGTCGAGTTCAGTTTGTTTGAGAGAGGGTTCATGGCAAGGCAGAACCACAGCGGGCTAAGAGAGTCTCCCTGGAGTATACCCCTTCTGATTGGGATAGAGTCGGTTTGTATCGAACAATTCGCTTCATTCACAGAGATTTTGGTTTTTCAGGTGGACATGGCATATTCTAAAAAGTTAATAATATAATTATTTACTTTATAGAGTTTCACCACCTTAATGAGCCAATCATGTGGAACTGAATCAAAGGCCTTTTTGCAGTCCACATATGCCATGTAGAGATTTCGTCGTTTGGCGTGGGCTTGATTGCAGACAACGGAATCAATTATCAGTTTTTCTTTGCAGTCCATCGAATTTTTCGCGCATCCCTTTTGTTGTTGAGTAATTATGTTGTTCAGCTTCTTTATGTTCATAGTAATAATTGTGCTAGAGAAACTGCTCAGACTCGTAAGGCATAAATACATAACTGAATTGTGATGCAAAAGAAATGAGATCCGTGGTTAACAATAAACGCAATCCGGGGTTAATCACGGAACGTGACTCAAAAGGAATCGCTGACACTGAAATAGCAGTATTAGGACATGTTATAATGGAACATAAAAAATCCTTAAGTCAAATGCTCAACATCAGGAGTAACACGAAGTAGTGTTCACAGGATTCTGAAATGTAATAAGTTCTATCCTTACAAAATCATACCAGTTCAAGAATTAGATGAAGACGATTTTGTCAGAAGATTCTGTGAAACATTGTCCGCTCACATAAACAAAAATTCCAATTTTGTTTGCATTAGTTGGTTCTCTGACAAGGCTTCCTTTTATTTAAATTGTATGATAAATCGTCAGAACTGCCGATACTGGAGTAATATTAATCCACAAATATTTTGGGAGACTCATACTTAGCGACCTCTAAAGCTAAATGTGTCGGCAGGAATCCTAATCGTATCGTTGGACCCTTTTTCACAGATGACACTTTAAACTGAGATAAGTATTTAGATTTTATTGCAAACGTTGTAGATTCAAGAATAACTGAAATATTGGAGGCAGGTGATTGTCTATTGGAAGACGAATTTGTTTTTCAGTTCGACATTGGCCTATCTTGTCGGTTAGAAAGTTTTTGAATAATCCCCAGAAGTGACTCCCATGTTTTTTTTTTCTTTTGGGCATTTAAAGACCCGCGTGTAAGCTACTCCTCCAGCGTCACTGGATGATCAAGAAAAATGTGACCGATTTACTCCAGATGTTTTTTTTCCAATGAGCGCAATGCATTTGAGGCAAGATTATATAACTGCCTTGCAGTGATTGGAGACCATTTCGATCATCTGTTATATTAAAATGATTTAAAATCCATAGCCAGTTTCATTTACATTGTCGCAATAGCAAAATGTCTTTAATATTGTAAGCGAATTAACTATTTTAATTATTATTCGTCAATAACATCAGATATTGGAAAAATGTCGTTTTATTCTCAAATTTGCGAAATTTAATATCTTGGAAACAAATTGCGCTATAGGCGTGAAAATTGGTGTATATACTTATCTCCCTAAATCAATTTTGCGAAAATTCAATTATCTCATAGGGACAGGTGGAGAAGTTTATTATTTTTCGGGAATCTAAAATAATAAATACTTAAGTGAAGTACTACATGTTTCGTCATTATACGGAGAATTCAATATCTTCTAAACAGAAAGTAATATGGTTCAAAATCTTAATATAGTCTTCTAAAGTAAATATAACAAAGTTTCATAATTTTGCGAAAATTTAGTTTTCCGATAGGGGCAAGTGGGGTATATTTAAAGAAAAATTACTATTTCTCTGTACAAGAAAATAAGGCCGATATGAAAATTATGATATTAATTCTTTAAATTAATAGAGAATTGATGTGAAATTTTACGAAAATACTAATACTGAATAGGGGAATGGGTTTCGTTATTTTTACGGAACAAGAAATGATGCAGTTTGAAAGTTGATACATATGCTTTTCTCCTGAAATGACTAGAATTGAATTTAATTACTGCCTGTAAATCACGTACCCGATAAGTGCCAAGGGTAGTATTTATTCATTGGATGAGAATTGATAACCAGACTCTTTTCCTGAATCAATGAATGGAGACATTATTAGTCATTTAGTTTTATAAGTGTTGAATGTCAATAATGTCAAAAACGCTACAAATTTATCAGAAATAAAAAAAAATAAAATACCTGAAAAAACTTAAAATTTTTAAAAATGTCAAAAATACCAAACATGTCAAAAAATGCCAATAATGTCGAAAATGTCTAAATTATCAAAAAAATCACTAATGTTAATAACTTCCAATTTGTAAAAAATATCAAAACTGTCAAACTTGTCAAAAATTTTGAAGACGCGAGATGTAAAGACCGACATCTAGGATTTTCGGGGAAACTAGCACATAGAGGTTCGGAATCTGGAGCCGTTCCATGTAATTGCTGTTACCCGTAACTCCTAGGTTAGATGTGTTCGAGAGGACATTCAATTGTGGGAAACGCAACTGATGAAGATTCCCTAACCAGAAACAAATAATATATATATATATATATATATATATATATATATATATATATATATGTTTTACATACAAAAGAATGACACCTCGAAGAGAGTATGTCAAAAAACCGTCAAAGATGTCAAAAATGTTAATAATATCAAAACTGTCAAAAATGTCAATAAAGTAGAAATGTCAAAAACGTCAAAAATGTCAATTATAACACACGTAAAAAACTAAAACGGAAAACGGGAAAACCACAATATCAAATATCAAAAATCTCATACACGTTAAATATGTTTAGTTCATCTTATTAAATCCCAAAATAATTTATTTTTATAAGCGGTTGTAGCCATATAAATTTCGCTCATGAATAATAAACTTAAAACTGGTTTACCAAAATGTTAAAAATTTTAAATTTACGAAATCAAAAAACGTGCTTAAGATAAATACCTCAAATACGCCCATTTGTCTAGCCCGTGCGAAGGCAGGCGGGTCAGCTATTAACTAATATAACAAATCATTTATTATGTTTCAATAAAAAGTGCCTTAAAACAATAAGGTAGAATTCCACGGCCTAGAAAATCGTACAAATTTAAAATCGAATAAGATAATGTACTACATTGATGTCGGATCAATCGTTACTGTAATTCAAATAATCCCGGATGGGAGTAATATTGTCGAAGTGCTCAGCAAAAACACCAAATATTAGTTCTAGAAAACGGCGAATAAGGAAATCCAGAAGTCGAAGAGCCGGAATAAAAACAGCGAGACCATTTGAATGTTTTAATAGTCCATTACTTGTGATAAGCGAAAATCCATTTGCGGAAGTCGGAACGGGAATTGAAACTTGGATTATGCAGCGAACGGATATTGGAGAGTACATTGCTGTGTCAACGTCTCAATCGGTGAGGAATGCTGATCATAGTCGAATCTCCACATATATGGAGTCTTCTGATATAGATATGAGGCTTTTATATCATTTTCAGTGCACCAGGTGGTGCAACAAAGACAAGTGTATAGAATGGCGTATACTTTCGAGTGAGATGCAGACAGAAATGCACTTACATGTAATGGGCACCTACCTTAGGGCTAAATCTCATCTTATGGGCGATCTGATCGATGTCGGGATTCATTGAAAGAAGCCGTTTGGCAATAACGGTTTTTACCAGGAGTATTTGAAAGTGAAATAATGGAAGTGCTCGCTTTGCTGCAATAACCTATTCGTCTTTGGACCGTCTCTATGAGAGTTTTAAAGTGTGCTTTGGTACATCATTTTTACGAACCGGAGCAAAGAGAACGAACCGAATAAATATTGCACTGAAACTATTTCATTATATAAATTAAAAATTATACGTCTATAATCTGGAACATTTTTTTTTAATTTTTTTTCGTATTATGAAAAATATGAGTGTATACAGAATATAATTTTGCAATAAATAAAAGTAAGGATTATAATTTTTGCAATAAAAATAGGCATATGTTTATCACAAATATAAAACTTACCTTTCTTTAAAATTTAAACTCATGCAGTGCAGTAAATAGCGCGCAATAAAAAAACATTATCAATTATTAAAAAACACATACATTTTTAACTTTAGTATTTACAACTTCCATTGTTTTTCTTAATTTTTTAGTGTTTATTTACTTCAAATGGATTATACAAATATCTACTACTCTTATAAATAGAATAACAATGATACATATTAAAATTAACATGTAGCTGTAATTATTTACAAAAAGAAAAATTCGAATAATAATAATAATGTCTTGACTGTTGAAAACCAAACTAAACAGTAAAAATCTGTTTCAGGCTATTAACACCTATGCGTGTTCAGTGCCCAGTTACTCTTTCGGTATAGTTAATTGGTGCAAGACTGACATTGAACAATTACAACGAAAAGTTCGAGTTTTACTAACAAAAGCTCAAAATCACCATCCAAATAGCTCTGTCGAACGTACAACTTTGCCACGGTATGAAGGAGGAAGAGGATTGACAGATCTAAGTAATTTTCTGATCTGCATAGAGTCATGTGCCAGGTTGATGACTCAATACCACTGCGACTGACACAACGACATGTCCAATTACACCACCAGACCATAGACAGCTTTCAATATACATACACATACAAGAAAAAAAAACAATTCAATCATTTACAAGCAAAAAGTCTCTCAAAACATGGCGAAGCCGCCCAACACTGGCAGTTGACATCGAAAAGAACGAGAAATATGTATTGTAGATTTTAACAATATTATATGGAAATGAACGTTCAAACATAGCAGAAGAATGGTGTGGCAATGTGAGTGTATTGTGACGAATGTCTCGATCATGGGTACCTCTTCTAAAAATAATTTTCTCGAAAAGATATGCTGGAGTTTTATGCTTTAATAGGCGATATAAAAGAACAAGAAAATTTAATTGACACAGTTTATTTATTTTTAACCATCTGATCTGCTTTATATAAGGAGATATACTATCATATTTTCTTCGACAACAAATATATCTGCAACATGTTTTTTGCACCAACTGCAGTTGTCTTTGCAAGATGGCGTCCAAACATGGATAATAAACAGTATTACAATAGCCAATTTGAGAAAGTATCAAAGCCTCGCATAATTTTTTTCGCATTTTGAAGTTCATAATGTGCCTATTAATGTAAAGTATACGCATTTTTATGTAACATTTTTGCAACAATGATTTCACGTGACTTTTGAATCTCAGTGAGTTATCAATTATCAGACCAAGATTTTTTGATTCATTGGACAAGTCTATTACCAAACCATTTAACTCGAGTCTTATTTGGTTTTCAACTGCAGGATAGAAGAATAACTGCAGAATTTTGGCATAATTGTGAAACTCTTTTTGTCGGACTGGCAATATGATCCATTATTTATGTCGGACAGAGAAAAATTTACTTTAAAAATGTGTCAACCAATCACCTTTTATGTATTACAACTATCCTGTATACGCTACTACTTATTGGTCAACCAATATAACATTTATAAATAATTATCATAACATTTCTTCATCCTATATTTCAACTACCCTATCTTATTACGAACTACGCTATTTCACAATTTTTCGTCATATTTTTTCAAGACATATTAAAGTATGATTTCTCTCCACACTTCATTTAAACCACCCTTCATTTGCAACTTTTTCTAACCTTGTTTGTATAACTATATAATATAATTATAGCTGTACACCACCCTATATTTCAACAACCTTTTATATGCAACTACTTATTTGCCACCAAATATAATATTTTTGTACCACCTTCTTAGAATCTTACCCCACCCTATATTTCAACTATCCGGTAAATGGAACAGCTTGTAGATCATATCATTACTTTATAATATTTTTTAAATCCACCTGTATAGCTGCAATTATACTCTGCTAAATATTTCAACCATCCTATATATGCAACTACTTGTGGATATAAAAAAAAGTCTTTAACCACAACATAAACTATATTTCAAACATTCTGTATAAATAACTGCTTTTAACATTTCTTAACTATAGTATCTTATGACCATAATTCAAAGGTTCTAACTAAGTTTTTATATTCAAACTGTATAAATATTCTACCCTTTTTCAACCACTTAGTGTGTGGAACTGTTTACGGCCCACTCAATATAACTTTTTTGGACCACCCCGTATAAATAATTCCATTCTCCCTTATTTCCACCACATTGTATATATGCAGCTGCTTATAGGACACCAAATATTACTTTTTCCGCTCTAAGATTCCTATATACAGAACACCCTATAAAATTACGCTTGTTATATCAGTTGATTTTTGTTAAATCGTTAAATGTTACATATGCACATTTCGAATTTTGAATAAAAGCTTAACTGATGCCAGTGTCTAATATTTTGTGCGTGCGGTGAAACCAATTAAGTAATTGTATTACCCAACATGGTAGAAGTTTTCTCACTATATCTATCATTTCTGTCAATTTAGAGAGATAA
This sequence comes from Octodonta nipae, assembly GCA_034190945.1. Classification (NCBI taxonomy): domain Eukaryota; kingdom Metazoa; phylum Arthropoda; class Insecta; order Coleoptera; family Chrysomelidae; genus Octodonta; species Octodonta nipae. The sequence goes on along the minus strand of CM067219.1, from coordinate 85,139,912 downwards.
AATGTCTACCAGATTTTTAGTCAAACTATAGGCTTCGCAACGAAAAAAATTCAGCAAAATCAGTTCAGTAGTTCTTACTTGATGCCCGAACAAACAAGCAAACAAACAAACAAACAAACAGACATACTTACAATTTTACAATAGTATAGATACTAGTGATTTCAAAATAATTGTGTGTCTTACCAAACTGTCAAATCACTTGAAATATCTTTTTTAATGATTGAGTTGGTACAACTATTTTCTAATAACTCCCCTATGAGTTTAACTCGTGGAGGGATACTCGGAAACAAATGTTTTACGTCAAAGGAAATGAGTTTAGCATTTAGCGTTTAGTTGATATGAATTTTTAATCTCATGTTTAGCTGGAATTTGGTATATTTTAAAATAACATAGATAAGTAAATAAGAAACTTTAACAGCTGGGGCGGTAAAATACGAAACTACTGGGCTAATAGGATGGTTTTGTTTGTGTAATTTAATTTTAAACACCCATTATCAAAACAATTCACTTAATGTCGATGACATCCTTGTATTTTTTACAGGAACCAATAGGTAATTGAGTACATTTATAGATTACATTAATAGGTTACACCCAAATATTGAATTTGCAATGGAAATATAAACAAATAATGAAATTAATTATTTAGACTTGACAATTATGAGAATAAACAACAAACATACATTTTCAATTTATCACAAACCTATGTATTCTGACGTAATAATACATAATAGTTCTTATCATCCATATCAGCAAAATATGTCTGCATTTTACAGTATGATCCATAGATTAATCAATGTACCTTTGACGCCGTTAAACTTCGAAAAAGAATTAAACATCATTAAACAATGGTTTTGATCACCAGCTCATCGATAACCTAGTTAAAAAGAAAATGTACCAAAAGACTTTCAATTCAAGTTATCCAACTGATAAAAGCCCCATGATTTCTTCAAAAGTTTAACGTACCTGGGTAAAACAAGTAATAGCATAAATTCATTTTTAGAAAAACAGGACATAAATATTAAGTAATTTCGAAAAGATTGTTGAGGAGGTCTTGTATTATTTTGTTTGTTCATTGGGGTTTTCTCTCCTCAAAATTTTTCCTGCAACAGATGAGTATTTAAAATCGTATCTGTAGAACAAAGTGTAGTAAGGCAATTTCGCAAAATTGCCCGGATTACTGGCTGTCCGTACAGAAATTCTTCCTCACAGTTATTCTGAGAGAAAGAGATGTCTTAAAATGATCAACCTGTAATCCTGTATATAATTAGTGTATGGTATGTTATAGTGTTATACTTATCCGTTTCGATGACGTTTTAACTCCGACTCTGGAGTCGTTGTCAATCGTTTTGTTGAGTCTTTCGAGGTATTTTCAAAAAAATTTCGCACTGATATGGATTTTCTTGTTTGTCAAAAAATTTTGCCAATGAGAATATGTCATTTGCCGATCACTTGACAGACAAAATAACATAAATATTAGTTATAAAACTTCGAATAATATATCCAAATATATTAAAAACAATAAATCAAGAGTAGATAATAACTGTAAATCCGGAGTGTACAAAATTAACTGCGGCAATTGCGATAAGCTGTATATCGGTAGGACATTTAAAAATTTTAATACCCGTACAAGAGAAGTATAATTATAACTTTAATGATAATGTAAACATTTTACATTTAGAAACTAATCCCAGTAAAATTAATTTATTACAATCCCTAGAAATTAACAAATACAAATATTCAGGTAGATTATTAAATAATCAGTTAGATCTTAATCCATCCCCATTCTTAAATTCTTTTAATGACTCTGTGTAATTATTTAAGTAAACTTGATAAAGGCATTGTATGCCGAAACACGTGTCGCTGTGTCAAAATAAAGTGTAAATCTCGAACTGATTTTCGTTTTTGTGTTTCTCATCATAGATTTACTTCAAGTATCGGCCACAACAATCCAATATTAGAAATGTTTCATCAAGACTTACCAATAAACATTAGTTCTCATCAGTAAAAGGAGCAGTTTTAAAGCAAACTCTGGCAAACGGAAAAGAAAAACATGTTGCATATTTTTCTAAAAATTAAATGATTTCCAAAAGAAAAAAGGCTATATATTTAGAATGCTTACCCATTAAAGAGGCAATAAAATACTGGCAGTACTGGTTAGTAGGCAAATATTTCAGAGTATTTTCCGACCACAAACCATTGGAAAATTAAAACATTAAATCTAGAACGAACGAAGAGTTCTGTAAGTTATCCTATTATGTATTACAATATGACTGAAATAAAATATGCACCTGGAAAAAATAATTTAGAGACACATTGCTTGAGCAGAAACCCAGTGTTAGGAGCTAATAGAGATTTAAATGAACAATTAAAATTACATTACATTAAATGACATTAACAGATTAAGAGAAAAATGAAGATATTCAAAAATACAAGAATAAGTTAAATTATAAACACAATATATATTATATAAGAGAATAAGAAAACAAGAAAAAATATTATTATTATATAAATGTCAGAAGAACTCTGTATAAAATTTATAAAACTAATACATGAAAATGTTTGTCCTGTAGGTATGAAACCAAGGCAAAAGAAAGTAGAAAAACTTTATACAGCAAATAATTTAACTAGAAATATCACCAATTTATGTGAAATATCTATTTAAAATAAGACAACAGGGCAAGCTAAATATGGTTTAAAGTTATATTTAGGACCAGCCACAAAGTCATTTGAAATTGTTTCAATAAATACTAAGATTGTTATTTCACATTTGCACTATAATTAATTGCACGAATTCTTACAGCAAGTGTTCAAAAATGTTCTCCGCCTACTTGCTGACATAAATGCATCTGTTAGTAAATTCTTGTCATGCTCGTTCGAATGTGTGAGCTGAAACTGGTCTGTATTCTACAGTAACTCTTTGTTTTAAAACATTAATATTGTCGAGTTCCATAGCGTAAATCTTGGATTTCAATACCTTCACAGAAAAAAATGTCATGGTGTCAGGTCCTATAATCGAGCTGGCTATTCTATGGGATCTCGCCGACCATTCCATCTGTTACATAATTATTCATCCCTGTAACGTTTTACTGGACATAATAATGTACAGGAGCAACCGTTTATTTTCACCATCCAAATTTTGTTAGTCCAAGTATAATAATAGTTCAATAGATACGAAGGGGTAGGGGAATTCTGGCTGGCATTGTATTTTGTAGACATTCCATAACGAATATTGTACATTTTCAAGCTTATATTTCTGAAGGCTCAATTCTGTTTAAGGGGTATATTTATATTTTTCATTTCCTCCCATTGTCAAACTATAATATGTAGCGCTATTAAATAAACACGTTAAAAACCTACTTCATCCGAAAACGGAGCCATTCCGGCGTTAAGTTTCGGCGAAATTAATCACGAAAGGCAGGAGCAAATTAATATGATTGAATGCCCGACCATTTTGGGGTTTCCGGAAAGTTTGAGTCCATGTACGCTTTAGCTGGTAATTCACAACGTGATGACCGTTGATGTAAAATTGTCCGAAAGACCTTTTCAAGCATACATTTAATTAAGTACAGAATGGAACTCTCTGATTTCACAGATTGCCCTTTAAAATTAGCCTCTCTCACAATTAGTTGAAGCTGTGTTTTGAGTTGGACATTGTTATCTCTTTCTATCAGCGTTGTTAAATGTCGCAAACTCGTACTGTCTTCACTGTATTTATAAGACTGTTATGTAATTTTGAACGCATAATATCATACCTTGCGGACCTAATATCATCATTTAAAATTATTTATTTTCAGTTCTTTAAATTATTATTATGTGCTTTAGACAACAGTTCAATTTTAGTACTCGACTGATGTCATGTGTTGGTATTCAGACATTAAACAAATATGAAAGGGAATATATGAAATACTTAGGTCACTTAGAACTATTATACATTATATTCTATATTTCACAAATGAATTTTTCTTTTTATTTGTAATACATTATAAAAAGTTTTCAAAAAAAATTAATAATACATTTCTGTGTTGCTAGATTCCCTACAAATTTTTCAGCATATGCAATAATATGTATCAAATATTGAAAGAATTTTTCCATAGGACGTTCCCTTGTGACAAGCGCAAGTGATGATGTCTCGGGGCTAGAAACATACGTATATATTCTAAAATATAAATGACACCTTGAATAGAGTGTTGAACATCTCTGACAAGTGATGTTAATCTGAAAATTTTATCGTGACATTCTAACCTAGGGATTACGGGATAAGACTATGACCTGGAACGGCTCCAGAGTACTAGATATCGAGCATTTTTGTTATTTATCAACCACTTTTATTTACTTTCCCGTCATCACTGTTAAGCTGCAATTTCACTCATGAATATTCTGATAATTGAAATTAAATATTTTACTATTTATTTAGCGTATGGCAATAGTATACATGAGTTGATCTTATAATATAAAAATACGAAATTACATTTAAACACTAACAACATATAAAAAAGAACAGAAACAGAGCATTTGTAAATAACAAATCCACACATAGTAATCCCAAACTAACAGATAGGTTCTTTATCCATTCAGTCGCTGCAGTAGGGAGAGTATATATATATATATATATATATATATATATATATATATATATATATATATCCGTTATTGTTCCCTGGTAGGCCGTAAGTTTACAGTCTCGGTATATATGTTTGACTGTTTGATAGGCTGCCCCGCATTCACAATTGTACACAATTGTTGTTTATTCCATTTATACAGTTCTAATTCTATTTGCCGTCTTCCATATATTTCGAGGTAAATCCAAACCCGCGGGTTCCTCATGGATGCTTACATAGTCAAGTACCTCTGGAGGGGCATCCACCCTCCAACCTGCATCCCATTCCCGGAGACCCCTGAAATCACTTTCATGCAAGGCTTTCACAGTCCTGATTGGTGGATGTCTGGATTTCAGTCTGGTGAGGCAAGCAGTTGGTATATACTCATGGATAGGCAACTCCGGGATGTCCATTATTTTCTCGTATTCTCGTAGGAGAGCTTCTTTCCGTCGAATATTTGGCGGCATAATATGGCTGAGAGTTGGGAGCCAGTAAGTTGTTGTAGGTTTTATGCATCCCGTTATGATACGCATGCTCCTGCGGAGCTGAAGATCGACTTTTGAGGCATGGTGGCTGTACATCCATACTGGAGCACCATACTCAGCCGTGCTGAAGACGAGACCCATTGCCGAACATCGTAAGGTATCTGCAGTTGCTCCCCATGAGGTTCCACAGAGCTTTTCCAAAATGTTATTTTCCTCGTTTGAATTTTTGCAGCCGTGTTCTCTATATGTTTGCTAAAAGAGAGCGTTCTGTCCAGTGTAATACCCAAGTATTTTGGGTTCGGATTGTACCTAAGGCGTTCACCATTCCAGAATATTTCAGGCTCTTGAATAGCCTGTTTATTATTTAGGTGAAAAAAGGAACACTCTGTTTTGCTGGGACTAGTCTCCATTTTTTATAATAAACATCCAAAGTTTCGAGATCTTTTTCTAACATTCTCTTTGATGCATCAAAAAATTTAACTTTCACCGCTATAGCCAGATCATCGGCGTACGCAAATTTATGTGCAGTCGTTGCAGGAAGATCAGCGTTGTATAAATTAGGAGAGGAGCAATTACGGAGCCCTGAGGAAGGCCATTATTTTGAATTCTCTGTGTGCTGGCTTTGCCGTTCATGATCACTTGGATTTTTCGATCAGAAAGCATGTTATTCAAGAGCCTTCCAAGTTTTTTACAGGGAATCACATGCAGAAACTTATAAAGGAGACCTCCTCTCCAGACTGTATCATAGTCAGCTGTTAAATCTATGAATACAGCCGTAGTTTTAAGACATTCCTGGTATCCTGATTCAATGAATGTTGTCAAGTTTATCACTTGGTCCGTGCAGCTTCTACCTGGTCTAAATCCAGCTTGTTCGATTGGACTGTTCGCAAGTAATTTGTCTTGGAGTCTATTGAGTATGGGTCTTTCCAAGAATTTGTAGCAGGTGCTAAGAAGGGAGATTGGTCTATAGCTGTCGGCTCGAGATTCTGGCTTTCCAGGTTTTAGTACGGCAATTATTTTTGCTCTTTTAAATTCATTACGCAGTTTACCAGTGTTCAGAATGTCAGTAAAAAATGTTAACCACTATCTAGCATAGGGGCCGCAGTTGATGAGAAACTCATTGTGAACTCCGGAGCCTTTCCTACTTTTAGACTGAGAGTCGCTGCACATATCTCATCGATGTTAAATTCTCTACAGAACTCGGATAACTCTGGGCTTGACTGTTTTAATGTCTTTAGTTCTCGTTTTATCATTTTCGTATGCTGGCGATCTTGAGGAGCTCTTGACAAGTCAACTATTCGAGTAGCTATGTTGTTTGCTGTGACTGCAGCTTGGTTTCGGGTAGCGGGTTGACTGGGACCAAGCTTCTTGAGTAGATTCTAGGCTTTAGGGCTTGAGTGCTTAAAGTCAATATTTGTGGTGGTCTCTATCCATTTTAGTTTTCGAGCCGCGTTAAGAGAATTCAGAAGGTCATCAGCTATCTCTGGGTCACCACTTTCAGCGAAATCCCGATAAAGTTGTTCACTTTCTTCAAACCATCCCGGTCTGTACTCCTTACGGCTGGGGTCGTCTTTGTTCTACATGGAAAGGGTTTTCTTTAGCCCAGATATGCTCATTGTGTCTATTGAACATACCGCAGTTAGTAAACCTAGTTTCATCTGACCATAACACCTTTAATGGAAACTGGATTGTCAAGGCACATATCTCTAAACCATGTACAAAACAAAATACGTCGATGTTCGTCACCAACATGCAAAGTTTGAGAAACTGAAAGTTTGTACGAAGGAACTTTTATTATTATTATTATTACAATCTAAATACGGGCAGAGATCCAAAGATCCATTAAGCCCATTATAACTAAGAAAATATAACCATGAGAAAATTATACAACACAATAAAGTAAACACGTTTGAAAAACATAGTTAAGTAAACATGCAATTGTCTAATCTATTTTTGAAAATGTTAACTGATTGAGAGTTAATGATTTCTCTTGGTAAACTATTCCAGGTTGTAAAAACACGATTGCAGAAAAAGTTTTGTCGCGATTTTGTACCGAAAGGTTCCTTCTTCAACTTCATATTGTGACCACGCAGTCGGATATCGCTGTCCAAAGTAAACAAATGCCTCAAATTTCCAAAGTTATACCGTAATATTCGAAAAGTCATAATCAAATCACCACGTACTCGACGGGCGTCGAAAGATGGCAACCCAGCTGATGACAGTCTGATTGAGTAATCCGGTCGTACTCGTCCGAACGATAGTCTGGTAGCTTGACGTTGTATATTTTCTAGAAGATTTACATCACATACTAATTCTGGACACCATACGGGCCCACAGTACTCCATTAAAGGGCGAATGTATGATTTATATAGACTAGTGGAAGTTTGAATAGACATCTTTCCAAATGTCTTTTTAAGCAAGTAGAGTTTACTGTTTCATTTTTTGGCAACACTTAACACATGTTTCGACCAACTCAAATTCTTCGTGATTATTATGCCAAGATCATTATATGATTATACTTTGTTTAATACATGTCCATCAATGAAATAGTCCAAGCACGGATTATTTTTACCCATATGCATAAACACATTTATCTTTATTGAGAGGTACGAGCCACTCACAACACCACTTATAAATAACTTGTGCGCTTTTAGTACCTTAACTACAGTTCATTGAGATGTGCCAGCTTCTGCCGCCATCTCACGAGTTGATGTAGATGGATTTTGATTTACCAATGCCAAAACATTTATTTGTGCTGCTTCGTTAATTTGATTACGTTCCTTTGGTGGTTTAGTAAAAGATCCATATCTGCGTAAACTATCGTAAAGCCTCTTAAATGTACGACGATTAAAATATCTATGAAATTATTTGTCAGCTGCACGAACTGAATTTTTATCGCATATGATATAACATTCCACCATATTCAGTTTTTCTTCGTTTGAAAACTTGTCAATATCGGTTGTCAGTTTAGCACTACTAATGGAATTACTCTCAAATGAGGAAACGTCAAAGTGAAAACAATCTTTTTCATGGCTACCTACGTTAAAATTGAGAATAAGACAGAAAAGCATCCATAACTCCGTTATTTTTAGGAATAACTATATCGAGTTAATACTCGATATCGTTGAAAAGCTCTAAAAATGTCCGATTTTTTGAGGTCGTAGCCAACTATGGTTTCCATTCAAAAAACAGATAAGTTTGTGTATTTTGAAAATGAGAGCTGTCACGCAAACGAGGATATGACAATCATATTCGGGATACAATTTCCTTCAATTTTGATATTTACACTTTTTATATAAAATCAAAAACAAAGGAGCTAGAGGGATTTGATTAAATCGACAGCATTTCGTTTTTTCAAAATATCTAGTAAACCATGACTTTTTACAAAAATCGGAAAGTGTCATTAAACTGGGCCAGTAAAACTGCAAATTTTTCCCAATTTAACCATTGCTCTAACTCCGCTAGTTTCCAAGATCCCCATACTGATCATTAAAGAAAACTCACCCTATATATATATATATATATATATATATATATATATATATATATATATATTTACCTTGGTAAACTTTACGTCTATCTAAAAAATGACGAATACATTTTATAGAGATGAAATACCATTGCTGTAAAAAATCCAAAACATCTAAATATATTTGCACCATTTACATCAAATGCATTTTTCATGATTGCATTTTAAAAATAGAGAGATTAACGGAAACTATTGCATTTTAAAATAAAATAAAAACTTGCCGAACAATTCTTTCAATTCCAGCTGTTGCTGTTCAACCTGTTCAAATACAAAATATTGTTTGTTAGAGAAAAAGCGTGTAATTTTGCTCTAAACTGAAAAAGTATGGCATAGCCGAAACAACATAAATTTGAAATCAATTCAGTAAACCGTAATTCCTTGCAATCACAGAGTTTCTAATTCGAATTTATACTCTTTATGTTGCTCAACAATGATTATTACTCATAGAGACTAGTGGCGTAGTGTGCAGACTATAAAACAGTGATAATTATTTAGAACGTAAATTATTGCTTCCCGACCGGAGGTGGATCCGGATTTAATGACATTTAATAAGCTTAATAACTAATTATGACACTAGAGAAGCTATCCGGTTATTGCAGCCAGTTGGCTGTTTGGGTGTTATCCTGAAATAATGAATTATGATGAAAACTATTTTCCACCTCCTTAAATCCCCAATAATTTATATGTATACTAGAAAGCAATTAATTTCGGTTGTAAAGAGTGTACATGGTGATACTGATTTTGTTGTTATACTTGAACAAAATTGCGAGTGTGAAGCTGCTTATTAATGGCCTGTAATATGGAGAGTACACCATACATACAGATAATACAGACAGTATAGTGAGAATCCTTATGGAAGTGAAATTACCACTGCCATTATGAAAAGTTACTTGGAAATAAAATCAGCCAAAATGTGACCGACAGGGTGTGAATTTTTTTTTGTTCATATAATCTTTATGATGATATTGTTCTCACATGAAATTAGGACCGAGAATTTATGAAACCATTTAAATTGTGCCGTAATACGCTCAAAGGTTGTTACCATGCGCATAAGTGAAAAAAAAAAACGAAAAAAATGAACCCAAAAATTTGTGGGCTCCTTGAGTTTAGCCCAGTCATTTGAATATTCAGGTAGAACTAAAATATGTTAAAATATGTCCCATTTGTCTTGGCCTGGGCCAGATTGTAATTATTATAATTTTCGTGAGTGTATTGTTCCTTGGGACAATAAATTCCTCTAAGAATAGTAGTTGGATGTCTTCACAGATCCTATACCCTTGCAGGGGTTTATACTAACACATCCAAAAGCATTTTTGTATTAGATATTTATGATATACCTCTAACACCTGACGGGTGCAGTTGCTCAGCATGTGACAAATTTGAGCAAAAAATATTTACTAACAAAAATATACTTACTAACCATAATTTTATAACTCTTGTATACGACATCTTCCACTGAAAAATATTTAGCTGGTATTTAAATAAATATTGAAAAGCAGAAAAAATTATTTATAGGATGCCATATATATCAGCCCTACAGCTCTTTTATTTTTGTATTGCACTTTTTTTCGGTCCATTGCCTTTACCACTTCCTCCAGCCATTTTGGCTAGATCTTCTTACTTTTACTACCTCACCTCCGAACACTTTATATTCGTGTTTTTTTTGCATGCTTGCTATGTTATCTGACCATCCAGCTTTTTGTTATTAATACTTTGTTTTTTGTGTAGTTTTACAATTTCCTTATTTACTCTTCTCCTGTACTCGTACTGGCACTTAACTCCTTCAAATATCTTCCTTAAAAATTGACGCTCCCTAATCTAGTTTAATTTCCGTTTTCTTCGTCATTTTCCACACATATGTAACTGTTACCCTTATTAATGTAATGTCTTGTTATTTTTGTGGCTTTTAAAACCTACTTAGTTTCAATAGTCGTTTGCTATTTCTTTGTCTTTATTCCCATTACAGGTTGTTATTACAACTGAGTATTCAAGGTGATCAATTTCTCTAATATATTTTCCTGTTCCCATTAATGACACTGGTATCTGGTGCCATATATCAACCCATTAGAGTTAATTAAACTGTAGAGAATGGGTCTCCTTGTCGCAATCCGTTCTGTATTAAAAACTCCTCGACTCTTCCATCGATTATAATTTTATTTTCTGTTATTCTGAACATCATCCTAATTGTTCCAATGTCTGTTGTAGCTTATGCCTTTTAATGGTGTTTAATAGTTTGCTTAATCTGTTTGTTGATAAATATCGGGGCAGTGGTTGATCTTCCTATACTGAACTCACTTGTTCAACTTGGCATTTTGAGTTTTTATGATCTTTGCTAGAACCTCATATGTCACATCCTATAAGGCTATTCCCCGATACTACATTTCGCTTTATCGCTCCATTTTTAGGGTTCCGTATATACAATATACGGATACCCTTATAATATCACTCAGGATTTCTGCCTCTGTCACATCACAGCCATTTTCTCCTAACCTACTGGACAAATTTGGTATCAATGTATAGTTTGGTGACCCGATCAGAAAAAATTTTGATTTTAGGGGTACTTCTGGGGGGAAAAACTAAAAAAATCGACCGTTCCCCCCCTGATCTCCGAAACTACTGAGCCTAAAATTTTGAAAAAAATAGGAAATATAGAGCGTTGCCCGAACTTTACAGGAAAATTAAGGAGAAACAATTAATATTAATTTTGGGGGGGCAAATTATAGAATTAAATAAAAATTTAAAATTAAAAAAAAACGCATCATGTAATATATCAAATGAAAGGTCTCATTCTGAGGAACACAAATATATTTTTTTTCATCATATTTTAAAAAAATATATTTAAAAAATATATTAACGAAAATATACCAAAATTTACCCATTCCCTCCCCCCCTTATCTCAGAAACTATAAAACGTAAAGTTTTGAAAAAAAATAGATTTATAGGTTCTGACCTGAAGTTTACTGGAAAAATAAGGAGAAACCTCTACTTTTAATTTTGGGGGGCCAATTACAGAATTAAACGGAAAATATAAAATTAAAATTGTTTCTAACCCATCATGTTATATATCAAATGAGAGGGCTCATTACGACGAAAACAATTTTTTTTTTCAAAATTTTAAAATAAATAAATTAAAAGATATTAACAAAAATATCTCCGAAACCATAAGCTGGAAAATTTTGAAAAAAAATTGAGGTATAGCCCCTCACCTGAATTTTACTGGAAAATTAAGGAGAAACCCCTAATATTTATTTTGGGGGGGCAAAATATAGAATTAAATGGAAAATTAAAATTAAAATTGTTTCTAACCCATTATGTTATATATCAAATGAAAGGGCTCATTATGATGAAAACAAATATATTTTTTTCATATTTTTAAAATAAATTAATTAAAAGATATTAACAAAAATATAAAAAATGTTACCCATCCCCCCTTATCTCCGAAACCATAAGCTGGAAAATTTAAAAAAAAAATTGAGGTATAGCCCCTCACCTGAACTTTACTGGAAAAATAAGGAAAAACCACTAATATTTTTTTGGGGAGCAAATTATAGAATTAAATGGAAAATATAAAATTAAAATTGTTTCTAACCCAGCATGTTATATATCAAATAAAAGGGCTCATGATGAAGAAAACAAATATATTTTTTCCATATTTATAAAATAAATTATTTAAAAGATATTGACAAAAATATAAAAAATTTTACCCATTCCCCCCTTATCTCCGAAACCATAAGCTGAAAAATTTTGAAAAACTGGAAGTATGGCCCCTCACCTGAACTTTACTGGAAAAATAAGAAGAAACTCCTAATATTCATTTTGTGGGGCAAATTATAGAATTAAATGGAAAATAAAAAATTATAATTGCTTCTAACGGGTCAAATCCCAGGGCTCATTATGACGAATAAGTACAAATATATTTTTTTTTTTTTTAAATGAATATTTTAAAATATATTAAACAAATATTTTAAAAGAATTACCCATTCTCCCCGTTATTCCCCAAACTCTAAGACCTCATTTGTTTTTGTTTATAGGAAAAATATGAAAAAAATCCCTAATTCTATTATTTGGCCTCCAAATAATAGAATTAAAGGGAAAATAAATTACTAGAAAACCCCCATAGTAATTTTAGGGACAACTTATACAATTAAATGGAAAATAAAGATTCAAATCGACTTAATTCCTACTTTAGAAACTACACTATTTAAAATTTGAAAAATATATTTTATTCATATTTTTAAATAATTTGAATAACAGATTTAATAATTTATAATTTAAACTTTGACCTATTTTGCCCTTTATCTTCCAATCTACAGAGCCTCAAAACTCAGACAGTAGATTATAAAAGGCATTTCTGAAAGTTTATTAGTAAAATAAAACTCTAATGTTACTTTTTGGGGGCCAAATTAGAAAATTTAATACATATGTATTGTGATAAAAATCAAGCGAATCCTAAAGCAGATAAAATAAAAAGTCTATTTTTGGAAAATCAAAGTGTATATTTTTTATAAATTTAAAACGCTTCCTTTAAAAGATATAAGGGTAAGTTTAAGAAAATGCGCTCATTCCCTGCTTGTCTGAAACTGAAATATTCGAATCTTGAAGGTGGTACGGAACCCTAAGTATGCGAGTCCAACTCGCACTTGACCAAATTATTGAATATTTGCGTCTCCCTGCCACACTTTAAGATTTTTGCTTGTAGTCTATCTTTCTCGGCATTCCTGTTAATCTTTACCTCCTCCTTACACCTTCAACTCCTATTACCATATCCACTGCAACTATTTTCCTCTTCAGTGACATTGGATGGGTCTGAAAAATATTGCACAAACTGTTAAGTTCTCTTTCTATGTATTAATGTTCCTTCATGTATTTTTAAATGAAGATGTTCTCTTCCGATATTCCTTTTACTTTTTCTTATCCTTGGTAAAAATTTCTTATCTTATTTCTGTAGTAGCATATTATTGCTCTATTGCACTGAATTTTTCTAAGTGTGTTTTCTTTTTCTTCCTACACCATGCATTGGGTTCCCTTCATATGTGGTCGTATATAGCTTTATTCTGTACACTGCACTACTTTCTTCTAAAAATCTCAGATGTCCCTTGTTGCACCACCATTAATATTTGGTGTATTTAATATTCTTAACGTTTGGAAGTTTATAATATATTTTTTAATTTTTTAGAAATTATTTTTATTTTATAAACTTTAACTATCACTTCACATTTCCAACATTTTCTAATTTTTTGAGATTTCACGTGCGATAAATCAGATAGGGGATATTTTGCAGACCCCACACCTTCATTACTGGCAAAATGACGAATATACTATACTCTATACATTTAAGAACATAATCAATTTATGAACTGTCATGCAATGAATAAATACTAGACGTTATATTTATCGTTTACGTGATGATCGCTTAGTGATTAAATTCAGTTCTAGTCATTTTAGAAGAAGAGCATATATACCAACTTTCTCGCATGCCATCTATTTTGTTCCCTAAAAATTAGTGATACCCATCGTTCCCATTCAATAACAGAATTTTTGTAAAATGATACATCAAATCTTTCTTAATTTTAAGAATTATTACTATAATTCCCTTATCTGTATTATTTTCGTTTCCGGAGAAATAGTGATTTTTCTTATAAAATACCCCGCTTGACCCCTATCGGAGGTTCACAAATTGATAATACCCGCTTCTGTTTATTTCAGAAAAGATTATGTATCAAGATTCACACCAGTATTACTTTTCTATTTCGGATATATTGATTTTTTTAGAAAACAATAGTAACCCCCTTTTCATCCATTTAATATTTTAATTTTGATGACTCACTTATTACTTCACTTAAAAAAGGAATCAACTTCTTAATTCTTATGACTATATACTTAAGGTTCTGGAAAAATGGTATAGTTTTCAAAAAAACATTTCCGCACCTGCCTCCGTTGAGCTAATTAATTTTTTGCAAAATCATAATACTCGTTATTATTTGTTTAGGCAGAGGAGTATATACATCAGTTACCGGGCGTCTGTGACACTTTTTGTTTTCGAGATATATAATTTTGTTATTATTTATTTTGATACGGACACTAATCACCTAGCGACCTACTCTCATACGTATCAACTATACAGTGTGTCCGGTTATGAACTAGCGATAATCTAAATACATGTAAAGCAATTATTTTAATACACAATTACACTATATACTAGGGCTCAATACCCCATCCCGCCATATGGCAGCCATTTTGTTTTTTTTTGATGACCTATTCTTTACGTGTGAACAAAAACGTTCATATCTCTTAAAGTTTTGGTCTTACTGAGATAAAAATAGGCTTATTCGACGGACAATAAAACTGTCTATCAAAAACATTTCAAAACAAAGTGTTAACGTTTTCTTAACTTTTGAAAAAAGATAAAATGCAAAAAAAAACGTTAAGAAAATTATACAAATCAACAAACTATTGCAAATCAATGCAAAAGTAGTCCCGATAACATTTAATTTTTTTTTCACTAAATCCAAAGTTTTTGAGTTACCCTACAATACAACATTAAATTCACAACTGTATGTTTATTACTTTAGGAGTTATTGTTGTTTGAACATAGCGTATGCGCAAGCACAAAAGACCTTTGTGGGGACTATTACTTGCTGAAACCATAAATGAAGTGTATGTCAGCAATATGTTGCGTTGAATATTGAGCATATGCCATATTCCTATCACAAGATAACCACTGATACAGAACGTAAACAGCACGGACGGTAAGTAAAAGTAGGGATCACAAGGCAGGGCAAGGTACAACTAAGGTAACTAGTCTTTATCCTGTAAGTTCTTTGCAGGTAGAGTCAATATTTCATTTCGCTTACTCCTGCTAGTCACGAATAGCATTGCTAGCCTTTTCTCGGACAGCACGCAGCTAATGTCAGATGTCACTTAATAAAGGTCTTTTGTGCTTGCGCATACGCTATGTTCAAACAATAATAACTCCTAAAGTAATAAACATACAGTTATGAAATTAATGTTGTATTGTAGCTTAACTTAAAAAATTTCGATTTAGTAAAAAAAAATGAGAAGTAATCGGGACTACTTTTGCATTAATTTGCAATAATTTGTTGATTTGCATAATTTTTTTACCCTTTTTTTTGCATTTCATGTTTTTTTCAAAAGTTAAGAAAACGTTAACACTTTGTTTTGAAATTTTGTTGATAGACAGTTTTATTGTCGGTCGAATAAGCCTATGTTTATCTCAGTAAGACCAAAACTTTAAGAGATATAAAGGTTTTTGTTCACACGTAGAGAATGGGTCATCAAAAAAAAAACAAAATGGTTGCCATATGACGGGGTGGGGTATTGAACCGTAGTATATAGTGTATTAAAATAGTTGCTTTACATGTATTTAGATTATCGCTAGTCCATAACCGGACTCACTGTATACCTGACTCGATATTTTTATATATTAGATTTTGTGTAGATTTTACTGTTAGCTTTATATTTAAGAATTGATTTAGTAATGTTTAAAATATTGCATCCTTACCTGTTAATGACTCTTTTTTTCTTTCCTCAGGACTTCGGTTCGGTGCTTCACTTATAACACATATGTGTTGTTTTATTAATAACGTTTATTGAAACCCAATTTTCTCAGACTATTTATGTTATAATTTGTCACTATAATAAATATAAACTTTACGACCTATGTTCATACCTATCAAACATATATATATATATATATATATATATATAACAAACAAAAAAAACTGGACAACTAAATAAAAGAGACGATGCCCTGCACCTTTCTAACACATGGAAGACAATTATATCAAAACATCAAAATAAAACACAATTAGCTACGCAAATTACAAACCCAGTTCACCGTAACTACGCATTGAGAATGCCAAGTGAGACCTTGGCGAAACGTCTGCAGGATTCAAAGATGAATCAATGTATATATAAAATTTCATAAAAATTGGTCAATCCATTTCGGAGAAGCAGTGTTATTTCGCAATGAGCTTGTCTAATATTGCACTTAATTCATCGACATCGTTCGTCTTAAAAGGTTATTCTTTTACTAGAAAATAATTTCTATCCAAAAGTAATAAAAATGTTCCATATTTGTGCATTAGTTTCATGCACAGGGTCATTAAAGAACAGGTATTCAAACGGCAGCAAAAATGGCTCTCTTCTGTTTCAGGACTAATACGAAAATAACTCCAATTTTCTTCACGCTTGAAACTGGTATCAGAAACTTCGACTTACATACAACCAAAATTCCTTACCAGGAAGGGAAAAGGATCTATTCAGTGCAACAGACGATGAGAGCGCAAAACATTTTCTGATTACGGGAAGTAGAATGTATGCAAAGAAGAAGATTAAAGTATTGTTAATAGCTTTCTTTATTTAATACTTAATTTAATACCGTCAAAGAAATTAAAATGTATTTAAAATCTGATTTTAAATGATTCGTTATTAACTTCAACATCATTCATATAAAAAGACTGTTGTTTCTTATGGCTAGTGTAAGTGAAAACAAAATAATTCTTTCCAGCGAAATTTATCGACAGCTTTTCATATCTCGCAACAAAACAATATCTCCACAGGGCCGGTGTTAGCAGAAAATAACCCAAGATAGTATACTGGAAGGGTACTGGATAGTATTCTGGCAGCTGTACTTGCTACGAGCGATAAAACAAATTTTTAGTTTTTAAATGAAACAAACCTAGTATTAATATTTTATAGGATGGTCTCATTTTTTTAAATGTTACAACGAGATGAATAAAAATTATTTCTTATCTGGGATGAAGGGTTGTGCTACCAGTGTGTAGTACTTAGAGCTGAAACTTTGTTCACACTTCGTTTAATATTAGTTAACAAAACAAATGATGATCTTGCATGGTGTTACCTCCATATTTTCAAAAATGTCAGAAAATTATACAAAATTAGTGTTCTACTGCAAAGCTGGCTTTTATATGTTTTAAGTTATACAATTTTAAGTCCGAAAAAAAAGTGCCAGATATTTCGTGTGGGTGAAAGTGTTCCAGATGAGGGTAAAATTGTTCTAGTAGGCGACAAGTAGGGATATACTACACCCGCATCAAAATTATCATATTACTATTATCTTGTTATTAATATTACATGAACTGTGTACCAACTTCAGCCTTACACGTTAACGCCCCTAATATAAAAACATTAGACTCGTTTTCGGATTTGTTGTATCGCCTTGTTTTTTACCTTTTACCTACTTATACCACACTTGAGAACAAAAGCTGAATATTTAAAAATGCAAGATCTGACTCTAATCTCGTTGTAAATGGAAGGAATTATAATAAAAAATATAAATTTATAATTTAATGTTTGACCTATATACATAAACAAATGTGTTGTTTTTAGATGTACAGGGTAACACAGACTATTTCGAAGAACATATATCATTGTCAAAATGCTTTCAACTTGGAACAAATTGGAAGAGTTGTCTTCAGAATGTTTAGATAGCGCTCCTATCAGCGACTTTGTTATAAACTTACTGCATTCTTTTGTTTCAGTGATTTCGCTAATGTCACAATGGAATACCTCGGTAAACTTAGTGAACTCTCCCGAAGTACGATTGTTCAAAAGGAGATGACTACAATTAATTTCATCCTTGATTATCGGCAACTATATGCAATTGAATACTGCGGAAGTAGAAGCACTACATTGTCTTTATTTAACAGAACTAAAGCTGCCTCTTTTCTTTCGTGCTGTGTTTTGTTAGCTGACTTGGTCAAATTATATTTTATGGTCTCGGTCCCAAGCATGTTCACACATTTTGATGCTATATATATATATATATATATATATATATATATATATATATATATATATATATAGCTGAATTTATTAAATACTCGACTTTTGACTGCTGCTTTGGAGCCCTTAAAACCGAAATTATAAAGCCTAAAATTTTGAAGGTATATAGCCTCACCTGAACTCTAAAACAAAAATAACGAGAAACCACTAATATTAAATTTAGAGGGCAAATTATAGAATTAAATGAAAAGTATACATATTTTTTCAAACGCATATCAAATGAAAGATCTCATTCTGGGAAACACAAGTATTTTTTTTCTTGTTTTAGAAAATAAATAATTTAAAAGATGTAAAGAAAACTATACAAAAAATTACCTATCTCCCCATTTATCATTGAAACTATAAGGCCTAAAATTTAAAAAATTGATATATAGGGTGTCACCTGAACATTACAGGGAAAGTAAGGAGAAACCCCTAATAATAATTTTTGGGGGACAAAAACAAATCATATAATATATCAAATAATTATGAGCAATACAGATACATTTTTTTCATTTTTTTAAATAAATTGTTTAAAACACATAAACAAAAATATATAATAATTTGGTCAAGTGCGCATACTAAGGGTTCCGTACCACCTTCAAGATTCTAATATTCCAGTTTCAGACAAGCAGGGAATGAGTGCATTTTAATTTTAAATTTATAAAAAATATACACTTTCATTTTCCACACATAGACTCTTTAATATATTTGGTTCAGGATTCGCTTGATTTTTATAAGAGTAAATATGCATTTAATTTTCGAATTTGGCCCCCAAAAATTAACATTAAAGTTTTAGTTTACTAATATACTTTCAGGAAAGCCTTTTATAATCTACTGTCTGAATTTTGAGGCTCTGTAGATTGGAAGATAAATGTCAGAAGAAGTCAAGTTTTAAATTATAAATTAATAAATTTGTTATTCAAATTATTTAACAATACAAATAAAATATATTTTTCAAAATTTAAATAGTGTAGTTTCTAAAGTGGGAATTAAGTCGATGTTCAATATTTTTGTTAATATCTTTTAAACAAATGATTTAAAAATATGATATATTTGTTATTCACATAATGAGCCTTTTATATAATATATTACATAATGCGTTTGAAAATTAAATTGAATTTTTATTATCCATTTAATTGTATAATTTGTCCCTAATCTTACCATTTACTATTAAATTTCAAGTGAGCCCCAGTACCCCTAATTATTTTCAAAATTTTAGGTAGTATGGTTTCGGAAATAAAGGGAGAAATGAGAATTTTTTATATCTTTATGTTAATATCTTGTAAACAATTAATTTTAAAAATATGAAAAATATATATTTGTATTCCTCATAATGAGCCCTTTCATTTGATGTATTGCATAATGCATTAAAAAAATATTTTTTTATTTTCCTTTTAATTCTATAATTTGGTCCCCAATATTAATATTCGGATATAAGGAAGGATGGGTAAATTTTTTTATATTTTTGTTAATATATTTTAATTAATTTATTTTAAAAGCCCCTTCATTTGATATATACCATGATGCTTTAGAAACAATTTTAATTTTATACTTATATATTCTTAATTTTTCATTTAATTCTATAATTTGCCCTTTTTGATTGTTTTTTTTTTAATATGAATAAATATAATTTGTGTTCCCTACCTTTTATTTGATGTATTAATATTAATATATTCTTAATTTTTCATTTCTATAATTTGATTTCTCCTTATTTTTCCTGTAAAGTTCGGGCAACGTTTTATATTTCCTATTTTTTTCAAAATTTTCGGCTCAGTAGTTTCGTAGATCAGGGAGGGAACGGTCGATTTTTTCTAGTTCTTTTTTTAGGATATTGACTCCTGATCGGGACCAGACTATATATTCATACCAAATTTCAACCTTTTCCGTCTAGTAGTTTAGGAGAAAATTGCTGTGATGTTACAGAGTCAGAAATCCGGAGTGATATTATAAGGGTATCCGTATATTGTATATACGAAACCTTAAAAACTAGTGGACCTGACAGACGTTGTTCTGTCCAAACGTGGCTCCGCAGCTATTAGCGGGTTCAGCAATTGCTTTTTCATTTTAGCATTCAATAAACTCTGTACTAATGTGCGAAAAAAGTTAAAAACTCGCCAAAAATAAAAGGAGTTTTTAGAACCCGATCTTATTGCCAGCGCCAGCGTCCAATTGTGAATCTATACCGTCCAGGGACCCACCGAAACATACACGAAAGATGTCATTAAAGTCGGTCCAGCCTTTGAGGAGGAGTTCAGTGTCATACAAACGCACAGAAGCCTCTTGCTCTCTTTATTGTCCTCCCTTTATATCCTTGTCACGATATTTGTGCATTTTAGGCCACCTCCAGAAGTATATACTCTAAGCATTTGAACCTAGTAAACGTCCATTTCCTGTTCAACAGGTATGAGAGTGTAAATGTAGAAAATATAGAGTTTGTTCAAATATCGTAAGTCTGCGACCCACTAGCTCTTAGATTATTAGATTTGTCTTTCCCAAGTCGTAGAGGAGCAGTTCGTCCAACTAGTGCAAAAATATAACTGAGACTGACGATTATTATCTAAAACAATCCAAACAGACCCACCTGCGCTTACAATAACGACAGTAAATTTCTGATCAGCTCAGATTTTCGAAAGCGATTGACATTTGTGTTTGATTCACCAGTCAACTATTGGGATTTTTTTCTTCTCAAATGTGTTCTCTTTATGGAATAAGTAACTTTTAATAAATTACTTAGGGTATTAAAAGGCTTATATAAACATACGACGCATTTAAGAGACTACAGCAAAAATATAAAGAAAAATCTGAAATCTCTATGAAGAAAACTGAATATGAAATTATGTCGACGATTCCACAAACCAGAAATTTCGTAGGCGAGAACTGCTCGTGAGGAAGAAGAAAAAAGCCGTTTTAAAAGTGCTCCCTCTTATTCAATATGTTAAGTCATCAGTCATCGTTAGCGGGATGTGAAAAGCATATCTAACTGATGGCGTTTATATCTCGTTGTCTTACATGAATTTCAAAATGTGTGCCTTGAGATACGTTCCTCCATATATTATTCCAGTCATAACAGGTCTTAGGATAAGTTTTGTTCAAAGCATAGCTTATTAATATATATGTAGGTACGGCATATTTAACAGAATTGCTTAGTAGTGGTAATTTTAGAATAGTAAAGTTGAGTAGATGGTTAAGTAGAAACAGTTCTGTGACAAATTAATATTTTATTTAGTTTATTTTACTTGTGATGGAACTTTTAATTTTTTTCCATATTCTGTGAACTTGAGTAACTAATCGGAGTACTTTTAGGTAACTAATTTAGTTTCTTAAGAAGCATATTCTTTTGTTGGTTTATTTACAACAAATATACATTCGTGGTAAAAAAACAATATTGTGTATCGTCTATAACATAAAAAATGAGTTGCGAGTTTCAGAATTGTGAGGTGTGAAACTTTTTTGAAATTTGAAGTAATAGTTTAAAAATGCACGGTCAAAAATGATGTGCCAATAAAAAAATAACAGCCACAAGAAAATACTTGTTCAACTAGGTACGTACCTACTTAATAACTGCATACAAAATAAAAACAAGAATTAATTTCACATTCACAGTTGTTTAGTATTCAACACACGTAGGAATGTCAACAATCAAAAGGTATTTCTTTACTTCTCTAATATGTAGCTGCCAAGCAAACAATAAGCCCTGCATTGTTTGAAGATCTGCCAATTACCAACTGGATCAAATAGTATGTAATTTTCCCGAAAGCCTCGGATGTATTAATATGTTTAATAAATTTTGTCCTCTTTTGAGATCTTTTCAGATTTCCTGAAAATGAAGATATATCGATCACTAAATAACAAACTACATAAAATAGAAATTTTCACATACAAAAAAGTTTTTCCCTACAGGTGATATATCGATAAAAACTTACTGCTACTACTATGCTACAGCTATATGCAGAACACTTGTTGTTGACAGAAAACGTCCTATCTCAACAATTATTTTATCCATTATATATAAACTAGGTGGAGCAAAGATTTAATAAATTCTCCAGGACATGTGACACAGACTTTAAGAAAAATTTAAGAAACAGTACCGCTCTCAAATGGTTACCAAACAATTTCAGTACAAATAATACATTTTTTACTCATTAACCGACTTCCAAGTAGAATCAAAAACTTGAAAATAATTAACAGAACATAACATTAGACTCACTGTTGTTAGGTACCTACACACAAAGAAAACAAAAGTAATGCTCATGCTGTAGAAACTAGTTATCTACCTATCTAGAATATCGGTGCCAAGCCTACCTGAAATCTTGTATGGCTTCTTACTTATCTATCTACTGCTTTATTGCTTTATTGTTGCTCTTTACCGACTAAATATGCTAGATAGGTAGACAATTAATTAGTACATGTTGTTACTTTGTGTGTAGGTACCTAACACCAGTGAATGTGCAATTTACTGTCTAGTGTTATGCTTGTTAATTATTTCCAACATTTTGGTTCTAGTTGAAAGTAGGTCAATTTTTTTTAAGTTTTATTCTGAATTTTTAGTTTTTTAAGTCTCTTTTTATTATTTCATGTTCAGCTTTTTAGTTCTATTTTGCACTCCGGTAGTTTTTATTTTCAATATATAACCTTAATAGACCGGGGCCAGAAAACACCAAAAGCCCTAACATTACTGAATGATACATTTTCGTTTAAATTGGCAGGTATCAATTAAATGAACAACATGAACTCGTCCTTGATTTGATAAGCCAAAATTAGGGTTAATTACATTAATTATTAGTATTAGTTCTTTTATCAATTTGTGGTTTTGTTTGCTATTCTAAACACCCTGTGTTTAATGGCAATTTTCTATTAAAACGGGAGTGGATGACTCCAAAAGCACCGTTTTATCAAAATTTCATGTAAATCTATATTTAACACGTAAACAAAGAAAATGAGCTTGCTACTCGTCGATTTAACCATTTGAAAATATGTTTAACATAATTACTTATACTAATATACTACCTATATGCTTGCGATGTACCTACATAAAATTTTCAAATTCGGATTAAAACGCTCAGTGTCTACAGTTCCCGGACTATTACTTTGAAATTAACATATTTATGCGAAAATCTCAGCTATGTTACTTCGATGGTATTTTTAATAGAAATATTCGATTTTTCTGTCATTTTCTGAAAAACAGCATACTATAAAGCATAGAAAAGTATTTGAGATCATTTCTTGATCTTCGATTCATTAATACAATGGGATTTTGGAAACTATACAAACCGGGCAAGTGTTGTGGAGAAATTGTCCAATACAATAGGCATATTGGTCGATTTCCATGCAGGTGTGTTTTCAATCAGAAATTTCATCCCTTTATGAATACAATTCTTTTCTCAAATTTGGAATTTTACTAATCCGGATGTACCTTCTATTAAACAAAACAAACGTTATTCAAATGTGTTCACAACCATGTAAGAAATCGAAGAAATACACGACGAATTGATAACCTTTTCCTTTTTGGAAGTCGGTAAAGAAATAACTACTTAGACAAAATCTGAATAAAAACAGAAAAAGAAAATCAACGTTTATTTCTCACGAACTAAAGTTTCTAAGGATAGTACGCGGTTGCTCAAGAGCCGAAAGAAGAAGTGAATATAATAGAAACAAACTGAAAGAATCTGAATTAAACTAAATAAATGACAAGGAAATATATAATATAAGAACAAAAATATGGATCAGCCAAAAATGAATTAAAGATGATTCGATGAGTTGTTAATGTTATTAATATGTTAATTTGGCGATAAGATTGACATGTCATAATTATTAATATATATTTATTCCTGAACCCTGTTTATTACATTAATATTTTTTCACCTTCTCCATCGGTCAGATACCCTGCACTGTTGGAAATATACGTCAGAAAATTCGATACAAATTATAGGAATTTAAAATAATCGTTATGTTTTATCCTTTTACGCTTATTACCTGAAGAAATAATTTGTTTAATATACTTAATACGTATAAGCTATGTATACAGAGCAAATCAATAATACCAGCAAATTATATGGACATAAAATAGTTAAACAAGTTTATCAGATGACATCTATTATTTCCTGTTCGTTATCTTGTTTCCCTTCTTTATCTTCATTTTTTATGATATTAATAAGGAAACGTAAGAAACTTTAACCCACCGTTGTTTCCAAATTAACCTGACAACTTCCTACGGCAGTGATATCTAATTTCTTTGTCTTATCTACAGAAACGCCTGACTCTAATTTTGAACTCGTGCTAATCATCCCAAAAAACGTTCTGAAATAAACTGGACGCATCGTAGACAGGCACGAAAAATATCCTTTCAGCCACCACGGTAACTTGGAGCACGAAAAATTATGTGTGGTTATAACAAGACCAAACTTTTCAAAAGATATACAGTTCGTTGCGTGTTTGAAAGAGGCGGAAATGAGAAAGGAATGTGGCGAAAAAAGACCCAAAATTAAGTGTGACGTCGCGTACCAGGATCCCTGCAACACAACCTGCAAAAAATAAATACACAGACCGTAAAATATAGATCGTAGCCACGGTAAAGATAAATCAGTAGCGCAACCAAAAAATTGGGCAGATTTCCCTTGCCGGAAATTATCATTGCTTTTGTTTTAAACGGTTTTATATTTATAATTCAAGTGGACTTGAATAAATGAAATAGCAGACAAACCGGTTGATTTTTATTCATTTAACTTAAATTATATATATGCGTGTGTAAATAAATATGTGTGAGTCCCTTTGTATGTATAATTTTATTTGTTCTGACATTAACACGAATTTAAAAATTATGAGTTTCAATCGTGTATTTGTTATTGTTGTACTTTTGACAGTTAATGTTGTTTATGTTTCGAATGGAACCCGCTCATTTTATTTTGAACTACATGGTTTCACTTATATAAAGTTTTATGTATAACCTTGTACCTACAAAACTTACAATGCCTGTTTATTTTTTTTTCTTTTGAAATACACTTGATATATTCGAATTTATATACATTTGTAGGAAAGCAAAAGTCCTACATGTTTATTATTACTTTGAAAAATCTTTAAAACCTAAGGTTAGTATTTACAATCGTGAGACAAAAACCGTTTATTTTGTGTTCTAGTACTATCACTCACTTGTAGAAAACAAAGTATATAAGTTTTATTTGATTATTATTATTATAAACTAACAGTAAGTAGTCGTTTCCATAATTCTTTAATTTATTTTTACAGATTATATTATCAGCGAGTGAAACAAATCCAAAAGTGAAAAGTTTAATGTTAGATGGTTTTATAAATGCGTTTAGGAAAAAACAGCACTATTTCCCTGTGATTCCTGGAGTAGAAATCACACGAGAGAATTCACAGGTTAACTAAAACCTATAAAAGGAATTGTGATATCTTTGGGGATTTTACAATCCACTGAATACAAGACAACACACAACTGAATGAGGTCTCGAATAATTATTTACGTATTTCGTTCATTAAACTTAAACTCCTATATTTCAATATTAATGTTAAGTACGAAATTCATAAACAGTAATTCGAGATTTCAATTAGTGGACGGAAGCGCAACTGGTTCTTGTGTTGAATGGAACATAAATTTTCGAAAAGTTAGCATCACAATTGCTTTCATAGGTTTTAATTAATGTACTAATTCTTATATCGATTTCTATCGTAGGGTTTACAGGGAAACTATTATTTGATTTTTTGCAGATTTTATGGAATATAAGAAATATAGTTAAAATAAAAAATATGTTTTGATTGTTGAAATTAACGAGCTTAATTCTAGGGTACACTATATATACATATTGTGATAACGAGTCATTTTCACGCCAATAAAGCGATTCAAAATCATTGGGACAAAAGCTATCCTTCCGAATAAACAGTTGGTGATGGAAAACAGTATACAGTTTATTTAGAGAGAGAGAGAGAGAGTGAGAGGGAGCGCGAGAGCGAGAGTATAGTAATTTATTTATTGGAGTATTGTGAATTGTGATTTCGAAGTTATACAGAAAATGTATTGTTGGAGTTAGGTAAGTTAAGTGTTTCTTTTCTTATTAACCCACACATATACTGCAATACGCAAAACCTTTGCAATTCCGTAATTGCACACAGGGTTGAGTTTTCAGATATTATTCATCAATACTTTCGTTATTACTTGGCAAGTATTTTTATTGTTGTACTAAATAGAGTTTCACCAACTATTGAATAATTTTTAAATAATTAAGGTAAATTTCTATTTTGATTATTCGTGTGTGGTTACTCTCCTAAAAATAATTTCAAAAAAATGATAAGGTAAATAATTGAAAAAAATCAAAGTCTAGTAAGGGCAATTGCCTGGGACACTCGTTGACCTCTTGCCAAAATAATCTCTCGTTGGATTAAGTGAGAGAAAGCAGGTATATGGATTTCTCAACTAGATTGGAGTATAAGTCAATATACTCATCTGTTTAATGAATCTTCAAGTTAATGAGTTGTGAAGTTTCGATTCATTATCAGGAATCCTTGTCGGCCAATGTTTTTTTGAAACAACTGGTACATAAAGTTGAATCCCCTTAATTGCCCGATTGTCAATAGTGCTTAGCCCTGTTATTGAGAATTACGAGGAGTGAAGCTAATTCAAAATAACTCACAATATGCTTTAAATAAACAACATGGTTCGCTAATGATTGATAAATACGGTTTAATCGTACTTGTCTGTAGTCGTTGTGAAATAATTTTTTGGGACAATATATGAGATTCACATTCCAATTTTTGTTGGATAGACTACAACTCATATCTAGAAAGAGCACTTAATAATTTTATACCACGTTAGTGTTCGGAAAAGTGTAAAGTTTAAGGTATTAAGTTACCATGGCAATGTGCAAATAAAATTAATTTTTTTTACTAATTTAAACTATTGTGGCCTTGGTAATATCTCCAGAAACAACAAGATAACAGTGTGATCTTGGCACCGGATTTTATTTATTGTTAATGATTTACTGTCGATCGGTATATCAACCGATCTCCAAAGTCCCTGTCTTCACTCGCAAACTGTTCACTACCTCTTGTTTATAATAATACTTCTCATGGTAGAGGAAAGCTTAAACTGCTATCAACATTGTTTCTCGAAAATATCTGAATATTCCATTGTGCGGCTACTTAGCAAAAAAATACCCAAAAGTATTGGATAATTTGCACTTGCGCATTGTGATATTGTCTTTATATCCTAAAAGACATCACTAAACGCGTGAGTGGTACTGGAAAATGAATTTAAATAAAATACTACTGTTGTTTAGTCACTACTATTTATATATAATTCTGTCTTAGTCTTTCTATTCATCACTCAGACATTATATAGCTGAAAAAAATCATTTAACAAGTAGTGAACCCCGAAATATTATTTTATAAGTCATATTTATAAGTAATTTATGAGTAAATCTTTTACATATTTACAGATAACCTATGAATGAGCTTCTTATTAGATTAAGACAAAAATCTCGTCTCAAATTAATTACTTCTTCTAAAACTTTGTTTTATTTCTCAGAGAGACACCACTGAGACGAAGGTGGCGTGAAATTCACAATAGCAAACTAAATAAACTTTAATTGGCCACCTCTTTCAGTTAATCATTCCCTTTTAAAATATAATTTAACAATTCTCGGCTGCCGTGTAATTGGAACAGTTAACAAGATTTAAGAACGCTATTCTGTGTTCTGGATGCAAACTCTAAACTGAAAATTTATTATCGGGACGCTATAAGCACCTACGAAAACATGGGCAGGAATGCCTGCACTAAGACATGTCTCCACCACTTGAATATATATTTTTAATTCATGTTTAGTGTGTAACTTATTACCTAACCAAAAATGGGAAAATAAATCGTTTTGTAAACTGACATAATAAGCCTTTCAGCTATAACAATTGCATGAGAATTTGTTTAGTTTCCTAATTGCGTCTAATAACGCTACCCATAAACAAATTTTGTTAGCTTTGATGTGAACTTTTTTCAAAAAAGCTTGAAATGTCCTATTTTTTTAACAACTCTTATTGTTTAGGTGAAAATGGGTCTAAACGTTTGTAATTGATTTAATCATAGTTTTGCAAAATATTTTCGGAAACAAGAATAAATGTTGTAAAACTCTTGTAAATTTTTCCACAAAATTTTTCAATTAATGCTTGATTGATATTTTATGCCCAGACTCACAAACACTAATTTAAATACATTTAAATATTGTACCTACATATCTTTATCAAGATATACCTGTTCAGTTCAAAACTCAGGTTGTAATAATATCATCTTTAACGGTAACTAGTTAAGCTTCGTGCAATAAAAACTTGGATAGTTGATAAAGAAATTTAGTGCACAGTAGCGGTATAAACTATTGAATCGCAAAAATAATTGATCTCTACACCCCTTGTCTCCTATTTATATTGCTTTCTCTTCAATTTGTAGGGGATCGCACATCTTCCAGGCGCGAGGAAAAGTTATCTTACCCACTTTTGTTAGTTTAACAAATGTGCAAGGTATATAATTATTTTTGTAATTTAAGAATTATTTACTGGTCTTCGGTCTTGTGTGCGTGACATTTACCAATTGATGCTAAATATATTAATGAGAGGAGGTGAGATTCCAATGTCTTATCAATTTTATAGCTTACTGGTGGTCGCACAGTGGTCGAAATTCGACCCTATTTCATGAAATGTAAAAAGTATATTCTTATAAGAAAGAGTTGGGAAGTAGATGTAATGACAAAATTGTTCACTCATATTGACAAAAGAAAAGGAAAATAAAAATGTAATCAAATATCGGTATTCGAAATGTTTTTGACAAATGAATGACCCCCCAAATTTTGGGCGGGAACCGCTCCTGACAAAATATTCGATATAATAATTGGAAGATTGTTCTTTGCAACCTAAAAGTTTTCGTCCAACAACCCTAGGCGAACTTAAATATTTAATACATTCTCTATTGTCCGCTGTCTGATAATTTTCTACACAAAACCTTCGGGAAGGTTGTGATAATAATATATTAATCAAATAATTAAATTCACTTAAAAAAATAATATTTTATATGAAAGTTGCTGCAACGCGTCCGAAAAATCAATACTGATCTACCACATTGACTATTTTACCACTAAATATATAATTACTCAATGTTTTGAGTTTTGACCGTCTAGCGGCGGGGGCACTGTCAGTTGTTTGGCGTTGACAGTATGGATGTGAATAATGAATGTTTATTGTATTTTATTTAATGAATGAACCAATATTATAAATTAATATTAGCATTCTGCACTTAAGGTCGTCAGTAGCAGAAACATGGCCAGGGAGATCAAGAATGCACAAGTCCCTCAATTCACTGTTCACTATTCTACGAAGTGTTATGTTGGATGATAGAAGTTACCAATATTTGAACTCTGAGAAGTTTGATTTTAACTTTTCGGCCATTAGTTTCCTAAGATATATATATATATATACTAGCGGACCCGACAGACGTTGTCCTGTCCCATGTAAACTTTTAAAAATTAGCTGTAACAATATAATCTGAACGCCATCTATCAGACATAACTGAAACTACAGCACACTCTTGAATATTTGACACAGCGACTACAGCGCAGTCTGCCGGATCCTATATAAGTTGTTGACCGTATTGTGAATCTAAACCATCCTCAAACCCCCTGGAATACACACAAAAAATTTCGTCAAAATCGATCCAGCCATTTAGGAGGAGTTCAATGACTAACACACGTACAGAAGATTTATATATATAAAGATATATATATATATATATATATATATATATATATATATACATGTTTTAGGTGGTTTCCGGGAATTCATCCGCGTAGTTGATAACTGATCTCTGCCGGGATCGATGGTAAAATGACGACGTTTCGGCAGAGTCACATCTGCCCTCTTCAGGTCGGTTCCCATAATTCTCGTAGCCTTCTGCTTTCTCTTCTAGTTACTCGAATACTAAGATTTTCAGAAGCGCTCGCGCTGTTATGTAGTCGCGGCTCGGCGCCTATTGGTTGGCACCGTGAACGGCTGCGTGTGATTGGCCCTTGGCGTTCAGTGGGCACTCCTCCCGCCTCTTGATTTGTTATTTTCGGTTGAGTTGTTATTGGATGGGTCCGGGCCGGTACGGTGTTTAATAGAATTTTTCAACAATTCGGTAAGTTCTGATTTTCATTGCGTGCGTTTAGATTGTGAGGCCTCTTCGCTATTCAATTGCCTCTCTTACGAGTCTTGATTCCGGGTGTTCTATATTTGCCAGTACTCTGGTGTTCTCAAAGTCTATTCGGTGTGACATCGTGGTGGCGTCAATGGATGTTGTTTTTTCCTGCTTTCTTACAGCGTTCTGGTGTTCATCACGTCTAGCTTGAATTCTTCTATTAGTTTGGCCCACATAGATTTTATGACAGTCTGCACATGGAATCTCGTACACTCCCTGTTGTTCTAAAGGGATCCTCGTCTTCGGACTCCTCAACACCGTGCTTATTTTTCTGTCTGTACTGAAAATAGTATCGATATTGTCTCTCCGTAGAATTCTTGCAATACTGTCCGTGGTGCCCTTGGCATACGGTAAATAAGCCTTGGTTATTGATGTCTCATGCTTCTCGTCTGTTTGTCTCTGTTTTTACTTTAGGGCTCTTTGTAGAATTCGGGCTGTAAATCCGTTTTGTCTCAGAGCTGTTTTTAAACTGTCCATTTCCTGTTTGATGTTATCCTGGGCAGCTAGTCTCCGTGATCTGGTTACTAAAGTCTTGAGGACGGCTTGTAGTTGGGCTGGGTGGTGATGAGAATTAGCATGAAGGTATCTGTTGGTGTGAGTTGCTTTCCTATATACTGCATGGCCATGGGTTCCATCTTCCTTCCTATTTATGAGAACATCAAGGAATGGCAGTTGATTGTTGGCTTCAACCTCCATGGTAAATTTTATTTTGTGATGGATGCCATTAAGGTGGCCTAAAAAAGTTTTGAGGTGTTCCCTCCCATGAGGCCAAATCACAAATGTATCATCCACATATCGCAACCACAAACTGGGTTTAAGAGTTGTTGTTCTTAGTGCCAACTCCTCAAAGTTCTCCATAAAAACGTCGTCATTTTACCATCGATCCCGGCAGGGATCAGTTATCAACTACGCGGATGAATTCCCGGAAACCACCTAAAACATATAGTGCCCGCGAAAACTTAAAAACAAATTATATATATTATATATATATATATATATATATATATATATATATATATATATATATATATATATATAAGGAAGCAGGGAAAAACAACATCCATTGCTGAACACACCACCATGACGTCACACCGAATAGACTTTGAGAACACCAGAGTACTGGCAAATATAGAACACCCAAAATCAAGACTCGTAAGAGAGTCAATTGAAATAGCGAAGAGGCCTCACAGTCTAAACGCACGCAATGAAATCCAGAACTTATTGTAAATTCTATTAAACACCGTACCCGTCCGGACCCGTCCAATAACAACTCAACCGGAAATAACAAATCAGCAGGCGGGAGGCGCTCCCACTGAGCGCCCAGGGCCAATCACAGGCAGCCGTTCACGGTGCCAACCAATAGGCGCCGAGCCGCGACTATATAACACCGTGCGCGCTCCTGAAAATATTAGTATTCGAGTAACTAGAAGCGAAAGCAGAAGGCTACGAGAATTATGCGAAACGACCTGAAGAGGGTAGATGTGACTCTGCCGAAACGTCGTCATTTTACCATCGATCCCGGCAGGGATCAGTTATCAACTACGCGGATGAATTTCCGGAAACCATCTAATACATTTAGTGCCCGCGAAAACTTAAAAACAAATATATATATATATATATTTATATATATACATATATATATATATGTTATATCACACTTCAATTTTTTAACTTTTTAAAAAAGATTTTATTAAAATAAACAAAACAATTATAACTTTAAAATATAAATAACAATGTAACTGACAAAAGTTCTGAGTAATAATGAATATAGTAGAAGAGAAATTTTACAATATATAAGTTTAAAGATGCTGAATAGGCATAGTTGACATGTCGATTCTCACGAATGTCGGCAGCGCCGTAACATGACACCGCACGTGTCGCTGTGTCAGCTAGAATGTTGAATTGTCGTTGCGATATAAGTTCGTGCTAAGTTCATAGTATAAACTTATATAACAACTCCCATCCATATAAAAAAGTTGATGGTACAGCATCAACTTTTACGTGTACTGGACTGTATCGTCGGTTGGATTCAGCTAGCTTGGAAGTGCTGTATTGAGTGGTATGATGGAACCTCTTCTGTATTGACTTCATTGTGAGGAGTATAATCATAATTACTATAAGGTGATCGTTGTGATTGTGAGCCAGGACGTATGCTTTTCTAAGGGTGGTTGTTCCATCAGCTTTTACAGTACCTTAGAATATTGGGAGAGCTTATGGTTGGCAACATCTAGGTCTGGTACATCTAATTCTTGTAGCTGTAGGGGTGTCAGGTTTGGCATCTCATTGGCTGCTGGCATGCCGTTGCAGCAGTTGAAAGGAATGTCCACTGAGTGGTTTCTGTATGTGATGTTTTGGACATTTTTAGAAGTTCTTGTAGCATGGACCCTTGTGTTGTCGATAAAGGCATTGCAGTCGGGTTGGATTTGCAACACTGAATTTGTCGATATGGTTTGTGTCACGACATCTTGCCCTTTGCATTTGATGGTTATGGCCAGTGGTCTTGAAATCGAGATCAACCAAAAGTTTACGTCAATCTCTTGGATATTATAGTCTGCTGCATATAATATTAAACTTTTGCAGGTTGCTGGAAGTGTGGCTGGCTGTTTGAGAAGCTGACCTTCGCAGATGGCATCTTTGTCTATTGGATGTGATATGGCTTTGGAACAAATCTTATGATGTTTAGTTAAAGGCTTGCAGTCACCCAGGTCTTCGAAGGATGTGTATAATAATGAATCGTCATCTCTCGCGATAAATGTTGTCTTTATTGAAAGTATATGATGAAACCCTGTCCAAACATCCAAAATTGGGATCGGATAAAGGTGGTAAAGGGTGTAAATCTCAGGATCAACTAAAGGAATTTTGAGTACAAAAATGATTTTTGTGTTGATTTGAAAAGCTTCCAATTCTATCAAATCAATGTACTGAGCAACATTTGAACTGTAAATAGGAAGTGGTAAATTATTTTCATGCAGTGACTTAGAAATATAAGTTTAAAGATGCTGAATAGGCATAGTTGACATGGCGATTCTCACGAATGTCGGCGGCGCCGTAACATGACACCTCACGTGTCGCTGTGTCAGCTAGAATGTTGAATTGTCGTTGCGATATAAGTTCGTGCTAAGTTCATAGTATAAACTTATATAACAACTCCCATCCATATAAACAAGTTGATGGTACAGCATCAACTTTTACGTCAAGTTCTGGACTTCTGTATCGTCGGTTGGATTCAGGAGGCTGTGTAGCTTTCCTTTGGGCTTAGGGTTTGATAGTGCTGTCGGTGGCGTGTGCTGGACAGCGGAGCTTGGTGTAGTGGTATGATTGAACCTCTTCTGTATTGACTTTATTGTGAGGAGTATAATCATAATTACTACAAGGTGGTCGTTGTGATTGTGAGCCAGGACGTATGCTTTTCTAAGGGTGGTTGTTCCATCAGCTTTTACAGTTCCTTAGAATATTGGGAGAGCTTATGGTTGGCAACATCTAGGTCTGGTACATCTAATTCTTGTAGCTGTAGGGGTGTCAGGTTTGGCATCTCATTGGCGGCTGGCATGCCGTTGCAGCAGTTGAAAGGAATGTCCACTGAGTGGTTTCTGTATGTGATGTTTTGGACATTTTTAGAAGTTCTTGTAGCATGGACCCTTGTGTTGTCGATAAAGGCATTGCAGTCGGGTTGGATTTGCAACACTGAATTTGTCGATATGGTTTGTGTCACGACATCTTGCCCTTTGCATTTGATGGTTATGGCCAGTGGTCTTGTAATCGAGATCAACCAAAAGTTTACGTCAATCTCTTGGATATTATAGTCTGCTGTATATAATATTAAACTTTTGCAGGTTGCTGGAAGTGTGGCTGGCTGTTTGAGCAGCTGACTTTTGCAGATGGCATCTTTGTCTATTGGATGTGATATGGCTTTGGAACAAATCTTATGATGTTTAGTTAAAGGCTTGCAGTCACCCAGGTCTTCGAAGGATGTGTATAATAATGAATCGTCATCTCTCGCGATAAATTTTGTCTTTATTGAAAGTATATGATGAAACCCTGTCCGAACATCCAAAATTGGGATCGGATAAAGGTGGTTAAGGGTGTAAATCTCAGGATCAACTAAAGGAATTTTGAGTACAAAAATGATTTTGGTGTTGATTTGAAAAGCTTCCAATTCTATCAAATCAATGTACTGAGCAACATTTGAACTGTAAATAGGAAGTGGTAAATTATTTTCATGCAGTGACTTAGAAATATTTTGAAGGGAATCGACCAAATCTACTGGGGTTATGATCGAATTATGTACAATTTTTAAGCGGGCGAAAGAGACTGCAGTTAAAACATCATCGAGGGTGTTTTCGATGAATATGTAACTCTCCATCAGGCTTTCACACAGATCCAAGATATTGATTTGAAATTCATGAAAATCAAGATCATTTGAAATGTATAAAATTGACTGATTGATTCGAGAATAGTTTCTCCTCGGATTGAAATTTTTGTAAAGTGTTGTTGAGGCTCGTAATGACTGAGGTTGTTACAGATATTTGTTTCTTCATTAAGTCCTGAATTTGGTGTTGGTCTTTAGTAATTTTAGTTATACAGTCATTTATGTATTCACCATATGTTGCGTCTAAGTTTCCTGAAATAGCTTTCCAAACTGATGCCAGTCCGTAAATAAGTCCGCGTTTTCTTCTGTTAGTAGGGTAAGTTTGAGTGTCAGCAAAGATGTCTGTATATTTAGACTTAGCGGATTTAAAAATTTGTTTCAAGAGGCTAACATGTAACGTGTTTGTATTTTTGCTTTAAATGATTTTGTATTAGTTGTGTTTTCGTTAAGTGTCTCTAAAATTCGGTTTAGTATGGTGTCGTTATTTGAAATAGCACCTCTGAAAGGGCTGAGGTGTTTGAAGACAAGAAGTGTCCATTTGTCGTTTGAAATTTTAAGTGTGCCTTCTTCATGGAAGAAAACTCCTATTGTATTGTTAACGGGGTGTAAGAGACTATTGTTGGAGGTTCACGACTGAAAACACTCCACAGAATCTGAAAAAAGGGATTTATTCAAAATATGGTGTTTTAGTCTGTCAAAGTTAATTTTACTGATTTGGTTAGTCTGTAAGTTTATAACGTTGGCAGAGTTTTTTCTTATCGAGGTGATTTCAAAAGGTCCCTGGAATTTGTTTTCGGATTTGCTTTTAATCTGAGACTCTTTCACGTAAACTTTGTCGCCTACTTTGTATTCTGGTTGGTTAGTCGAAACATGTTTGTCAAATCTAACTTTAGATTTTTGTTTTTGTTGGTCGATTTTTGCGCGGGCAAGTCTATAATAGTAGTTCATTCTGTTGTTAAGGTCCCTAACATATTTGGAAATGAGTTTTTCCTGATCGTATATTGTTTCGGGGGGTCTACTAGAAGCGTGCCAAAAGATGAGTTCGTAGGGCGTGAAACCAGTAGTCTTGTTTTAGTGTTGTTGTAGCAGATAACTGCGTAAGGGAGGACGTTGAATGGATATTCGTCCGGATGTTCAGCTGTATTTGCCCTTATCATTTCCGCTAAGGTCCCGTGAAACCTTTCGATAGAACCATTTGATTCGGGATGGTAGACACTTGAAAAGGATAGTTTTATGTCATATAGTTCGCATAGGTCTCTTATGAGAGTGTTATCAAATTCACGTCCATAATCACAATGGATGCGAAGAGGTGTACCGTAATGTTGGATGAATATTAGAAGGGTATTTACTACAGTTTTAGCTGTTTTGTCACCAATTGGGTAGGCCTGAGTAAATTTGGTGAGTTCATCCCTAATAGTCAGTGCGTAGTTTCTGGTTAAATATTCGAAAATATCAATGTTGATACGTTCGAAGGGCGTTTTTGGTGTTTCAGTTATGATAAACGGAGCACTTAAGTTTTTTTCCACAGAACTTTACCTTTTGGCAAGTTTCGCAGGACATAATAAATTGCTCTACACTTTTGATTAGTCCAGTCCAATTATACTTTTCTTTAATGCGTCGGATGGTCTCGTTAATTCCACGATGAATATATGGATATTTTTGCCGCAATGGTACTGTTGCGGTATAACGGGAATTTCGTCTTGTGAAGGGGTTGTCACGATATTTTGACAAATTTTAAGTTTTACGTCTTTGTCTGCAAGTATAAAGGATAGTGTTTCAAGAATCGGTAGTTCTACATTGTTTTCAATACAAAAAGTTTCGGATTCGTCGAACTGATCTTGGTTGTTATAGAGGATATTAATAAGATGTGGCACAACTGTTCCAGGATCAAAGGGTAAGGGGACAATTAAATACTTTCTATGCCGGACAGATTTGCTGGCTAGAATTTTTTGTGTGTGGGTAGTGAAATTTGTCTCTTCTTCGAAAATATCTTCGATGATTTTGTCCTGCAAGTCATTGAGTTTATTTTGCCAGAAGAAAGTGACTATTCGTTTGTGAGATTTGTCTAGGAGTTGAGAATTGGATATTTCAATTTTAGAGTAATCGATTATTGACTCAGTTTTGTAGAGTTGAACAAATCGATTAAACTCAGCGGTAATTCTTGCGTCATGTTCGTCGTCATTGTCAGAGTTTTCAGGTTGTTCGGAGTCAGTTTCGTTGTTAGCGAAAATTTTGATTTTGGAAATAAAGTCAGTGCATTGTTTAAAGTGGTTGATTTTAATTCGGGAAAGAGCGTCAGCGTTCTGATTTACCTTGCCAGGTTTGTATTCTATCTTATAATTATACTCTTCTAGCTTAAGGCGCCATCTGGCTAGACGACTGCCAGGATCTTTGATGGAAAAGAGCCAAGTAAGCGGACGGTGGTCACACAGAAGTGTAAACTTTCTCCCAAAAAGATAATGTCTGTAGTGCTTGACCGCCCAAACAATGGCTAGCAGTTCCCGTTCTATAGTGGATTATCGAGTTTCTGCAGCGCAGAGTGTACGGGAAGCATATGCTATAGGAAGATCTTTTCCTACGGGGCCTTGTGAGAGAACCGCTCCAATTGCGAAAGCACTAGCATCAGTAGTGAGCAGGAATGGTTCTTCGAAATTTGGGTATATCAAGATAGGGTCAGTTACAAGAGCTTGCTTCAGTTCGTTGAAGGAAGACTTGCAATCTGCGTCGAAGATGAATTTGACGTCTTTTTGCAGGAGTTTCGTGAGAGGCTTTGAAATTTTAGCAAAGTTGGGGATAAAACGTCGGTAATATCCGGCGAGACCTAGAAAAGAATTAATATCTTTAGGAGTTTGGGGCTGAGGAAAATTCTGGATGCATTCAACCTTTGAAGGGTTTGGTTTCACTCCTTCTTGGGTGATAAGATGACCTAGGTAAGCAACTTCCTTACGGAGAAACTCACACTTGTCAGGTTGAATTTTCAAGTTTGACTGTCTAAGACGCTTAAAGACTTCTGTCAAACGGGACGTATGCTCATGGATGTCATCCATTTAAACAAGGCAACGTTCATTCTGGATGCCCAAAAGAACGTTGTCCATGACCCTCTGAAAGGTAGAAGGTGCATTTTTCAGACCAAATGTCATACGAATTAGTAATAGCCATAGTCAACAGAGAAACCGGTCTTGGGAATGTCTTCCTCAAGGATTTCCAACTGGTGGAACCCGGATGCGAGATCCAGTGTCGAAAAGTATTGACACTTACCAAGTTGATCGAGGAGACCAGAAATGTTGGGCAGAGGATATTTATCGTCTACAGTTAGTTCGTTTAACTTCCTATAGTCGATAACAACTCGCCACTTTTGCTTACCAGAAGCATCGAGTTTCTTGGGGACGACCCATACGGGGGAGGACCAAGGAGAAGAAGAGTGCCTGATTATGTCTTGATCAAGCATTTTGGTAGTTTGAGTTTTCACTTCCTCCTTATGGACTTGAGGATATCTGTAAGATTTGGGAAAACGGGCTAGGCATTATTGGTGTCAATTGAATGTTTCACTGCGTTGGTAAAGGACAAAACATCGCCTTCGAGATAGAAAATGTCTTCGAATTCTAAACAGAGGTTCGTGATAAGTTCTCGTTCTTCGTCATTAAGGTGTTCTGTATGAATTTGTTCCCTGATAGTTAAGTTTCTGTCCAAGTTTAGAGAGTCTGTGTATTCTTGTGTATTTAAATTTAGGAGAGGGTATGAATGGTCAAGGGATTCTAAGTGAAGATTGGAAAAGTTAACAGTTTTGGGCATTGCGTTCGCGTTTATTATCGAAGTCAGAAATTCTCCTTTTGAATTAACATGTACAACAGCATTGGGAAGTCGTACTTTGTTAATTTCTTGTGTCGGTAAAATTGCGTCGGTGTTTGAAAGTACACATTTTAGTTTGAAAATTTGTTCGGTACGTGCCTGGATAGTTATTAGATTGTTATAAGTACAAGTTGGCATTTTAGTATTGGGAATGTCTGTCGGTTGTGTGTTAGACTGATTGTGAGCGGGCACTTTATGCAGTGGAATAGTTTAGAAGTTCGTAATTAACTGTTTTGATTTTAAGTCAACAATACATTCGTAATGCTCAAACTCAACATCCAACTCAATATCTAGATTGTAGATAAAAACCTTATGAGGGTTAACTATGGCAAATGGAATAAGAGTTGATTCAGGAATAGGGATTTTCTCGTGCATAATACCTTGGATTGTCACTTTTTCGGGAAATCTTTGACGGAAATTCTTAACGGTGTGTTCTTTAAAAATGGAGATACCAGCTTCGGTATCGATGAGAAGTTTAAATTTTTCGGAAGCATCGTGAATGTAATAAAGATTTTTAGAGTTTACCGTTAAAAGAGGACTTAGAGAAATGCTTGTTCCGGTAAATTCGCATTTGGGTTGAAATCTTCTAGATTCAAATTCTGGATTTGGGTTTGGACTTCGGAAATGGTAGTTGTTGAATCCGGGGGCTGATCTAGGCTCGGGAGTGCTAGAAAATCCTGGTATTCGTGACTGTTCAAAGGTGTAACGAAATTATCGTCTGGAGTTTGTTCAATTTCATAATCGACAGGATTTTGACTGAAATCGTCATAAATGTATGGGCTATTTTCAGTATTATAGCCGTAGTCGCTTACTGAATATTCTTGATAATCAGTATTCAGGTGTTCATTGAAATGATGCGTCCTTTCTGGACGATAGTGAGGGTTTGTCTGTGTTACAGACGGTCGAAATTGATTTGGTTTAAACGGGGGTCTTTGGAAATTTTTCGGTCGAAATGGTGGACCTTGATGGTTGGTATTATTTGGGGGTGGATCTGGCCTCGAAGTTTGATTTGGCCCTGTAAAATTAGGTCTAAAATTTTGGTTGTAAGATTGAGGGTTGTTTTGCTGTCGCAACCGACAATCTACTGCAATGTGGCCTAATCTCCCACAATTTAAACCATTTCGGTGGTTGAATGGGTTTTCGGACCTGAAATGTGGGTTTAGGAGCAGCAGATTTGTGAATTTTTTGCTCTTCAAAATATGACAACTGAAGTTCTCGTCTGATTCGAGAGTGTGCCTCCAGAAGGTCTTTGGGATTGCTGGCACGAATTATTTGGCCTAGACGTGGTTCTAATCCTGTAAAAAGTGTATTCAGAACCATCGTATCTACAAGGGTTGTCTGAGCGTCTTTTTGTTCATTGGTTAGCCCAAAGCATTTTTGGATGCATGAGTGCATTTTCGCACTCAAAACCTGAAGCCTATTATAAAAGGTCAGAGGGGACTCATTAGAAAGTTGTTTGAGGCGTTGGAGATCGTGGATCAAAGAAGACAGATCGCGTGAATCTCCGAAATGTAGTGTCAAAAGCTGTTTGATTTCTAAATATGAAGCGGGGTTTCTCGAGTTGACCAACTGAGCCGCTTTGCCTCTAAGTTTATTTTTAATATGAATGATAAGCAGATATTTGTGATCTGCAGTCGACATATTGTACGCACAATTACATGCATGTATGAAGGTAGCCAAGGAGATCTGGTCGCCTTCAAATTCCGGAATGATAGAAAATATTTCCGATAATCGGTACTTTTCGTTTTCATCAGAAACTACATTATTTGTTGCTTGTGCCATTTCGATGTGTCAGAATTAAAAGTATACATAAGTTGAAAAATAATAAAAAATAAAATAAACGAGGGATTGTAAAATGGGTTTCAATTAAAATATAGTATAAAAATTATTAAGCGAATGTATATAAATGGGGAATAAACGATGTTTTGGATAATAGAACGGTAAAGAATGAAATAATAAAATAAATATGTGAACGTAAATCAAAATATATCAAATAAATATTTCAATTCAAATAATCAAATAATATCTCAATTCAAATCAAAATAATTAAATAAATCAAGTTATCAATCAAATAATTAAATAAAATAAAATATCAAATAATCAAATATTTCAAAATAATCAAATAGTTAAATTCTTTAAAACCTTAAACGTTAGACGATTCACTACTACTCACATCAACAGGAACATTGGAAGATCCGTGTTCTCCTTGTTATCGCAGTTGGGACTTCTTCCAGGTTCTTTGCTCCGTTGAGGGATAGGAATCCGCCGCTACCAGTTATAAGTAAGCTCGTGTTCTAGTAACGTTGACGGATCCTACTGACTGCGCCAATTTATTTATTAAAATAAACAAAACAATTATAACTCTAAAATATAAATGAAAAATTACAATGTAACTGACAAAAGTTCTGAGTAATAATGAATACAGTAGAAGAGAAATTTTACAATATATAAGTTTAAAGATGCTGAATAGGCATAGTTGACATGGCGATTTTCACGGATGTCGGCGGTGCCGTAATATGACACCGCACGTGTCGCTGTGTCAGCTGGAATATATATATATATATATATATATATATATATATATATTCCAGCTGACCATATATATATATATATATATATATATATATATATATATATATATATATATATATATGGTCAATTCAACCCCGATTCAACCCGAAGACCATTTCTCTAATGTGCAGACGATGTTCCCGGTATGCTAGCGGACCTGCTTTGCCCTCCGTTACATGCGAACGGGTTTGTGGGTGCAGGTGTGGACTAAGGTAGGATTTGCCTCCGATACTAGACTGGTCATTCCCGCCAGGAACGGGACCCCCAGTCCGCCACTTCAAACGGCCGTCGTCTACCTTACCACATTACAAGGGTGAATGCGTCGTACGACCGACTAACGAGAATCGACCATCCACCTAGGGTAATATCCAGCTAACGCCAATGCCCTTGCGAGGCCAACCACAAATGGAGAACCACCGGTAACCTCACCCACTGGGGACTTCTGTCCACCCGGACTCCCCATTTTGGTATCTTACGAACACCCCCGTTCGTTTAAGATAGTCCACGCCGATGGGTGAAACGTTCGACTCCCTTGACGGGAATCTCCCCCTTTTACTTTTCTGGGCGAGCGAACATCCGGCTTTCGAGGTGTAGGCGCCTCTACTTGCGGGACGCTATGGCCCAGTTTTAGGAGTAACAGGCAAGAGGTTGGCAAAGGGCTCTCGTCTCGAATACTAGGTCGCGCCCCATACAGGGCGATGACCCGACATCTCAAGCGACGGTCCCACTGTTACCCGCCAGGTCGTCTCATCGCCACAATCCCGAAGGAAAGCAGGTCTGACGACTACTTGTATTAAAGGCTTAACAAGTGAACCTCGTTCCCATTCGCACAATCCCGAAGGAAAGTGTGTCCGGCGAACTACTTGTGTAAAGTTTGACAAGTCACACTTGAGGGTGGGGGCCCTCTCGTTCCCTAGTTACTAACGGGCACCGCCTTGTCGCCAGAAATTCTTCCAATATACATACCTTCGTCTGTTGAATTCCGCTGATTTCTTGCTTGACGTTTCGCCAAAATCTTATCTGTCATTTTCAAACGCTATTGTCTAAAATGCCAGATAAGAGTTTGGCGAAACGTCAAGAAAGAATGCAGCGGAATTCAACAGATGAAAGGATTTACATAGCCTAAGTATTTGACAGATCGCATCGCAGGACTGAATAATACAGATTCGGAAACCTTCAACCTTTTGTATCGGAATTGCGTATCACTTCTTTTAGGTGCTTCATGAGACAAAAATCTAGCAGATTAATGTTCGGAGGTTTTGTTTGAGTTTTTTTCATGGGTAAGTGGAATTTATCAAAACTATTTACCTAAAGCACCCTGGATATTTTAAATTTCTTGTTTCTTAATGACTTTTGAGTATGCAATAGTTTTACTACAATTATATGACTATCTTGGATACAATATTAGACAATTCTTGGACCTGCCTCCTGCTTCATCCCTTGTTTTCATCTCATCCTAACTACTTCTTATTCTCTATTCTGAACTTCACTTGCCAACATTACTTCATTTACCCCATCTCTCCAGTATCTTCTTGGTTGACCAGAAGTGTACGCCACTCCGTTTTCCTATATATCTTTCGGGTTTCATAACATTTCAGCATACTATGAGAGTTTACCTCATGGTATGCTCATCCGTTGTTGTGAACTGTTTTTATTACGTTACTTTCAGCAAGCAGTGCAAGTTTAAGTTTTTACGTAACGCGCCAAATAACACCGAAATTCCTTAATTGAGACCACATGTTTTTTAATAATTTTAGAATTCTACAAGGAAACCAAAAATAATTAGCACTGTGTGTGTGTTATTTAAAGTAACGAACTTTCACTATAATCCTCTGTCAAACAAAACTTTAATTATAAGAAAATAACGAAACCAAATTTTAATAGCTTTTCTCTTAGTAATTATTGAATTAACACAATTACTGCGCCTTATTTTGGATTCAAAATACAAATATACCAAAAATACGTTTCTTTACCTGTAATCGTTGTTTCTTAAAAACGTGTTGCTCATAGAATAATTTCTTGAGAAAATATCCCAGATAGCTCAATTGTAATATCATTTGGCTGTATAAATGAACACACATAAGATAACATAATTGACCGTGATCGAATTGTTAATACGAGTATGAAAACAATCATCAAACTGTTTCAACCATCAATGAA
The DNA here is from genome assembly GCA_034190945.1 of Octodonta nipae. Classification (NCBI taxonomy): domain Eukaryota; kingdom Metazoa; phylum Arthropoda; class Insecta; order Coleoptera; family Chrysomelidae; genus Octodonta; species Octodonta nipae. The sequence goes on along the minus strand of CM067219.1, from coordinate 85,096,315 downwards.
TTGTGGGAAATTGATGTTGGCATAATTTACTACTAGTTTGCCAACATCCGAACTAGGAACAGTTTGTAGTTTCTACGTAGAATTCTGACACTTGCTGATTGATAGTAATAAACAATTTAGTAGTTTCAAAAACAGCGGCCAGAAAATGTTCATTTGTACATAGTAAACGTAACGTCTATATCACAATACAATATGATTTATTGTAATATACTTTGTATCAATGTTTGATTTTTTTTTCAGGTAATGAATGAATGACTGTTGGCAGATGAACTAAAGCAAATTTTCTGAATAAACAGGTAACATGGTAAAATAGTTTTATTTATAAAGTATGCCCTTCCCTAATTATCGCATATTATAAGTGCCTACAATTTATTTTTGCTTACCTCATATTTTCTCATTTTGTAGACACTTCGCCGTAAGTGCTAATTTACTTAATATTATTGGTTTAGGGTATCCCAGTCTTTAACAAAATTACTTTTACTCACTTTTCAATTTCATTTGTATATCTGTTGTTTGGAGTTTTTAGCAGATTTCTCGTTCACTTTGTGAGCATAATTCTTTTATCTATAGATAAATACGCAAAGACAAAATGGTTCGGTACCATTTTCTCCTCTGTCCCTCAACCGATTTTCTGTATTTTTGTTTTGTTGAGTAGCTACTGATCACCTTCAGTGCAGAATGATATGATTAATTTATGATGTTGGTTCAATCAGTAAATAAAATATATTAAAAAAATCATTATTTACGTCCGTACTGTCAATGCTAAATAAATAAATGTAACAGTCCCTCCAGCTTGCTTGATGAGAAAATCATAACATGGATTGACTCGAATGTAAAAGATTAAATAAATTATTCAAAAACATAAAAAATTTGGAACCGTCCCTTAAGTTATTCGCCATGTTATTGAAATGGAACTCAGGAAAATTAATATTACTTAATATTCCCCATTTATTGGGCTTTCACATGTTTGAAACTTTCATAATGTTATTTGATCAATTTATTGCTGATAACAACTTATTAATTTTAATAATATACTTTTAATTTAGATTCTTTTTATTTTTATATATATTTTCATATAAATAATTTGACTAAGATTTCAAAAATTGTTGTTGTTACAGACCGTAAGATTCAAGATAAACAGTTAGATCTGGTAGTCCCAATAGTCATCGCCATCTTTGTTGTAAGGACTTTGATTTAAATTTCAACATTTCATAATATTGTTACTCGTTAGGTTATTATAGCACCATGGTAAAGGTAAGATTTTAATTCAACGAGTAAAGTTCAAGATTGGATTTTCATTTACTCTGAAAAGTTTCCAACAAAAATAGTTATTATTTAACATTCATAAACAGCAGGTGCCGTGTATTTTTTAAAATTTTCCATCCATAATTAGTCATTGCTTACAATTCATTAAAATTTATAAAATTGTATTGAATCTTAAGATATACTAATACTAACTTTTGTGTTGGTTGCTTGCATTTGCTGCTTACGAGTTGAGATCGTTAACTAGAAATGCTAGAAAAAAGATTATAATTCGTTCTATTACTTAATGTATTCAAAATTTATATTAACTAATGTTTACAATATTATATTTAATATTAATTTAATATATAATTTAATGTATAATATTTTTATAGGGAATTAAATTTTTTTATGTAGAAAATTGTAACTACATATTATAAATATATTTAAAGGTCAAGTCTATTTACCTACTGTTTTCCGGCCATGTAATTGATCTCATAGATAATTTATTAAACATTACATAGGCGCATTTCTGCAAAATTCTGCCATTTATTACAAATTATAACGTGGCTGACTTTTAATTAAAATAAACATCTCATTGATATTTTAATACATGAATTATTTAAAATATAGAGACATTCAATACATCTACCGATTTGTTATGGTAAGTTAGGTACCTACATATCTTGATGGTAAAAACATGGAGTAATTATACAGTGATGGGCAAATGTGTGGAACCAAATAAATATATTTGGAATTATTAGAGATATCAAAATCATATTTGGAAGGTGGATACTGCAGTAGATTGCCTATTTGTTTCCAAATTTGTTTACAATTTTGAACTTCCTGTTTTACCGGAAGTAATGTCGATATTAAAATTTGCAATGAAACACCCTGTATAGTATTTTAGTTTCTGATGAAACATTTTATTGCGAATACAAAAATATCGGGTTTGATATTGTTTACTTCAATACTTACCGAGATATTAACAGAAAAGTAACTAAGGAAAGGAAAAATTCGATGGTAGCTAAACTCGGTTCAGATTTCATTTACGCCCGATATAAACAAACCGCTCGGTAAGGATTTGTATTTCTATTGGCCAATCGGGAAATACGCATCAAGAAGTTTGTGACCTTTTTAACATTGTTCATCCAAATACACAAATATCCCGTTCAGTAGTGACGAAAACTTTGCGAAGGTACGACACAAGTGGAACAGTTAGCAATTTCCCAAAAAGTGGACGGTTAAAAAGTGCAAGTAATGAAGGTGTAGCTCAAAATGTTGCTATATCTTTGAAAGAAAATCCTCACTTGTCCACTACCGACCTCGCCACTATGCATGGAATTAGCCGTCGTTCAGTAAGACGGATATTAAGGCGAGAAAAATATCATCCATACAAAATTCGCCTCGTTCAAGAACTCTACGATGGCGATTTCGACAGACGTTTGCAATTTTGTGAAACGATGATGGATATTTGTAACCGTGATAATAATTTTATAAGAAATGTGGTGTTTTCAGACGAGGCTACATTTTGTTTAAATGGTTCGGTTAATCGACATAACTGCCGCTATTGGTCGCAAAGTAATCCTAATTGGGTGCAAGAGGCTCATACACAACATCCCCAAAAATTGAACGTTTGGGCCGGCATTTATAACAACAGAATCGTGGGACCCTTCTTCCTACAAGAAACTTTAAACGGAGATAGGTATTTACAGCTCTTGGAGACACAAGTTATTCCGGCATTGGAGGTAAATGGACAATTACCAAATAATATCTGGTTTCAGCAGAATGGAGCACCACCCCATTACGCTCGCATTGTTCGTGATCATTTAGATAGGACATTTAATCACAGGTGGATTGGAAGAAGGGGTACTTATGAATGGCCTGCACGAAGTCCCGACCTTAATCCACTAGACTATTTTCTGTGGGGTTACTTAAAGTCTAAGGTTTATGTTGATAGACCAAATAATTTGCAAGAATTAGCTGCAAGAATAACTCTAGACATCTAGAGAATTACACCAGAAGTAATAGCTAATGTTACTAGAGAATTTAAAAACCGACTTGCTTATTGTCAAGAAGTAAACGGTGCTCAGTTTGAACAGAGATATTTACTTGGTTCCACACATTTGCTCATCACTGTATATCGAAGGAACGTTATATGCTGTTAGGTTGGTTGGCAGTTACAGGCTACCGCTCTTTCAGACCATCATGCGAAGATTATTTTTGATAGTTCAGCATAAAGCGTTGTTATTGTTTAGCGGTAAAATAGTCAATGTAACAGATCAGTATTGATTTTTCGGACAACATGCAGTAACTTTCATATTAAATATTCTGTTTTTGATTTATCTCAATCTTCCGAAGCTGTTGTCAAAAAAAAAACTTAAGTCAGCGGACAATAGAGAATATATTAAAGATTGAAGTTTTCATAGGGTTGTTTCTCTTTTCTTTAATATTCATGAATTCGATTGAAACCGTGAATGACGGATACTTTTAGCTTGCAAAGAACAATCTTCCAAATATTATATCAAACATTTTACCAGGAGAGGTTCTAGCCAAAAATTTCATGCATTTGCCAAATTTATTTTCAATACCTATATTTTATTAAATTTTCATTTTCTTTTTATTTCAATAGATTTGTCAATATGACTAGAACAATTTTTGGTCGTTACACCTTCTTCTCCGATTTCTCCTCAATTTTGTTTGTTATAAAAATATACTTTTGACAAAAGGAACCCCAATAATATTTACAATTTGATGAAATAGGATCGAATTTCGACAACTGGGCGACCACTAGTTGTTATAAAATAGTACACATTTTAGCTTATATAAAACATTTTGATTAACATTTAAGCTAATAGTGAGTATCGTTGATAAAATAAATGTATTGGGAATTCAGCCGGGGGCGTGGCTTCTACTTGCGGCAGAAGCGGTTACTACTCTAAAACGCATTTTTAAATCAGCTGTCGTGTTTTTATATGGAAGTGTATATGTACATGTCATTAAAATCAAATTTATAATAAAAATTAAAAAAAAATGAAAGTTTCAAGAAATTTGTGAGTTTGCAACTACTCAACCTAGTCATAAGAGTTTCATCGGCGGTGAAAATATACATGATGCAGGGCATCTAATCAAATGTGGTCTACAGCAAATAGATACTAGTTGTGATAATGAGTATAAAATAATTGCATACTGTCTACAAACTTCTCATTTAAAAAATCAACCGCATGAAATTGTAGGCGTAATATCATATGATGGAAAAACAATGGGAATCACATGTTCGTGTATGTTTTATTAATATTTTATTAATAAAAAATTCTTGCAGTAATACACTATATTATGGTTTATTTATAAATAAACAAAGATATAAGAAGGCAAAGGTGGCGTCTTCCTAACCTATTTATTATATTAACAGAGAAACGAATGTGGCAGTTGATTTTGGTTGAACGAGTTATCCCAGTTTAAAATAAAAAGATCAAAACCGGCCTTATACTTAGATAATATGACACGTTAATAAAAAAGTAAATCCTATTATTTTACTGTTATATTACAGAAATTACTGGGTATATTGTATATACTTTCATGACTCAATTGGGTATTAGAAGATCTAGGCAGTCAATAAAAAAAGTTTTATGTAAATAAAAGTAAGCAAATTGCAAATATTTAAAGCTTTCTTATAATTTCATCTATAGGTTCAATTATTTAAGGAACATATGAACGAAATTAAGTGTATAGTGGCTGATTTTGAAAGCTTCTCGTTTATCTACAACATTGCCCATAGTAGCAAACACTATTTCACAGGTAGATTTCGTATAAAAGCAAAACACCGTTTTTTTAGGGAAGCTTTGAGGTGATGGGGTTAAAAAACGAATAGACTGAACATAATTTGTATGACAATTATTCATGTTTTATCGTTAGAACACGTTTGTACTGGTTCTGGTCTACTGTTAATTTTGTTAAGTATATATTTTTTAAATGGCCTGGGCTATTAAGATTTATTCTGTAAATACAGTTTTTGTAGATATTTTTTCATTTTTGCTATTTTGTGCTATCAGTGGCGCTGCTCCGCGTATTGGGAAATATTTTTAATTTTTCTATTTCAAGTGTCGTAAGTGAGTTTGAAGAAACCAATGTTTCTCCCAAAGGTAAGTGCGGACAACCATTTTATCATCTTCTCTCATACATGATATTGGCTATTGCTCTTAAAAGAAAATATGTCGTTTCGGTTGTCCAAGCAAAGTTTTCAATAATATCATTTCGTAATGTTTGATATTTTCAAAGAAAAATCTTAAGTACTCGAAATTGAGTTAAATAAATATCTAGCCTACCAAATCTCTCTTGAAATAAATACATAATATTATTATCAACTGATAAAAAGAATGACTACACTTTTTAAACGTTTTTAAATAGATGAATGTGAAATATATAGAACGTTTGAAATACGCCATCATGGCAAACCATATTGAATTTGTGCTCGTTGACGAAACGTTGACATTAAAACCTGAGTCACGAGCACTTTTCAAATTCAAAATCAATAAGCGTTAGATTTGCCACTATGCATTTACTGCTTTCATTGGTATTCCCATATCAGAATTCTAATAATCATTTTGGTCCTCTTACTGGCAAGTGCGCGCGTGCAAAAAATTCAAATCGTCTGCTGAATATTAAACCATAACTCCTGAAATATATTTTAGTGGATATTAACCGAAAAATTCAGGCCGTGTCAGAACGGGTCTATCGATTTCTGATTCTGGAACCATAAAACAAATTGGAACTAAACTCGGATTGAATCAAATATTCCTCTCCGATTGCGTCATATTCAACTGAATTCCGTTTAGCTCAAGCTCACGAGCTTGGTTTCCTACAGTTACCTCAGCTCTCGAAGCATTCCATTTGATAAGGATTCTCCCGAAAAAAACGTTGTTCTTTGATGTGTTTTTTAGCGGTGTCTGTTAAAATACTCGTTTAAAGTATATCCCACTTTGCGGATCTCATAAAATTAGATTATATCTGAAAATACAGCAGATTTACAGTTCAAAGATAAGGTTTTATAAAAACATTTCTTTCTAATATAATTTTCGATATTTTCAAGTCTCAAATGCTGTTAACTTTTTCAATAGCTTATATCATTTGTTCGCTAGGTGTATGAAGAAACAAGATCCTCATTTGGAACGTTTATAAACATAAACCCGAGGACCCTTAATAGAGTGGTTCAATAAAACACCAAACGTTTAACCATTTATTTCAGACTGCTTTGCCAATACTAAGTATGCTTATTTACTACTTTAACAGTTTGTCAAAATGGTTGTGACAAAAGGACGATATATAACTGATATTTCATCTTCAATTCAAATTGAAAAACAAATTGAAGACAAATTTAAAGATCAGAGAAAATTAAGAACTACATGTGAACAGCCAATGAACATCTTAAGGCCTTTTGGAATAATCGAGCATATTTTATTGGGCGCAAAATAAAGCTATAATGTGCACATGGTCTTGCATTGGAAGTAAAAACAGTATTTTTGTAATGACCCTTGGCGTCGGCATGAAATAAACGAAACTAAAGGGATTTGAAAAGTGATGCCAAGAAGCAACCCTTAAGTTTTTCTAATGAAGAACTAACTTGGAGGTTTGAGATGAAGAAGATAATATTTTTTCAAAAAATCAATGCCATGAAGAAATGAATGGGTAAAAGTGAACTAATGAAGAAGAATAATTTGTTAGAAGAATTGGGCTTGAATTACTAAGGAGAATGTCTCACAAGAATTACGAGTCAACCCTACTGCAATGCTTTAGTGATGGTGTTGGGGGATGATTATTTTCTATTTTTCTATTTTTGTCTATTTATGCCAAGAAGTTTTTAATATAGATGCGTAATATAATGCGTAGAATAATAAATTTTTTAGTTTTCTAACGAAGTCCAATAATTTCAATTCTTAAAATTTCTTGAATTCTCAATACAATAGGCATCAATTTGTGAGCAATGCTTGTTGTTGATCCCAAGGACCACGATGAATCTGAGATGTGGATTGTCTAAGGATATCGGTCTTTGGAAACATGTCATATTCCATAGCAACAGATAACGAAATATTACATACAAAGTAATTTTAAAAAATCTTTGCCAACATAAAATATTTTTACTTTCATAATATAAATAACTACAAACGGGATCAACTTTCAACCTTGAGAGAGTCATAGTTACGACCGGCGCGGGGGGGTCTGGATCCCCAAGGACTCGTCGTGTCTCATGCGACTCGTAGAGTCACCATCAACTATATTACCAGCAAAAAAGAGTTTGTATGCTGGTCCGACACCTCTAACGACGGCCTCTGTCTGGATACACCGCTGTGTTGGAGCGATCGAGCCTTTGTGTTTAGTCTCCGGTCTCAATATACCCACAGCGGAGTTCCCTCGTTACAGCTTTTAATCCCACACCCGAAGATTACAGGCGTCCGGTATAGCGCATATCTGGACAGGAGATCCGAGTCAACCCAAAGTCTATGCACCTTATGTATGGATGATGTTACCGGTCCATGAGCGGACCGGGAGCCCCACACATCGGCCGGGGCTGTATTTATAGGTGTCCAGGCGCGGATGAGTATAGGATTTGCCTCGGATTCTACACTGGTACACTCCCTTTCCAGGGCAGGAGCCCCCCGTCCGACACCTCAAACTGCCGTCGTCTATGCCCCCGCTCTCAAAGGCATGCACATGAATAAGACTTAGAGTTCACATATGTCCGCCTAGGATTGATTTCAGTATTTAGATGGGTAATGTGATTAGGCGTATAAGTATCAATTTTTCCAAGTTGGTTCGCTGATTGTTAAGAGGACACCAAGAAAATGAGGGAGGAATTGGACTCAATTTCTTTATAAACTTTATATTTTAACGTATACTGTTTAGATATTATAGAAATGTGTTTAATGAATTTGGTGCCCTCTAGAAATGTGTCGAAACTGGCCAGAGGTTCTCTAGAACCAATCGCTGTCTACCAATGATTTTGTCTTTATAATGTTAGCACGCTCTAATTTGCTCAGTGAAATTGCTTCGTCGCAACATCATTTGTTGGTGAGTTTGTGATGGCCTGGGTAGGCATTTTATTGACCAGCCGCATAGAGCTTGACATAAATAGTGGAAGCCTTTCAAACGAACGATATATCCTAATGATTTGACTTTACCATACCACTTAGTTCGTCATTCGCGATAATATCAGATCTCATTTTGTTCGGATTGTTCACCTGGAGCAAGTCGGAACTGATAGCCTGCTGGTAGCCTAATTTTTAAATCTAATTGAAAAAAGTACGTTTAAGTACGGTGCTCTACAAATATGAGACCGGTTCAAACAAAACATTTACGTTATGATCATAAATGTAGAAGAAAACATAGCGCATGCAATTTGCTGAGAAAATACTTAACTAAAGGTTTCTACCCTGTCGTATTTTAACATTTCAAATATAATTTGTCAATATTTGAATGCAGCACAGGGAATACCATACCTAATTATTATTCTTTCCAAATAACACCAGTGTGTTCCACTCCAACAACTTGAGGGAATACGATGAGAGCACTATTCAGATCACTACTCATCCAAACTGATATTATGTGTATAGATAAAAACTTTCTATTCACTGAGGTAGAATAATAATACCAACTCGTTTTCACAAAATTATATTCTCTTCGCTGAAGCACATAGAAGGTGCAAAACCGAGAACAATGTTGCCTCAGAATATATAGTAAAGGGTTAGTTGCTACATTTGTTAGTATTTTAAAAAATAAACACATACTGTTTGAGACCAAACTACACATTGCTTCACTTTATTTACATTTCAGAAAATTCTTAGTGTCCTTATTGTCAGTAAGCCAAAAATATAGGCGGAATAGGACAATCAAAATAAACGGTTTGTTAAATGCTTGCCAACGTTTCGCTTTATTATATTTAAAGCTTCATAAATGAAAGCTCTTATTCTTTCATTTCTTCTGGTCATAGTTTTTCTGAAACTTTCAATGTATCCATACGTTTGTCTCTCTGTCTTATAAGATTCATCCCCAGTATTCAACATCAAAATCTGATTTATGCCGGATGACGAATTCACCTAAATTTATTACCAATTCTTTGTCGCCCTGAACTAATTTTGGTCCACCGGCAATGACTAGCAGATGGAAGTCATCCCCGGATGACTTGAAAGTCTTGGTCACTATATTCAACAGTATCAGTATCGTATAAGCTCTTTAGCATTGATGGTACTCTGCGTTCCTAATTGCCGGTGTCTTCGTAAAAACTACGTCTAGTGGTTGCCCGATGGACTGGTGGATGGTTTGGTTAGTATATGATTGGCTGCCTCGGGGTGGAGTGCTGTGTCAGCCTAGCTATGTAATTCTTCTTATATATCTATACCTGGGCGGTGGTAGGCTAAGGCTGCATTCCCTCTTAACGTAACGCCTACACCCTTATCTAAAATATTCTACTCTGCTGGACATGATCTTCTTATTGATCTCGCTAAATTGTCTCCTAACTGATACGCTTCATCAAAAAATGCTCTTGCTTTTGGTCTATGACAGTTCTTTAATTGATTTTGTGATTTTTAGCCATTAACAATTCAGCAGTACAAAAAAGTATTCACCATATCTTGGAAATAACACCACAAGTCGGTATATTTCCAATATTCCAAACTTTTCAAGAACTAAATCAGACACCATTCTCAATGGTAGTAAAAATTATCACAACGGCATTAAAGAATTTAAAAAAATATAGCGTTCATAATGACAATTGTGAAATTTTGATGAGATGAAATATTGTAATACATGTTAATATCAAATTTTGTACTCCAAAATTGTCATTATAAAATTTTTCACTATATATTTTCTTTATATCCATTGAGCAAATTTTTCATTGCCATTGATCTGAAACGTTTATAATATTTGAAATATACTTACTTTGCCGTGATTATGGTGTTATTTTCAAGACATACGAATAATATCTCCTTTTCCCAATACGTATAGTTTAGGAACTACAGAATATAATGACAGAATATGATCCAGTATATCTTGCAATTTCTTTCCATGGATTGTACATTTAAAACAGTTAGCTAAATTTTCTACAAACATTTTTTATCGATGAACATTTTAAAGATTTTAGTATAGTATAGGGAACCAGTGAATATATAATTTTATGGGTCGATATTTAAGCAAACGATTTTTTTGTAACATAATTGGAATTTTAGTTAGTTAGACACCTAATGTGCTTGTTATGTTTTTAAACGACGTTTATCCTTAACGAGAAAACAAATAAAATGCCAATGAAAGAACAAATTTTAATTTAGTTCAAATTAGCTTAAATTATGTATTCTGTTAATCCTTTATTCAATACAAAGGACGACTACAGAAACTAACTCTGTCCGTATTCAAGTCAGGTCTTCTGTAATTGTTTAATTGTTGATCGAAATAAAACGAAAAGTCAATTGGGATAGAGTGCACCAATTTTGTATGCAAAGTGCACTTTCGAATACTTTAGGTTTTCATTAAGGACTCAATTATGATTCTTTAAGAGATTTATTCGAAGTCTGGTTACTTTCGAAGTCCGATGTTAGAAATTAAGTATTTTAATTTTAACGGAATATGACCTGAATGCAATGATTTATTAAATTTCCGAATTTAATTTTAGTTAGCTATCACTGGAATTTTAAATAGACATATTAGCAATAGTTAGTTGTATATTTAGATTATTCAAAGCAGGTAATAATTGTTGATTTTACTGTAGATATTTCATTCATAGAATTCTGTTTAATTAGTTACAGTAGACCTTATGACCATTTCGCATATATTTTTTAGTATTTTTTTTCACATTTTCGTTTCAGAATATTTATTTATGTTTGAAATTTTGCATGATCTAGCTAATACTGTCTATTCATTGGGATTGTCTTTCTTTTTTTGTCATGAAGACAAAGTTTATTACGATAATTTCTAAAGTACTTATTTTCTAGATCATCATATATTTTTAAAATGTCTATTTATTAATAACGATGTAGACGGTATGAAAAATACTAACAGCCAGAGAGTATAATCTCCTAAAAAGAAACGTATTCTGTAGTTTTGATGACTTGGAGATAATCATTTAAGAAGTTGCATTTTCTTTTAATAGGGATATGCCTTTGACTATGAATATTGCTATGGACTTGGATTCAATATCCATTAACAAGTTGACTTTGAAAAATACTATTTCAAAACAACAAATTTTATCAAATGTAATCGCTAATCTCTGCCTACAATTCTATCCGTATTTATAGAGAACATTAGGATTTCACGTCAGTTCTGTAGGGTTATGGACTACTAGGTGTTAGGTTAACAAGAATACGGATGTATTTTCACCTCAATCACATTACTGACACCAGGCTATGACGTCCTCTAAGTAATTTACCCAGTAAAATCATTGTCGTATTTTGTCCAGTGTTTTGTTCATATCCAAATGACCACCGGTAATCCAGTTATCCACTTCTGTCAGAGCGGTGGCTATCTTTTGCGTTGAGGCTGCTAGTTGAGACTTAGTTTCTCTGCCATCATTGCTCTGCCAAATCTTCTTCAAACTCCCATTCACTACACTTAAGTCTTAGAAGGACCAATTGGGGATATAATTACTTCAGGATGACTGTCTAACTATTCGACTCATCGAGGTATGCGTTCATTTCATGAAAAGACTGGTTCAATATCTCGGTCAGCCATTTGAGCGTGTATACGTTGTTCTGTTGATCAATCCTCATTACAGGCACTCGAATTTGTCGAATAAAGATGTCCTCTAGTGTGTTCTGGCCATATCCACAAGTCTGTCGACAAGGTCTTCTGGATAAGGAGCCTGCGTTGTTATGCAAACAGCCGGAAAGACCATCTATCCATCCCTCTAACAAGTTGTCCCTCTGTTGCCTTCATGTATATACAAGGACCCATTGAAACATACAAAAAAGTCATGTAAAACGGTTGTCCAGTCCAGTCCAGTTTAGGAAGAGTTCAATAAATTTGTTAGTAACACTCTTTTGTCTAGTGGGCAATGAGCTGATGATCTTCAATGCGTAAACAAGTCTTCATGAATTATAGCTAAGAACCATTTCGATCACGTGAGCTTTCAAAAAGAAAAATCATCAAAATCGGTTCATTCGTTTAGGAGCCATAATGTCACAGACATACACATCGATTGCACAGGTACACACCTCAAACTTATAACAACCCTCGTTTTCCGACTGAGGTTAGAATTACATATTCTTATCTTGCTTGTATGTCATACTTCAGAGTTATATTATCAGAGGGACAATATGACTGTTTTTGTGTACACTGATAACATAACACCAAGTATTTGGACTTATAACGTTATGACATTTGGCAAACAGTTCGTTTTGACTATATTCTTATGTCTAGCTGTGACAATAGCACGCGGCTATATGCTATGGCTTCAGTTGCATATTTATATAGGATTTCAATTTATACCCCACAATTTTCGCAAAACGTGTAAAGACTCCACGGAACATGTAGACATAAAGGCAAATATTTTTAAAAATTCATTCTATTTGGAAATCACAGAATTACATTTCAATTTTATTTATAAATAAGTATGGGATAAAAATATTAGTTTTCACTTACTATCTCAACATTTTGTTGGTTTCATACTATCCGTGGAGCGATACTAACATATATATGACTACGGAAAACAAACAATTGATAACATAGTTCACTGCGAAGGTGCGGTTCCTCGCAGTTCCAGCTAAACTCTACGTGGATTTGAACCAGCGTTATTTGTACATTGTTTTCATTACGTTTAGTAATTGTTTTGTTCTAATTTCGAAGTATCCATTTCCTATTTGTTTTACCAGTACAGCAACGAATAATTGATACATTTATTACCGTTACTCACTAACTGTGAAATTAACTTGTTCCGTTTTTACATTCACCACAAATTAATTTTGGAATTTAGTTATGCGTCCATTCAAAATTGGTCGCTCTCGACGATGTTATGTATGTATATGTACGCTAGTTGGCGAGTTTTTTCCATCTAGCCCATTATTTTTCGGCACTGTAATAACTTTTCTTGTCAAATGTTTTAATGCTTGTTTATTTTTCATTGCTTTTAGGGATTCATTTCAAAGATAATTTGTTTTGATGGGAGGTTGTTAATTTCGAACAATTTTTAAATATAAATACAACATACAATTTTTTCATCGCGTTACTTTCATTATAGACATTATACGAGTAACTCATTGCAGAAGGTTTGCTGTGTGTCTTTGTACATCACAGCAATTAGTCATTAGATAATGTATAGTATCTGTATATATATATATATATATATATATATATATATATATATATGTGTATGTATAGATTTTTCAATCTATTGAACGCAAGACAAAAGATTGTTTCCAGTCGAGAACTTTCATCAGATTTCCTTTCCTCAACTAATTGAAAATTGGATTATCTAGGAGTTTTAGGAAATTCTAGCCCACAGAGAGATCCCTCCAAAGTCGGATGTCCTGCTGTGTTTAACGCCGCTTTCCTATAACGATATATGTTGTGTTGATTCATAGCAACCAGGTATTTATAAACTCAATATATTAAAAATTCAATACAAAACCTACCTTGGCCTACTCAATTGCTAGGCGACTGGTGTTAATCTGGAACATTTATGGGTGAGGGTAAAATTTCAAAATTACAAATTTTATTTTATTTTAAGGTTATAAAACTTGTAAGTGAACATACTGTAATAAACATCGTGGGTTCAAATTAAATTTACTAACACAAATTAACTTTCGCTTTCTAGAACTTTATTTACACACACATAATAATTCCAATATTTATGTACACCACCTGATCGGTTCGAAAACAGTTCATACCGAATATAAACTCGACTAACACAAGCTGAACCAACTCTGAAATGTACAACTGTCCTTTTTATAATTAACATCGAATTTTCTCCGTCTTTCTGGATGGGTATTCCATTGTTGGTAAAGTGTTCGATGTCAACGCTTTTTGCTCCATAGAAGATTCCGGTTACTGCCGTTTTTATTATCCCAGACGGTAAATGTTTAATTTTCATCGGAATGACTAATGTAGGTGTCTCCAGTGGCGGAAAATATAAATTTTATAATAATACCTAATCAGTAACAAACAGTATGAAGTTGTGATATAATTTCACACCGACTATGTCATAAATATACATGTTCCATAAAATGAAGTGGTCAGTGTTTTCCAAAAAATCTGTATTCAATACTTTCACTTGTTCTCAAAACAAATATTTCAATTCCCAGTCGATAGGCTCGGATATAATAAAAAATATGCAAAATATAAACAAAAGAGGATTGCATAAAAAAATAAAAATATTGTATATAAAAAAATATTCAAATTGTGAATTTTAGTATAACTACAAAAAAAAACAATAGTGAAATTTACTATATTTATAAAAAAACCTAAAGTGATTTTTGGAAAATAAAAATATCCAAAATTGATTCTATACTCAGAATGACATCTCTATGAAAGAGTAACCTGTATAAACTGGTAACAGTGAAGCTTTACCCTGTACAATGTGTTCAAAAAATGCATACTACCAGATATGCATCAAAAACTGTTGTTAATACTGTGCTTCTTAAATAGACTGTAGTCGTGAAAACTCAAAGCCAAGTATTTCTAAAATGTCCTACTGTCATAACTAAATTCCATCCACCAATAGCTACACAGTAAATGTATCTCATATGGTCGACTATAAAATAGCCATTTGATGAACAACTACACTTTCTAAAAATGCTTCCAAAACTCCATAAAAAAATTACAGGTCTAACCGCAACACAACGGTTCCATTACAGGCAATAGTTTCTCGATAAAGCAAGTAAATATTTGCATCAATCACACTGGCTCTGTAGTGACTAAACGTTTCCACTATAAAAACCCTCGCCGTGAAATATTTCCTTAAAAAACAGCTCTACCATAAAGAAAAAACAGTTAAAAAAAGAGTTCCATAGTAAGATAATATTCCACCATGAGAAGGAGCTGCACCGTGAAAAATGGTGCATTGTAAGTCCCTAAAATACTACTTTGTAAAACAACTATTTTATTTCAACAAGATGGCTACGCTTACCTCTTAGAAAAAAACGTTATTCTCTAATCTGAGAATTTCTTGACCATTGACATATCTTCCCAGTTTATTATAATACCCAGAGATTTATAATTATTTTTATGTGTTCTTAGGAAATAACACCACAATCGAAACAAACATCTGTTTATTCAAGGCACCAAATGTTTCTAGGTCTACCCTGACCTCGTTTTCAATGGCTTTAAACATGTATTGAAAATATAAAATGTAAAATGAAAGTTCGATATATGACATTTAAGTTGACAGAAGAAAAATTTGTTGTTTCTAGATATACAGGTAGCACAAAAAATTCTAAAGATCATGTATTACAGTTAAGCAGCTGTCAAGTTGGAAGAACTTGAAAGACTTGTCTTTAGAATTTATTATTATTTAAGTGTCGTTCCTAGGTACGATTTTGATATAAAATGTGATCAAAGATTTCTTTTATTTCAGTTATCCCATTAACGTCATATGGGAAAACCTAGGAAAAACCTTATGAACTACCTCGATACTAGGTTGTTCAAAATGAGATGGCTATTAGTAATTTCTTCCTTAATTGTCAGTAACCAGATACGATTGAATTCTACAGAAGTAGAAGCGATACAATCGTCTTCATTCAAAAGAATTACTCTTTTATTTTCCATTTTGTGTTATGTATTCTTTGTGAACTATAAGTTAATTGTCAATCCAAGCATGTTCACAAATTTTCGATTTTTCAAATTGTCGTTTCTTTATGTAATTATTGTGTTCATTAATTCGTACGTTTAATGGTCTCGGTGTTTCTCCAATATAAAATTTATTGCATTCTCAAGGAATCTTGTATATGCAGTTTTTTGAGTTCTGAGTTAGGTAGATATATTATTCACCCAGACAATGAACAAAGTGCTCAAGGATTACTCACACTCGAATTAGTTCTGTGGACCTACTAAAAACAACACCAGCTAAAATAATTCTACAGTTATAGAGACATCCTTTAACAAAATAATTCATAACGGTAGGTCGATATGCCTTAAATTTTTCACATGTTACTGATTTTACCAAGGTATGGAAGTCCTACATGCAATCTAAGCAACTTAATCATTTAAATTTTCTTTTTTTGTTTATTTGCATGCAACAATTTTAATTATTTTCAATATTCTTAATAAATATTATCTTGTCTTTAATTTAATTGCGAAAGTTTTTTTCAGAAATGGGCACCTTCAAAGTTCGAGACGAAATAAATTTAAAACAACGTGTATTTGACATTTTCTTACATTGTTTCAAATATATATATATATATATATATATATATATATATATATATATATATATTGACCCTATTTGTAAATAATTATTGTTATTTAAATTATTCTGAAGATAGTATACAGATAGTAATTGACAACGATCTGAAGTTAAAACGCCTCCACTCCAGATAGGTAGACAACATACAAAGAACTTATTTGTACACAGAAAAATAGGTTGATCTCATTCTAGAATCTCCTTTCTCTATGAACGTCTGTAATGAGGACGTTCTGTAAAGGTCATGAATCTTAGAAATTGTTGGCGAGGACAGAAAATTCACGGACCTCCTCAACAATCATTTCAAAGTTAGATCATAATTGTTCCGAGCAATATTACTATCTAGTGCGTCTTACAGCAAATCCTTATAGACTACTTTTTGTATCTTTTCATTGGTCTGTGCGAATTCGGATACTCTCGGATAAATCGTCATTAACATTAAACATGTGCAGATCTTTACTATTATGTGTCACTGCTCCACATGATCGAATTGTTCCAAATGATTTGAAACACGAACATCAGCTTGAATGTATCATTCGGAACTATAACTTGTCACATCTCAGTTTAGTTGTACATTCGATCTTGTCGGTCTATGAATCAGTGGCATCAGTGAGAGAATGATACTGTGGAATGCATTCGGCGTCAAAAAGATTAAAAGTATGCGGAAACTTGGTCACACGATATGTCAAAGCCTGGTGTCTCACTCGTTTTATTCAATATTTACATATAATTGCTGTCGGTTGAGGAAATATTTTGCCAATTATTTAATATCGGTGGATATTTTAACGACTACTTCTTTCTCTCTTTCGTGGTCTTTTGAATAACTTTTTAAGTGAGAATGAAGAGATCGATTTCATAATTGCTTGCAGTTATATTTTAAAAGTTAACTTTTTAAGAGGTTACCTGCAATTAGCACAGGATGTGCGGTATGTATAATATAAGTTCTTAAAAACTTGCATACATATATTGCAACCGAGTCGGCAAAGACACAGAAAGCATTTATAGGTATAATGATAAACACTTTCTTTGTTTTTGTTCACATCCATAAATAGTCAACAGTTGTGGAGATCTTTTAAATTGTCAAATGCTTGTTCTGTGCATAGAATATACCATAACACCTATAAAATCACTGCAGATTTCTCCCTCTTATACATAACAGCAAATTTCTCCGAAACTAATGGCGGATAAGAAATTTGGCATCAGTATATAGCTTGCTGATCCGATCAGGAGTGGATAACGTAATCTAGGGGTACTTCTGGCGGGAAAATTTACAAAAATCGATTATCCCCCCATAATCTCAGAAACTATTGAGCCTCAAACTTTCAAAAATATAGGTAGGGACTACAGGACGTTTGTCCAAAGTTTTCCGGACAAATAAGGAGAAACCCCTGATATTAATTTTAGGGGGCAAATTATAGAATTTAAAGAAAATTATTATTATTTTTTTCAAACGTTTTATGTAATGTGTGAATTGAAATGACTCATTATGGGGAATATAAGTAATGTTATTAAATAATTTGTTAAAAAGTTAATAATACAATATTCAAAATTCGACCCATTATCTCTTATATCTGCGAATATATTTTATTAGTATTTTGTAAAATAAAGAATTAAACAAATTAACTTATCACTTAAATTTACACTTTTTGATGTGACTAGTTTCGGCAAAAGGCTATACTATTATCAAACAGCAGCAAACGGATGAATAAATTTTTAAAATAATTTCTTTTCATTTCTAATAATATATTATTTATAATTTGACCCATTTTCCCATTTATCCTGTAAACTCCAACAAATATAATCTTTTGCTTCACTGAAAGTTTATTGTTAAAATAAAGCGTAAGTCCTAATCTTAATTTTAGGGGCCACATTAGAAAATTAAATAAATACTTTTAGAAAAATTAACCGCATCATGTAGCAGATAAAATGAAAAGGCTCGTTGTGAGAAATAAAAGCGTATATTTTTTTATAAATTTAAAACGTTTAGTTTAAAAGATATTAAGGAAAATATTAGGAAATTAGTATGCGAGTCCAATTCGCATTTGATCAAACTATTTTATAATTACTTCAGTTAATTTTAAATTCAGACGTGTTAACTTTTTGACATGTTTAACATTTATGTGAATCATGGGATTGCCTCCTAGTACATGTTAGATACATTGCACACATTAATATGTTTGGCGTTTTTTAAGTTGTTAACATTCATTGATTGGTTTCTTTTTAAAATCTGGACGTAATGGTTCAACTTTACTAAATGAAGAATTAAAGTAGAATATAACAACCAAATGCAGGAGATTAATACGAACGATATTGTTTATGCTGGCTGTTTATGAGGTATTAAGTTTCCTTGAAAACAGTTGTTCTACCATGTAATAATTGAATATTCTGTCGAGAAAAACGTATCCAATTCTGAAGCAACCATTCTTCTTGGTTACTGATTGTTGTGCATTTTTATAACATTGATTGCCGTCGTCTTCAAGTTTTCAAAATTTTCGCAAAATGATAAACGCTTGTTCGCTAATTTATAAAGACGACTTCAAGTTTTCACCACTGTTACAAATTCTCCTTTCGAGATATTAGAGTATTCCTTAAAAAGTTTTGCTGCGCCTTTCCGTCCTCTTCGAAAGTTTTGTATTTCAAGTGCAAATAATTACCCCCTACAGAACATATATGCCAAATACATGTGAACATTTGTGTATGTGAATATATTTGAGAATTATTCAATTATTAATGCAAAGATATTCATATTATACGTTAATAGAATATCAGACCTTTATTATGAATTACTAATTTTTATGTGAGGATTATTCAGTTTATTACTGAGTAAAGATATGTGAAAATGGTTGGTATTTTGCCTAAACTATACCCAACAAAGCAATTTAAGAGGAAAATGCTGCATTAATTTAAAAATTAATGGACTATTAAACATGAGACCACACAAATACAAATTAAATGCGGTTTTTGAATCGTCCTTTCTCCGCAACGTTTATAACAAATAGGCTTGTTAAAATAATATATATTGTGTTTTAACAAGCTACACCAAAACCCTCTCTAGCGAAAATAATAATTGGCTGCGTTCATTCATCATGAAGAAAAAGCTCCAATTTTTACAGCATATTTTATTACGAATGTTTGTGCAATATATTTGGTTAATTAAACAGCTTTCAAATGTAACGTATATTGCCGCACTCGTCTAAGTATGATTTGAATTCAAAAAATTAAAGTACTTTCTATGTGTAACGTAACTAATCATTTGAACATTACTTATTCCAAGCTAACGCCATCTCTAGTTACTGTAAATCGGTTTCCAAAATCGTTGTAAGTTGTGAAAAACACTCCGACCTGAAACATATAAGACAGAAATTAATGAACATAATTTTTTGGTGCAGCGAATTGATTAGTACCATTGTTGTTTCAAGTGTTAAAAATGTATAAATAAGTCTGCACTCCATTTAGTGTTTAGTGTATAGGCTACAATCTTCAAATATTCTCACAAAAAGTACCCCAGAATTGATAAATTACAGTCACTTGGAAACTAACCCTTGAAGTTCTTTTATTTACATTTAGACTAGACTGGAACATCTGGCAGCCTCTTGTTGCAACCACATTTCTACTGAGATGTTTTTGATTTGGAGTGGGACATAATAAATTAGGATAGGTCAAAAAATGGTTAAGTGTGGACCAAAAACTGTTTTACACTTTACTCAACAAACTTTCCTATCAATACTGATAGAAATAAAATTGATATTACTCTTAAAAATTAATTTTTTTCTTCAATTGATTGACTTGAACTATAAGTGATCATGCTTGTGCCAGCCGGCGCACTCTGGGTGAAATGGCATTTGTTTAACGGAAACCTAATATCTTCAGAAAAAGTAGATATCGAAAAAAAAAATTAATTGAATCTAGGGTTTTGTCGATTAAGGGAAAATAATTTAGAATGTCACCATTCACTATTGTATAAATAGAAATAATTATACACATGTGTGTGAAGTGGTATTTAGAAGTGTTTTGCGATTTTTCACGTTTTCACCGGCTACCCCTAATTTTCGCCAATATTTTTAAAAGGATAGCGTTGCTATAAATATTTTTCTAATCTATATTAATAACTCTACAATTTAAAAAAAGATGTGTATAAATATTGCGTTTTGTCTTTTTGATATACCAAAAAACAACAGAAAAAATAGATCGAATTTGAAATGTGCACCATTTTACCTCTCATTTCCACCCATATAATAGTGGATGATGACATTCTAAATAACTTTACTTTAATCAACATAACCCAAGGTTCAATTAAAAAAATTGTTTCGATATCTCTATTTTTTGTCAAGATATTAGGTTACTGTTAAAAAATGCTATTTGACGCATGGTGCGGCGCTGCCGTACCGTGCCAATGGGCGTACCATATCACTCATAAACACCAAAGGAAGAACTTTCGCAGACAAGAACAAATTTGCTTGAAGGAAAAAACATTAATAGAGATAACTCACTGAAAATTGATCGATAAATATCAACACGCCATAAACGACACGAAGACAACAAGTTTCTTGATTTGAATTTCTTACGAACCATTTTCATTCTAAAAATTACAACATTTCCACGTATTCTTCTTCAGAACTGTTCAGTTAGTTTGTTAATACACCGTACTGTTTAGTTATCTGGTAAAAATATCACAAATTCTGGAAGATTACCGAATTACATTTCAAAGTACATCTAACGCGGTCATAATATTTTAAATATAGACATTTCAGACTAAATCATATTCTTGTTATTTAAAATCCTTATAAATAGGTCAATGATCTGTCGAATTATTTATATTATTTGAACCTGTTTGTTCTTTTCAACACTAAGGTAATCCCATATTGTTTCTAAATTCTTTTAATTATTAAGATTACCTGAGCTTGATATAGCTTCTATAATACATTTTGCTGGGTTATACATTAATATTAAGTTTTCATTCATAGTTTATCGATTCTAGCATGCAGGGTCTCTCATTAAATTAGAACATGTCTTATTTTATTACTATTTCGTAATTTCCGTATATTCAATACCAGTCGTTACCCGCGGTTTCACCCGCGTAAGGAGTACAATTCTTTGCAGAAAGAAATAACTTTATGTAACATATGGGCTATCCTTTATAACATTTCTTTCTGATTTTGGTCAACCACCCTACATATTTCACCCAAGCTATATAACAATATAATTCAAGATTTTTTCGAACCATCTTATATAACTGTAACTCTTCTTCACCCTATAGTGCAACCAGCCTGTATATGCTGCTATTTATGTATAATTCAATATAACATTTTATCAATACTTAACTCTACCTACTATATTTCAGCTATGCTATATTTCAGCTATGCAACTGCTTATGGTCTACGCTATATAACAATTATTTCTAACAATTTTTGAGCCACTTTATAGAGTATAATTTCTCTCCACCCTATATTTTAACAACCCTTTATACGTAAGAGTGTGTTAAGAACACTGTATAATTATAATTTTATTCGCCCCATAATTCAGGTATCCCGTGATGCAACTGCTCACGATATAATAAAATATATTTAATAATTTTTGACCCAGCCTGTACAACTATTTCTACTCCTCCCTGGATTTCATTGACCATGTATATGCAACTACTTATGCGCTACCCAATATAACTTATTTGATACACTTGTATTACTGTAAATCCACCAATCTCCAGCATATTTCACCCAACCTGCAACTGCTTATTGGCCAGCCTAACCCTACTTCCATTTATATTTAAACCATCCAGTATGTGCTGCTGTCGATTAGTCAACCATTATAACTTATTTGTCAGTTTTTTGAACCATCTTGTATAACCATAATTTGACTATTCAAAATATTTCAACCACCCTGTATATGCATCTGCCTATAAGCCACCCAATATAATACAACTCCACTCCACCTTATATTTCAACTATCTTATCTATACTACTGCTTACGGGCTGAGCTATTCAACCATTTTTAGGGTTCCGTATATAAAATATACGGATACCCTTTTAATATCACTCCGGATTTCTGCCTCTGTCACATCACAGCAATTTTCTCCTAAACTGCTGGACGGAAGAGGTTGAAATTTGGTATCAATGTATAGTTTGGTGAACCGATCAGGAGTACATACCGCAAAAGAAGAAATTTGGATTTTAGGGGTACTTATGGGGGGATTAACTAAAAAAATCGACCGTTCCCCCCTGATATCCGAAACTACTGAGCCTAAAATTTTGAAAAAATAGGATATATAGAACATTGCGCCAACTTTACAGGAAAAATAAGGAGAAACCATTAATATTAATTTTGGGGGCAAATTATAGAATTAAATGCAAATTTAAAAATTAAAATTTTTTAAAACGCATCATGTAATACATCAAATGAAAGGTCTCATTCTGAGGAACACAAATATATTTTTTTCATATTTTTAAAATTAATTGCTTACAAGATATTAACATAAATATATAAAAGATAATTCATTTCTCACTTTATTTCCGAAACCATACTACCTAAAATTTTGAAAATAATTAATAATTCGGGGGTACTGGGGATCACTTGAAATTTATAAGAAAAATTATTAGAAAACCCCCATAGTAATTTTAAGGACAAATTATACAATTAAATGGAAAATAAAAATTCAATTTTCAATATACCAAAATTTACCCATTCCCCCCTCCACTTATCCCCAAAACTATAAAACGTAAAGTTTTGAAAAAAATTAGAGGTATAGAGTCTGATCTGAAATTTACTGAAAAAATAAGTAGAAAACTCTACTTTTCATTTTGGAGGGCAAATTACAAAATTAAATGGAAAATATAAAATTAAAATTGTTTTCTAACGCATCATGTTATATATCAAATGAAAGGGCTCATTATGACGAAAACAAATATATTTTTTTCGTAATTTTTAAATTAATTAATCAAAAGATATTAACAAAAATATAACAAAATTTTAGCCCCCCCCCTTATCTCCGAAACCATAAGCTGTAAAATTAAAAAAATATATAGAGGTACAGCGCCTCACTTGAACTTTACTGGAAAAATAAGGAGAAACCCCTAATATTCATTTTAGGGGGCAAATTATAGAATTAAATGGAAAATAAAAAATTAAATCTATTTCTAACGGACCATGTGATATATCAAATCTCAGGGCTCATTGTGACCAATACAAATATATATTTTTTTAATTTTTTTAAAATAAATATTTTAATATATATAAAAAAATATTTAAAAAATTACCCATTCCCCCTTTATTCCCTAAACTATAAGACAGAATTTTTTTTGTTTACAGGAAAAATACTCAGAAATCCCTAATATTAATATCGGGGGCCAAATTCTAGAATTAAACGGAAAATAAAAAATATTTTTTTAACACATCATGCAATATATCAAATGAAGGGGCTCATTATGAGGAATACAAAAATATATTTTTCATATTTTTAAAATTAATTCATTTCTCACTTTATTTCCGAAACCATACTACCTAAAAAAATTTAAAATAATTAGGGGTACTGGGGCTCACTTGAAATTTATAGGTAAAATTATTAGTAAACATCCATAGTAATTTTAGTGACAAATTATACAATTAAATTGAAAAATTCAATTTTCAAACGCATCTGTAATATATCAAATAAAAGGCTCATTATGTGAATTACAAATAAATCATATTTTTAAATAATTTTTTAAAAAGATATTAGCAAAAATATTAAACATCGACTTAATTCCCATTTTAGAAACTACTAATTTATCACCTATATTAGAACAATCCTGTATTTACTGTTGCCTATTGATGACCCAATATAATTTATTTGTCTGTGATTTTTTGAACCACTCATTTATTTATACAAACTATTTCAACCATTCTGCATATGCAACTGTTTGTGGGCCACCCAATATAATGTTTTTTCAAACACTTAATTATAACTTTGCTCCACCCTATATTTAAACTA
Source organism: Octodonta nipae (assembly GCA_034190945.1). Taxonomy (NCBI): domain Eukaryota; kingdom Metazoa; phylum Arthropoda; class Insecta; order Coleoptera; family Chrysomelidae; genus Octodonta; species Octodonta nipae. Next base: position 85,071,737 of record CM067219.1, on the reverse strand, counting down.
TTATCTCTGTTAAACTACTTACGGGCTTCGCTATTCCCTGTTTCCTCTTACTTTTTCAACCACAATGTAAAGTATAATTTCTCTCCACCCTATAACTAAAGCACCCGTTATCTGCAGCTTTTTCTAACATTGTTTGAATCGTACAGGATAACCAAAATTTTACTTCGACCTATACATAATAACATTTACCACCATTTTTGATCCACCCGGTTTAACTATAATTCTACACCACCCTATACATATTTCAACCACGTTCTATATTCAAATACTTCCCACCCAACTATCAATCAATAGCTCCAAGACATACTGAATCCCTATATATCAACTGTACCCTAGATACAGGGTCTTTCAGAAATACTGAAAAGAGTGAGCAACAGATTTAACATAAAATCAACTTTGGTACAAGCAATATGGTAATATCAGTAATATTAATAACAATATTAATAAACACAACTCAATACCCAAAAAATTGCATTTATAAAATTCCTTGCATGTAATTAATCAATTTATATTGAAGATACTTATAGGCCTATAACTATACGAATCAATGAACACCAAAATTCCCAGGCAAAAATATGACAAGACAAAAATTTGTTAACTTGTGAGTCCTGTGTCATAAAATACAATTTCAGAACTCACTTAGGAAAATTGCAATGTCGTGTTAGGAAAATTAAATTTAAAAATAAATTATTTTGGCACAATGTATATATTAATATTTCTACTTTGTTGGATGGAATTCTTTACTCCATCGAATTGGATATGCCATCGAAATAAATTCCTGCCAAAAGTGGGATAACCCTGACGAACGGCGACGACATGCCTCATATTTTAGAGGAGAAAATCCGATTCGTGAAAGAATTCTTGAAATCGGTTGCTCTGCCACAGCCATCCGGCTCTACCGCCGCGGCACCGCACCGTCGACATGGCATACGGGGACGGGGAGTAAATAGGTACGCGTGACTCGATTACTCCGCCATTATATCACCATCCACTAGACATGTAATCTTACGGTGACCGCCGCCGCCGTTACACCACCACTCTAACCATTACCCACCTGCGGATTGCACCGATTTATGAGTAGTGCTGCGAAAGGCATCCCCTTTTGTAACCAGATTGCCTCTCATTCCTTTTCTCTTACAGTTTCTTAGTGGCTGTTTGGTAGCAGCTAAATAATTACCTTCGGGTGTTCTAAACGTTGAACTTTCTTGAACATATTGTTGTGACAGATTGAATTTAAACATCTAAAATGCTATTGCAGTTGACTTTTTGCTCCAACAACTTGGATTGCGTTATATGTGTTTGGAATCGCCCTGTTTTTTTTTAACGTATCAACGCTTATTTGCAATTTGACATTGATTGGCGTATTACATGTAAAATGGATTATAGAAATTTGCAACTACTCTAAATTTCTGGTAGTAGAATATACCGTAATATACTAATGAATTTTAAAAATTTTATCAACAGATACTCGGTTTTATATACTGTAGAGCAATTGTAATTGTGGTGGAAATATCAAGAAAAAAGGGTGGCAGTCATTGAGTTTGAACGATGGAAGCGATGGCTTCTCCCGAAAAATACTTCCCGTGTCTAGTTATCTCCGTGTCTCTCTTTCTCTTCAACTTGTTTTTCATATATAATTAATATTGTTTAATTTATTTGCAAATTCGTATTTCTTATCTTTAACTATATGAGGTAAGATAATTATACAGTTAATCAACTGCGCCTTATATCTCAACCAATTATATATGTATACAATGCAGAACAGACAAATCTGTTTTCAGATTTATTACAAAAATTAACATTAAAAAAAAAAGAAAATGATTCTATTGTTCAAAATGCTCGCCCCCAACGTCTTAGCGACATGCTAATGCTAATGTGGTATAGAGATGTCTTTTAACGTTACTCAGCATCTCAGGCGTGACTGATGTAATCTCAAGCTTGACTAATGTAATCTCAAGCGTGATTCGTCTTTTTAGGTCATCTAAGTTAAGGGGTTTAGTTTTGTATACAGTACTTTTGAACTATCCTCACAAAAAGTATTCACTACTTTTTGTGAGGATAGTTCAGCTTCAAATCAGGTACTGCCAGACATTGATTTCGTAATGGAGCGGTGCTCCATCTTGCTGAAACCATATTGTATTGGCAGGAACTTGACGGTTTACTGTATCGGGATATAAGTTTGTCAAAGTTGGCACGACATTATTTTGAAGCTGTTCTAAATATTTATCTCCATTCAAAATGCCGTCAATTTTTCAGGACAATGTGTATGTTTTTCTGTCATCCAGTGAAGATAACATAACCGTGAAGTGTAAATGTGCTCTCGTCAGAAAACAAAACATCTTCTAATTGGATCAAATTCTTATCTAACCTTACCATCATTTATTCACAGAAATACGTTCTCCTATCGAAATCGTCTTCCATGAACTCCTGAGTTGGCATAATTTTATAGGGATGCATTTTATTTTCCTTGAATACTCGAAACATTTATGAGTCGCTAACATTAAACAGTGGGGCTGCTTTTCGACCAGAATTATGTGGGTTTTCTTGAAACTCAAGCATAATCCAATTTCACTTAGTGCATTGGCAGCTATTTTTTTATCTGTCTTACATGAACAAGCTGGGGAAGCTGCTATTCTATTTTTCTAATTATTCCTTGTGATACAGGTCGCAAATTTAGAAAATTTTTGTGAAATAAACGAGAAATTTCCATTTGTGTCCGTGTGTTATCTCCATAACCAATAATTTGTAGAATGGTTATTTTGTGCAGTTCTGTTAAATAATACCATATTGCTGATATTGTTACGTACAGTTAACGAAATTCATACGACCATTGCACTGGCATTGATCACCATTGTCCTGCCGGCAGACAAGAAGTTGCTAAGGCTATGAGTTCTGACGAAATTAAAAAAAAATGTTTTTTTTTAAATCAGTACAAAGGAACGCAGGAATGGTTTTTGCTTACTATCTCAATATCAAGAGCTAAATAGAAATTAAGTATTGAGTGTAATGTAGCGAATTTGTGAAATAAAGTAATTTTCCTTTTTTAATGTTAATTTTTTTAATATTTCCGAAACAGTTGAAGATAGGTGTAGGTCATTGTACAATAATTATATCTCGAATTTTCTTGAGAATCCAAAAAACGAATTGTTTACATTTAAAATAAGAAAGTTGGTATTGACCACTGTCATCACCTACTAACTACAACAATAATACTTATTTTGACACGACATGATAACGACACACAACACAGCTTCAATGTGTGCCTGAAATTAACATGCGGGTACATAACTTTTATCTATCTAAAAATCACCTAACCACACTTTTTCACTATGAAAACTGTATAAATGAAATGCTATAAAGACATTAAATAGCCTTAAAACTTTTATAAGTTTTGTACTGAAAGATTTTTACAAGAGCAGTTTCACTCTCAAGTTGGTCGCCAAACCACCATGCATTGAACGCCTTGACATTTCATCAGCTGTCACAATCTCTTTCTGGGTAATACTCTTTATTCCCAACAATCGATTTCTAGACACCAAATAAATATGTATACAAATTAACAAACATTGCATGTATTATGATTATTAGATATATAAGTAATAACATATTTGGAACATATCGCATCTACTTAAAAGAACATAACATAATTTTTGAGTGATTTTGCAAATAAATTAGGTGACATGTTATAATGTATTTAAAAAATACGTTATATCAAGAATTTTTGTTTTATTTTATTTCTAATACTCATTTAAGTTTCATTTGCACATGATAAAAGTTCCTATAAATAAGTAAAAAAAGACCAAATTTGTGACTTAACATTAATATTATTTTATAATTAGCAATTCATATCTTTCTACCTCAGCACCATTCTGGTCACTCCTTAAACTTGTTATTGAATGATCTGAACTGGAAACTTATTGCGTTTAATCCCGATATAAGTTTGTTATCCTTCTCTCTACCATCTATAAACTTGAACTTTTTTTCGGAGTTCTAGCTTGCCGTCATTTTCTTGTCGCTACCATCTATAAACTTGCCTTTTTGGGGTGTTCTGGCGTATGTCCATTATTTAAAATATCGCAAACAGAAGTTGAAATGTTTAATAGATCCAAAAGCAAGTTTTGTGCTGATATTTTATATTCATTTATTTACTTTACTTTATTGATTTTCATAAAAAAAGAGACCCTTAATGTATAAACTTGTCCCTTTGTCTTGCATAGCAATGGGTATTTCAGGATCAAGTGTGGTGTCGGAACGACGCGTCGAAACAAATGCAATTTTAAATTTTCAATTACAATACTATAATCATCTATTTTCATATGTGTGAGTATGGGCCTTTCATTATATATATATATATATATATATATATATATATATATATATATATATATATATATATATGTTATATTTTAAACAAAATGTGCTGTAACGGCTGAATAGTCAAAACAGAAACTTCAGTTAATGGGAAAGCAGCCTGGTAAAAATATAGGTTTTAGGAAACTCTTTTTATTATGAAAGCTTTCGGATATACTTTTAACCTTCGTCAGTCACTAAAAATAATTATATTATACAATGTACATTATTATAAGAGAGTTACTTACAATAAACGAGGTTATAATATAATAATTTGGTCAAGTGCGAGTTGGACTCGCATTGTAAGGGTTCCGTACCACCTTCAAGATTCGCTGTATTTAGGTTTCTAATTTGGCCCCCAAAAATTAACATTAGAGTTTTATTTTACTAATAAACTTTCAGGGAAGCCTTTTATAATCTATTGTCTGAATTTTGAGGTTCTATAGATTGGAAGATAAAGGGCACAATAGGTCAAGTTTTAAATTATAAATTATTAAATCTGTTATTCAAATTATTTAAAAATACAAATAAAATATATTTTTCAAAATTTAAATAGTATAGTTTCTAAAATGGGAATTAAGTCGATGTTTAATATCTTTGCTAAACAAATGATTTAAAAATATGATATATTTGTAATTCACATAATGAGTCTTTTATTTGATATATTACATGATTCATTTGAAAATTGAATTTTTATTTTCCATTTAATTGTATAATTTGTCCCTAAAATTACCATGGACGTTTTCTAATAATTTTTCATATAAATTTCAAGTGAGCCCCAGTACCCCTAATTATTTTCAAAATTTTAGGTAGTATGGTTTCGGAAATAAAGCGAGAAATGAGAATTTTTTATATCTTTATATTAATATCTTGTAAACAATTAATTTTAAAAATATATATTTGTATTTCTCATAACGAGCCCCTTCATTTGATATATTGCATGACACGTTAAAAAAATATTTTTTATTTTCCGTTTATTTCTATAAATTGCCCCCCATTATTAAAATATTAAAGATTTCTTCGTATTTTTCCTGTAAATAAAAAAATTAGGTCTTATAGTTTGGGGAATAAAGGGGGGAATGGGTATTTTTTTTAAATATTTTTTTAATATATTTTAAAATATTTATTTAAAAAAAAAAATATTTGTATTAGTCATAATGAGCCCTGTGATTTGATATATTACATGATACGTTAGAAACAAGTTTAATTTTTTATTTTCCATTTAATTCTATAATTTGCCCCCCAAAATGAATATTAGGGGTTTCTCCTTATTTTTCCAGTAAAGTTCAGGTGAGGCGCTATACCTATTTTTTTTCAAAATTTTACAGCTTATGGTTTCGGAGATAAGGGGGGGAATGGGTAAATATTTTTATATTTTTGTTAATAACTTTTAATTAATTTATTTTAAAAATATGAAAAAAAAAATTTTTTTCGTCATAATGAGCGCTTTTATTTGATATATAACATGATGGGTTAGAAATAATTTTAATTTTATATTTTCCATTTAATTCTATAATTTGCCCCCCAAAATAAATATTAGGGGTTTCTCCTTAATTTTCCAGTAAAGTTCAGGTGAGGGACTATAACTCAATTTTTTTCAAAATTTTCCAGCTTATGGTTTCGGAGATAAAGGGGGGGGGAATGGGTAAATTTTTTTATATTTTTGTTAATATCTTTTAATTTATTTATTTTAAAAATATGAAAAAAATATGTTTATTTTCGTCGTAATGAGCCCTTTCATCTGATATATAACATGATGGGTTAGAAACAATTTTAATTTTATATTTTCCATTTAATTCTGTAAGTTGCCCCCCAAAATGAAAACTAGATGTTTCTCCTTATTTTTCCAGTAAACTTCAGGTCAGAACCTATGAAAGTATTTTTTTTTCAAAACTTTACGTTTTATAGTTTCGGAGATAAAGGGGGGGAATGGGTAAATTTTGGTATATTTTCTTTAATATATTTTTAATTAATTTTTTTTAAATACAAAAAAATATATTTGTGTTCCTCAGAATGAGACCTTGCATTTGATATATTACATGATGGGTTAGAAACAATTTTAATTTTATATTTTCCATTTAATTCTGTAATTTGCCCCCTCCCAAAATGAAAAGTAGATGTTTCTCCTTATTTTCCCAGTAAACTTCAGGTCAGATCCTATAAAAGTATTTTTTTCAAAACTTTCCGTTTTATAGTTTCGGAGATAAGGTGGGGGAATGGGTAAATTTTTGTATATATTCTTTAATATCTTTTTAATTAATTTTTATTTAAATATGAAAAAAAATGTATTTGTGTTCCTCAGAATGAGACCTTTCATTTGATGTATTACATGATGAGTTTGAATTTTTTTTATTTTTAAATTTTTATTTAATTCTATAATTTGTCCCCCAAAATTAATATTAATGGTTTCTCCTTATTTTTCCTGTAAAGCTCGGGCAACGTTCTATATTTTCTATTTTTTTTCAAAATTTTAGGTTCAGTAGTTTCGGAGATCAGGGGGGGGAACGGTCGATTTTTTTAGTTTTTCCCCTCAGAAGTACCCCTTAAATCAAAATTTCTTCTTTTGCGATATGTGCTCCTGATCAAGTTACCAAATTATACCTTCATTCCAAATTTCAACCTCTTCCGTCCAGTAGTTTAGGAGAAAATTACTGTGATGTGACAGAGGCAGAAATCCTGAGTGATATTATAAGGGTATCCATATACTGTATATACGGAACCCTAAAAAGATGGTACATATGAATCATATATTAATATATATATATATATATATATATATATATATATATATATATATATAATTTCTATGTGCTAAATTTTGTAACTAACAATGTTAAGTTGTCGTAACAAAATGTTAGTTAAATAACATTTTTTAACATTACAAAAACAATATATTCTTATAAAAATTATTCACCGCCACTGGAGTAAACACTAGTCATTCCTACGTAAAACAAAACATTAATCTCTGGGATTATAGAAAAAAAGAACGGCACTGCCTGAAACTTTCTATAGGACAAAAAGTATTGAGATCGAACGCTGAGCGAACAATGAAATACCCATCCAGAGTAACAGTGGAATGCCATCGAGAACTGCGAGAAAAATCGATGTGAATATATAAGACATTGGTAGTTTATTTCTGCTAGATGAGTTGTGATATTTTTCGATGTAAATTGTTTTCGGAATCAGCTGTTGTCAATATTAAATTTTTATGTGTAAATAAGGTTCTAGAAAGTGAAGTGAATATCAAGTTTTAAAAATTCTATTTGAACCCACGAAGTTTACTGCAATATTTTAAATAAACAATAAAGTTAATTTCCTTTTTATGCATTCCACTCTGACTTTAAAAATAAAGATACAAATGATTTATGAAGCTTTGAAGACCGCTGCTCAGGTTGCTTGTAACTCAATTAGAAAATTTATAGGAACTTTTGGGGTCAATTCAGTTGAGTGGATATTTTGATACATACACACAATGCCACTCCATTTTCGTAAACCCATGATATTCAGTCCGATAGTTTACAATTGTGATAGTGTGGAGACAAGTTTTATTATACATTAAAACAAATCTAGCAATGATCGGTTCTATAGCTCTGTTTCAATCTCCTACAATATCTTAGAGCTGATTTTTTTTCTTAATTATAATTACATTATTGGCCCATTACGACATATGGCTATTAGATACAAACTGACTCCCTTCAAAAAGGGTGCTTATCATCTTACTCAAATAACACTAATACAAACAAAAATATTAACGACAAAATTCTATTGATTATTTTATATCGATATCTGCCTATACATCGTCGACGGAAATTACATGAAACTTTCCTATTCACAAGATTATATGAAATTAGCTTGAATTTTCGTGATTCACAATGTTTAGTTCTTGACTAATTGATTTTGAAGTTATCTTTTGATGTTTATTAAACAAAACATGTTGCCATGTTACATATATCTATACAGAGGGTGTCCCAATATCATGTTTGAAACCAAACAAATATATTCTTTGAGTGTAATTTTCTTAGTATGATCTTCTTTCAGTAAGAATCCTGGTCTCGTGTTCGTCCATTTTGTGTATACCATTATCAGTTACACGATTTGCCATATATTGTACTGATGTTCTTTTTTTGTTACTTCGAAATGCCTTGAAGTTTGATCGTTATATATGTTGCCGCAGACACAAGGTATACTGTATACACAATGCTTAAAACTTTGAGTGGCGTTTTCCGGTTTTATTGTTGTAAAATTTGATCTCGGTGTATTTTTTGTTACAATTTACAATTTACATTTATTTCCCACATGTCTTTTTCTGTAAAACCAGAAACATAGTTCTTTTCAGTTTGTGTGTTATTATTTAGATTAGCAGTGCTTTGAGTTGTTTGTTGGTTTCTTTGTTTTTTGTTGATTGAATAAACTGGTTTGTTTAAAATTTCTTGGATAATCATTTTGTAGTAATACTTTCTTTAGAAAACACAACTCTGTCTCAAAATTTTCATTCATTATAATATCATTGCTCTATTATACAGGGATTAAACGGACCAAACGTTCTCTTTCTTTTTATATATAAAGATTGATTTTAATAGAAATTTAAATTGCTATTTGAATGTGTTGGGTTTCTGTAAATCGCCCATTCAATACGTCTAAAAATGTTTATTTCCTTCCTCAATTTGAACAGTGTTGTTTTCTATTAATGTAGTCCAACATCGAGTAATAATAAGCTATGCAATGTTCCCATATTTCTAAAATCTCATTCCATTCTAGTTGTTTATAGAAACCTTATTCTTATTGAAAATATGTAGTTTTCAAACAAATATTGTTATATTGACAAATAATTTTGTTCTTATATAAAGTGATCTATCAAGTTCTAAATTATATTTTTTAGTTTGTATATGGGTACCTATTGGTACTTTGGTGAATAAACTGAAATCAAAACATACTAATATTTCTTGGTTACTTATTGGTGCTCTTTGTAATTTTGATGAGAACTCTTGCATATTTTTAGTGTCTTGCAGCTGAATTCGCATTGTTAGGGTTCCGTATATACAATATACGGATACCCTTATAATATCACTCAGGATTTCTGCCTCTGTCACATCACAGCCATTTTCTCCTAAACTACTGGACGGAAGAGGTTGAAATTTGGTATCAATGTACAGTTTGGTGACCTGATCAGGAGTACATATAGTAAAAGAAAAAATTTTGATTTTAGGTTTACTTCTGGGAGGAAAAACTAAAAAAATCGACCGTTCCCCCCCCTGATCTCCGAAACTACTCAGCCTAAAATTTTGAAAAAAATAGGAAATATAGAGCGTTGCCCGAACTTTACAGGAAAATTAAGGAGAAACCTTTAATATTAATTTTGGGTGGCAAATTATAGAATTAAATAAAAATTTAAAAATAAAAAAAATTTCAAACGCATCATGTAATATATCAAATGAAAGGTCTCATTCTGAGGAACACAAATATATTTTTTTTCATATTAAAAAAAATATTTAAAAAGATATTAACGAAAATATACCAAAATTTACCCATTTCCCCCCCCCCCTTATCTCCGAAACTATAAAACGTAAAGTTTTGAAAAAAAATAGATTTATAGGATCTGACCTGAAGTTTACTGGAAAAATAAGGAGAAACCTCTACTTGTAATTTTGGGGGGCCAATTACAGAATTAAATGGAAAATATAAAATTAAAATTGTTTCTAACCCATCATGTTATATCTCAAATGAAAGGGCTCATTATGACGAAAACAAATATATTTTTTCATATTTTTAAAATAAATTAATTAAAAGATATTAACAAAAATATAAAAAAATTTACCCATTCCCCCGCCCTTATCTCCGAAACCATAAGCTGAAAAATTTTGAAAAAAATGGAGGTATAGCCCCTCACCTGAACTTTACTGGAAAATTAAGGAGAAACCGCTAATATTTATTTGGGGGGGCAAACTATAGAATTAAATGGAAAATTAAAATTAAAATTGTTTCTAACCCATCATGTTATATATCAAATGAAAGGGCTCATTATGACGAAAACAAATATATTTTTTTCATATTTTTAAAATAAATTAATTAAAAGATATTAACAAAAATATAAAAAAATTTAACCATCCCCCCCTATCTCCGAAACCATAAGCTGGAAAATTTTGAAAAAACAATGGAGGTATAGCGCCTCACCTGAACTTTACTGGAAAAATAAGAAAAAACCCCTAATATTTTTTTGGGGGGCAAATTATAGAATTAAATGGAAAATAAAAAATTAAAATTGTTTCTAACCCATCATGTTATATATCAAATAAAAGGGCTCATGATGAAGAAAACAAATATATTTTTTTAATTAATTATAATTTAATTTATTTACAAAATAAATTAATTAAAAGATATTAACAAAAATATAAAAAATTTTACCCACCCCCCCCCCCCCTTATCTCCGAAACTATAAAACGTAAAGTTTTGAAAAAAATAGATTTATAGGTTCTGACCTGAAGTTTACTGGAAAAATAAGGAGAAACCTCTACTTTTAATTTTGGGGGCCAATTACAGAATTAAATGGAAAATATAAAATTAAAATTGTTTCTAAACACATCATGTTATATCTCAAATGAAGGCTCATTACGACGAAAACAAATATATTTTTTTTCAAATTTTTAAAATAAATTAATTAAGATATTAACAAAAATATAAAAAAAATTTACCCATTCCCCCCCCTTATCTCCGAAACCATAAGCTGAAAATTTTAAAAAAATGGAGTATAGCCCCTCACCTGAACTTTACTGGAAAATTAAGGAGAAACCGCTAATATTTATTTTGGGGGGCAAATTATAGAATTAAATGGAAAATTAAAATTAAAATTGTTTCTAACCATCATGTTATATATCAAATGAAAGGGCTCATTATGACGAAAACAAATATATTTTTTTCATATTTTTTAAATAAATTAATTAAAAGATATTAACAAAAATATTAAAAAAATTAACCATCCCCCCCTATCTCCGAAACCATAAGCTGGAAAATTTTGAAAAAACAATGGAGGTATAGCGCCTCACCTGAACTTTACTGGAAAAATAAGAAAAAACCCCTAATATTCATTTTGGGGGGCAAATTATAGAATTAAATGGAAAATAAAAAATTATAATTGTTTCTAACGGGTCATGTAATATATCAAATCCCAGGGCTCATTATGACGAGTAGGTAAATATATTTTTTTAATTTTTTTAAAATGAATATTTTTAAATATATTAAAAAATATTTTAAAAAAATTTCCCATTCTCCCCGTTATTCCCCAAACTCTAAGATCTCATTTTTTTTTTGTTTATAGGAAAAATATGAAAAAAATCCCTAATTCTATTATTTGGCTTCCAAATAATAGAATTAAACGGAAAATAAATTACTCGAAAACCCCCATAGTAATTTTAGGGACAAATTATACAATTAAATGGAGAATAAAGATTCAATTTTCAAACGCATCAAATATCAGATAAAAGGCTCATTATGTGAATTACAAATATAACATATTTTTAAATCATTTGTATAAAAAATATTAAAAATATTAAACATCGACTTAATTCCCACTTTAGAAACTACACTATTTAAAATTTGAAAAATATATTTTATTTATATTATTAAATAATTTGAATAACAGATTTAATAATTTATAATTTAAACTTTGACCTATTTTGCCGTTTTTCTTCCAATCTACAGAGCCTCAAAACTCAGACAGTAGATTATAAAAAGCATTTCTGAAAGTTTATTAGTAAAATAAAACTCTAATGTTACTTTTTGGGAACCAAATTAGAAAATTAAATACATATGTATTGTGATAAAAATCAAGCGAATCCTAAAGCAGATAAAATAAAAAGTCTATGTTTGGAAAATCAAAGTGTATATTTTTTATAAATTTAAAATGCTTCCTTTAAAAGATATAAGAAAATGCACTCATTCCCTGCTTGTCTGAAACTGGAATATTCGAATCTTGAAGGTGGTACGGAACCCTAAGTATGCGAGTCGACCTCGCACTTGACCAAATTATTTTATAATATAAAGTAAACATTTTGGACGATTTGTAATGGTGAACCTATCCAACTTACAATAGGTTGTTAAGGCTTTCCATTTTTATTACCTGACCCGTTTTTCAGAAATCGTAGTGAGAGGAAATAACCCAAATTAGCAAACATTTTTCCTTTATTTTCGAATTTTTCTTCTGGCTTCTGTTGTTGAGCGAATAAAATACTTGACGCTTTTTATATATGCTTGAGTTTGAAAACTAAAATGTAGCTTTCTGATTCATTGTTATATTTAAAAAATGGGGGACATTTGTGTTGCAATAATACCAGGCTGAGTTTGTTTACATTATATGTTTTATAATATTCTGTATACTTGATTGTGTAGTTTATTTTTAAGCTTTAATGTGTTTAATTTACTTCCATTAAAATTTGACTAAACAGTTTATATTTGAATTTGTACCAGCATTATGGTGAAGTAGAGCAATTTCAGACTATTCATGCCTTTTACTGAAAGTGATCTCCTTGGATGTTCGGTCCTCTGACTAGAATTTTCCTGCAAGCCTTTGATGTATTTCACAACTCTGCTACAGAAAATGTACATGAAAAAGCTAGATTGAACAAACACAACAATAAATACAAAAATTTGGACTGCCAATTTAAACAATTTGTTGAAAGCTTAATTAATACTGATATTACATTTTCCAAATAGGAAATATATAATCTTTCCCAATATCTCTCGTGTAATTAGGTACATATACACCAGTTTATAGAGCAAAATTGAACTCATTTTCGGACATGAGATTCAACAGTAATTTGCTTATACACTCACGTCAATAACAGTTTATATATAATTACAGAGAAGTTGTAGAGACTCACAAATCCTTCGTAATGAGCGTTTGTACCTCCTGATTGGATCATTTTTTACCAAGTATTTTTTTTTAATTTATAACTTTTTGGTAACTAATACTGGAATATTAATCATCGTCAAAACGATAGTTTATGATGTTAAGTTGATATAGTTTTTGAAGAATTGAAATTTAAATAATTTTGATATTTTGCACACCCCACAGTATTAACAAGACTAGTTCGACCGGCACATATCAAAGATATTGGTTTAAAATTATAGTAAATATTGCATTAGACGTACGAATATATGCGACAAGCAGTCAGCGGTGCTCATGTCAAGGCACATGGACGGATCAAGAATTGCCTTGAGGTGGGGGCACGAAATTAAAATTATGGTATATTGTATTATTATTCCTTTTTCACAGTAGTTTATTTCGTTTTTATTTACATAACTATTACCTGTCAATATTGGTCTATTTTGCCATTGGTTTATTGAGTTAATGGTTACCTGTATACAATTTACTGATGTTAATTACATTAATTTTTCCCACTGACTGGATCCGCCACTGTCACGATATCGGAGGAGCAGTAAGAGTCCGTCGTTTAAGCCAAATTCCACCAGCAGTATTAATATTTTTACGGCACTATAACAAAAATCCAAGATATATGAATTGAAGTGCATTTTATAAGATTTTAAAATATATTTTGCATATCGCTATGAAACTATCGTGGTTAATACGATAGGTACTGCAAATTATTTAAATTCCAATTCTGCAAGATCTACTTAACGTACGATATCCATCTTCAGCGTTATTAATCTCAATGTTATAAGTTATCATTAGGAGGCAGATTAAGCTTACAGCTGTTATTACAACCAAGTTGAGAATTTTTAAAATCACTTACTTCATATCGTTTTTTCCCGCTTTTTTATGAAAATGCTGCGATCAAGATTTTCTGATTCTCCACATTTTTTCTATTGACGGCATTATAAACAGATCAATGGGTACTTTTTACACTGTAAGCAAAAAACGAAAATACCCCATATTTTTTGGAGTTTTTAAGGCTCAGATAATTTACTTATAGGATTTTGTTGTTAAAATTATTTCAGTTATGACTTATATACTGTTATTTACATGAGAGCTCTTATGCGGTTTGCTGTTGAACTCTATGTCACTTAAAAATCTCTATTGGCTGGTGCAATATGTCGTTGCACTAATTTTTCGGGAAGACTGCTTCCAACTTAAGTGAAAACCTCTATATGACTCACCTTCTGATGGTTCACAGGCACACCTAGCTTTCTTTCAATGACAGTACTCAACTATATGACAATGTTGAGTTCAATTTATTGATAAGTCTGCTGCTCATAGGATTGTTTTTGTTGATGCTACTTTCCACATTTAAATGGTCTTTTATGTGGCGTTATAGCTAATATATATGTGTGTTGGGACTGTCCTAAAACATTTTCACATAATTGCATATCTTAGGAATTTATTTCCAACATTTTCTTAATTTGTAGGTTTAGAGTTTAGACTTATCTGTGTCTCTCGTTAGTCCAACAAACTTACTATTCAGTTAGTAAATTTCGGTTTTTGCCCAAGGAATCTGATATGTATTTAAAAGGTTTGGCGATCACACAATATCGGCTGTTAGGTGCGAATAGATTCCACAATAAAAAAACAAATGGAAAGTATTTAAATAATCCATAACCAAGCTACCGTAAACAGCCTACTTATATTTTGTTGTTATACTTACATAGAGTTAACTACATCAACAAAACTTAACACTTTTGTTGACCTTCTGGCTCTTACATCAGGTATTAGCAAACACCCATCATATGTGTCCTCGATATGAAATCGACAAAGAACGAGTCACTGCCAGGGGACAGAAAAAGAGCTTCCGCCGAAGCACGGACAATATTTCGGAAATATTTTTACCCGGAAGTGGCTGTGCGCGCGCACTTCATCAACTCCTTAGGCACGCGTCTCGACGCCGATCACATCACAGCGACGCCAGTCGTCGTTTCAGCGTGTCTGTCGACGGTCAGACGACGTCTATTTGTCCCACGTGACGCACAACACGCGACCAGCGAACTGTTCGGTGACAATTGATAGAGTTTTATTTTGATTTTCTGTCATTTAGGTTGGTGAATATGTAGTGTTGCTGCTCTGGTGCCTTGTCAATTATTTTTACTTACATTGGAAACAGTTGTCATGACGGTTTTGATGGATGTCAACCTTATTATGTTCTATTATTATACTAACTTATAAAAACCGTATCACAGCAAGTTTTTGCTCTACCGTAAAACATATTTGTGTTTGTAGTTTAGATTGGTCTCAATACCGTTTAGATAACATATTTCATAATTTTGATTCTTTGAAATTTTATTTTTTGACCTATTATATATATATTGCTGGTGCACAACAAACATGTTTTAAACATCACAGAATTTTGAAAATATATTATACAGATTACTAATGTTAATTAATTGAGCAAATATGTCGAGATTATAACATCAGTTACCTACTAAATAATTCTTATTTTTCTGAATTAACTGATCTCTGATATTACTTTAAAATTGCATTGGTTGTAATTATTGCCTAAACATTCATTGTTATAGCCACTAATGTTATTTCCTTTGTTGAACATACTAAATTGCAACATTTCCTAAAATTTTCATGTGTGTGTAAAAAATTAACAAACTAATAATTTGAATCTGCATTTTTGAGCAATTTCGGGCAAAAAAACATCCCCTCCACGATTTATCTCGAATAAAATGTTACATAAATTATAATCCAGAATTAAAATTCATTCTGAGGAATAATTTGTTTCACATATTTAACTTTCTTCACCATGTGGACTCTTGATTGCTGTTACCCCATTCTTTTCCTGTAGTACTATAGATATATAATATGTTTCATAGCAAGTAAATAAATAAAATAATTATCAAATATTTGCTTTAAATCAGAAAACTTCAGAACAGTTATTCTCATTTACATATTGTGTAACTATTTTCGATATTTATCATACAAAGTGTATGCACAAGAAGTTGTTAAAATATGAAGATGTGGGTTAAGCACGTGGCTGTAAATCATTGATTTTTTTACTACCTGTGATTCAAGGTATTACATAATATATGTGTTGTCAAAGACCAAAAACACTCTTAAATTTTTTGATACTTGCTTATGCACTATATTATTATAATTTACTTTATTTTAGATTTCAGTGATTTTTGCTTATTTTTATTGTAATTTTACTCTTTAACTAAAACGAAAGAACAAATCACAAACAACTGACTAATAAAATAATTTTAAAATATTAGAGATTTTCGTTTCAAGTAAGCGATCTAGCAAAAAAAAACCATAACCGCTAACATTATATACTAAATTAAGGGTTATAAGTTCAAGAATTAAATTAGCCCAAATCGTAAATAGTTTATTTTCAGAAATCATTTCTATATAAACCATCCTGAACAATAATTAACTCTCAACCGTTGCTTATTTCATAAATTATATTAACTAATTAATAAATAATTTTGTAATATTTGTTGTGTATTAGGGCTTTAATTGTAGGTGTCGCGATTTTTGTCCTTTAAGTCTTTCAATTTAGATAAACTCGCATTGTTATTGAACCCACACAACTTACTTAAACGGACATTTGAATCTGATAAGTATGTAATTATGTTTCTACATCTAAAATTATGTTATTTATTAAAGTATATTTATTCCAAATTGCCATTTTTACTTTAGCAAATATTAGAAAATATTAGGTAAATATTAGACAATATATTTTTAGTTTGAGTTAATTTCATAATGCTTTACCACTTGACCTAGTGTCATCACAATTTAATAAGCCGTAGTCTAATATCGGCAATGTATTTATTGCATCCAAAATACCTACAATCTTGACCTGGAGCTTAAACTACAGGCCTTTAGTATAGTCCAGTATTCAATATTCTTCTTTAAAAGTGCAGAACGTCGTAACTAAAGTGTACCAATAAGTCATCTATCTTAAGTCTGTGAATAAATCGTATATTCAATTCACCCTGTACTCTATATGTTAACGGCTGAGACGTGTCAACAATGTTTAGTACAAATTAATCCATATTTGCGAATACACCTGTACGGTTCATTTATTAATAAGTAATCTCCATTGTACGGAAGAGGATTTTCCTTGTCTTCTTATTAGGTACCCTAACATAATGTAGATAAACATAAATTTGTTGTGCTTTCCATAAATACCTTATTTATTTCCTTTATGCTCAGCAGATAATTTGTAGGATAGAATACTCGCAAATAGTTCCGCTTGCTGTGAAATTAAATATTCCTTTTGAAGTTTGGTCGAAAACTTTGGTTTGCTTTCAGTGAAGAGCTTTAATGTCTTAGCGTGTTTCGCGCTTTTGCAACACTACGTTCAGATTCAGCTCTTAAGTGAAATCAAGAGTAGTTTATAAAATTATTCACTTCTAAAGTTCTAACGCTCCAGAATACTGGAAAGGTGATTCGAACTTGTAATTATCAGGTTCTGATTAACACCTTAGGATCTGAGTTGTAAATATATTCACTGCGAATTAGTATATTTTACATTTATGTCAAAGAAAATGAATATATCGAAAACTAATTGTTAGGCATTTTGAACTTGTTATAAATTTAAAAATGTAGATCGGCTTTGTTAATATAAAAATTAATTTTGCAATTTGTGTAAGAAATCTTCTATTTTAAATTAGCTGATATAATTTTACATGTTAGATCAGTATTCTGTTAAAAACTTGAAGGTAACATTTATGTAAGATATTGATATTGATTTATTCAATCCACAAAGCTTTTTTAAAATATTTCGGTCTTCATGAAGTGCCTGATTTGAGAAGATACAAATATACCTTCCTAATTTCTGCGTCATTGGGTTTGTGAAAAAAATCATGTATATATCTACCATCAAACCCTGTCCATACAACGTTTAGGATGCGAGGAATAGTTTTTCTACCAAGTGAAGCATTTTTTGCCTTCATTGTAATTACTTTTATATCCGTAAGGCAAAGGTAACAAATGATAATAATTCTGAACGTATTTCTTGGCATAATTTAAAAACTTTACTTGAGAAAACTCACTAAATTGTAAACCAAATAAACCAGAAAGAAAAATAGACTTTCATTCCTTTTAGGTCAGAAATGCAGTTTCTTAACAATATTATAACCAGATAATTAATATAGTAAATACAGTTATGTTAAACAGAATTTTTCAAGTAATTTTTTTTTCTATTTTTGTAGGATATATTATATAAGTTTTTGATTTTAGGCACCCATCAGCCACTCTTAATAAAGTCCTAAAAACTCGAAAGGTGTTGTCAAAAATCGGAGAAAAAGTTACTGAAACATTTAAAACCTATACTTAGTTGAAAAGTTCTTCCTCTAAGGTTTCATTGAAATAAATTGAAATAAACTGGAATTTCTCTAAGCCTTCTCATTCAATTTTAATGATATATTTTGTGTAACACAAAAAAGGTACCTGACCTGATCAAAACAAATATGGTTGTCTAATTAGTAATATTGATATTGGCCTTTCAAATGTCATCAAGACACTATACAATTTTTCGTATTTAGAGTGTATTTAGCTTTATACATTTAATCAATATTACAAAAATTAAACGAATTCACTTTTAGTGATGTAGCGATTGTTCAGGTACAAACTATATCCAATAGTTCCAATTGGCCAAAGATATTTTGTGATAGTCTACCGTATATATCCAATAAAACTCTATGACCAGCATACAACACGATTCATCGATTTAACCTCATAGTTATTTTCCACAAGTTCTAAAGTTTAGTGTACCATGTGATTTGTTGTTTTTAATTAACTCATTTTTACTTTTCAGATAAAAATTGGTAGTGAAAGGAAAGAAAGAAATTTCGTTTATATTTTATTTTCACATGCAACGATATTTTCAATTCTGTTGCCGTTTTGTCCCACTGGTATATCTTTTTGTAAGACTTATTATATTCTAATTCAGTCCAAATTATTAATGGCAACATTTAGTATTTTATTGGCATCTTCTGACAAAGACCTGCTTATCATCTCCAATTTATTCTTAATGCTCTGATGTTACCCAATGTTTAGCACTTTTCGTAGCTATTCATTTATTGTTACAATCCACTGCTTTTGTTTCCTTTTTGTAAATTTTTATTTCACAGTTTCCTGTTCTAGGTTATATATTATATTCCTCTGTATATTTTTTAGCCCTTATTGGTCAAACATCAGCAAACAATATATTAATTACAACACTACCTACTAATAGCTAAGTACCATATATTTTTAGTTTGTTATGATAACCGTTTCATATTGTTCTCACTGCACAAATTAATACAATAACGCTCCATACGTGTAAACCTTTATTGAATATACTTTATGGTGACCACGAGCAACGAACTATTAATAAATTCTAGTAGCAAACAGAGCAGCAGCATTAACATTCTTTTATAATTAGACACAGAAATCAAAATTCCTCAACACAACGCATACATTAAAAATGACCACTATACGTGTTGCTAAGAAGTGACGATTATCAAACACGGTGGCGGGGTATAGGCAGCACTACAATGGTGGTCATGGCCACCATATGCTTTATCCCTCAGTTCTGGGCTATCAAGGAAGACACGTCCAGAACGCCCACCAGCACGCTTCAACGATGCCAGCACATTCCGCAGTACCACTCAATGCAAGTAAGTAAATTAACAAATTTCTAGATGCCTTGTTATTGTTCCATTGTTCTTAAAAAATACAAAATATGATGATAATTATGTAATATTAGTTAGTTCAAACTGGCATGAGTGAGAGAGAAAACAAAAGTGTTTAAAGTGTGGCATTTCAAGTGGTGTCACCCCTGTAAAGTCTTTATTAATGGGCCTATTTTAATGCTACTCTTTTTAAATTATAGACCATATTATATAAGTTATGCTAAGACTTGAATATATAGATCTGAAAGGGAGAACCTACTAGATTGATTTCTGATCTAAAAATTTTTAAAAATTCGGTTAAGGATTATTTGTTTCAAAATTTGAATAAACCGTTATTTTACTAGTAATTCACAACTACCTGCCAAACTCTGTGACAAAATTTCGTTCCAATAACTGCTTGCTTTCTGCTCATTTTTCTGCCTGCTTTCTTTAAAAATTTACGGCAATGTTACACCATTGGTGCTTTCTATCTGCTCCCTGACTTAACTGCTCTCATTATAAATTGGCTTCTATTCTGAATACACTTTAACAGCTTTTCTGCACACCTGCTTTCTTAAAATCTACTGGGTTATGGTTGATTTCTTAATGAACTTGTAATACTATATACCTACCTACAGAATTTTGAATTTTGAAAACAAAAATCTGCGTCAAACTTTTTGACAGATAAACTTCAATTTCTAATCCCGAACAAAGTTTACTTTAACAGTGCTAATGCCATGTCGCCTATTTATAGTTTTTATATTGACAGTAAAACCAAAATTCACCTAACTTTTTAATTACGAACTTTCCAACCTTCATTCCTCCTTAGGTTGATCCAGTTGTTTCCTTCCCAAATCCTTTTCGTAAAATCTGTCATTTTCGTTTACTTCATTTTGCCACACTGTACTTAAATTTTATAACCTGCTCCTGAATTTCAAAATTGTTTCCAATGTTTACTACCAACAATGCGTTCACTCCTGTATAAATTTTAAATATATTTTAAATATATTTCTTGAATATGTCATAATTGTGATCCAAATTTAACTATCATGTCAAGTCCCTTTTTGTCTTTTTATAGATGAAATAATGAATTTTCAATCGCTATTTTTCATGAAATGTTGCAATAAGATCCCAAAGATAGCCCTTGCTGTACCAAAAATATGAAATTATTGAGAATCTGGACTTTTGAATTTAGTAAACGTCACTCTCTAAAGTTTTATATCAAAATCAAGGTAAAATTTCATTCTTTCTATTGCTGAAACATACCCGGTATGATATATCCAATTACTAGAATACTGCGTTATGCTTGTTTAAACTTTTACTCGCTTTTCAAGGAATTTTGCTAAAACTGTCAAATTTGTTAAATTCTAAAATTTATGTTTTACTAATTCTATTTATTAAAATTGCATTAGCAGTTAATAGTTAGGCCCATGATTCGTAAGATAGTAATCATATGAAAAATATTATTGGTTAACTAAAACATATCAAAGAAATTAAGATATCATCTTTACAATTCAGTGAAAAAGGTAATTACAGTTTTCCCTTAAACTGACGATAGCAATTTCGCGTTTAAGCGTTAAAATCAGTTATATGTGTGTAATGCGTGAACAATGATTCGTGATTTCAGTAGATAGAAGCGCAATTAATGCAGTTTAGTTGACTAGAAACAATATATTGTCTTTCGCTCAAGGTTGCAAAGTCTCGAAAATATTATACTTGCTTTGATGGGTTTTGTTAATCTGTGAATTTTTTCCGAGCAACTCATAGTTTCCACGCAGTACAACAAATTCATTACAGTAGTCAAAGTGCTTTACTGACTTTTATAATAACAAACAACCAAATGATTTGGATAGATCACCGTGGTTAGCAATCAAAAGTTTTGTTCCTAATCTTTCTGTTTACCTAATAGTTCTAGAATCCATTATATTTCAAAACTATATTTAATTATCTGATTATAAATTCATATTTCTTATTTATTTTAGTTGCCTTATTAGCGATATTAAATAAAAGTTTCTGGAATAATTGATTAGTATATTGAAATTGGAATATGTTTCCCATATTCAATTTTCAATTTTCTTTGTTAACAAGAGAAATTCAATACAGAAATATGGTATAATTCATAGAAAGAGAATAATACTTTATTACCCTTGACCTAAATATCTATTTCTGTTCACAGTGATATTATCGAATAATTTATTTCTGGCTGCTCAAATTTTATTTTTTATTAAATATAATTAAATACGCCATAAGAACTATTAATTGCAGTTGACTTGTGTATTAAGGTTTAGGATAAGGCATTCTTCATATATCATCTAATTCCTTTAATAGGCCTTGGTAAGAAGGGTTATCGTTGTTGCCAAAAATCTCGAATATACATATATAATATAATTAATACGTGACACACATTCCAAAACATGTTTTGCACTATTTTTTTAATTTTAACCCTACTCTTGCAAGTACGAAGCTTTTTAAATGGTTGTTTAAAGTTTTGTGAGCTGTAAAATTTTGTTACATCCCTCGTTTTAATGATTTCAGCAGTAATAGGTTTGTGATAGTGATTATATAATTTTTGGACATGAATCCTAGGTAAGAGCTTTGTTTAATTTAAGGTAACACAAATTTCTACTTTCGCTATTTGTTGGGCCTGTTTTATTATTATTTCTAGTTCAACAGTTACTACATTGTTTTAGAATCGTACACTTATTTTATTTTTAAAATTACGCACTCAAATAATTCAAGAATCTATTAATAAGTACTTTCTGGGATGCAGCTGGTCGGCTAGGAACAATATGTTGTCTTGCGTCCCCAGAGTATTTCATTTTATCCTAGAAGTTGCTGCATATGCTAATGTTCTAACTTAAATTAGTTAAATAAATCATCTCCAACCACCAATAGAGATTTCCCACTCTCCCACATATTTTGAATTCTCTTTCAATCTGGTATATACATATTGCATGTAGTATCACTAATTTCGTTTTTTCTAAAACAACCATAATTAAACTTTGTACTATTATTGATACTCATCTCTTTTTTGTCACTAAAAGCGTTTTTAGGACATCCTGCAATTGTGTTAATAATTGATAATATGCTTTTAAATTATGTTTGTTGTGTCAAACAATTCTCTTCCACGAGTTTACCTGAATAATTCTTCCGTGAGGTTTACTATGGTCATTTGTTTGATGTTAAAGTCGGGTGCCCAAATGATTGACTATTTACATTAAATTGGCCACTTTGTAATTTTAGCACACAACTTTTACTTCTGCTTGGTTTGCTTTAAAAAAAAGTGTAGATATTACTCCAGTTATTTGTTTTTAAAACATTAAAATTTATTTTCTTAATTATATCTATATCAATTGGCTATTATTTACTAATGGTGACATCTAATAAGCTTCCTACTATTTATGCATTTACCTAACGGTTAGCAGTGGAATTGAACCGTAAACTAATGCAACAAACATATAGACTTTGCCCTCATAATAAAGGATGGATCGACACTGTACAGATATGGCACACACTTCTTCAAAATTGTTTCTGTGCAACAAAGCACGGAAGACAAGTGTCTGTATGTTACAACGTTAGGAATATGCATGACGTGACGTGAACCTTTTCACTCAGACCACAGTGTAAGATTTCATTTAACAACCACCGATGGCGCCACCATAATACGTGTACCAATTATTTGTTCAAAAGATTTAATAAAATGGAAAATATCGTAAGAATTAAATCTGGCTTAATTTATTCGATACACAAACATTATTAAAATTGTAAGCAGTGCTTTAAATGTGCACAATTTTTAAAATATAGCTGTAATACCTCAGGCCATCTGGCGGCGAGGGATTGTTAAAAGATACAGAGAATAAGCAAGGTAACTTGACTTCAACACAACCATAAAAAATCATAAAGGCAGACCAAATATATTGTTTTTATTTTTGAAAAACTCAAACTGCTATAAAGTAAAATAAAATAAGGGATTTTTTTGTATACAGTATTTGCCACAATTATGTGCGATAATGTAGTTTAATGATGAGAAAATATACCAGCAGACTGGTAATGACCTTGAATGGTATACAT
This sequence comes from Octodonta nipae, assembly GCA_034190945.1. Classification (NCBI taxonomy): domain Eukaryota; kingdom Metazoa; phylum Arthropoda; class Insecta; order Coleoptera; family Chrysomelidae; genus Octodonta; species Octodonta nipae. The sequence continues at coordinate 85,047,767 of CM067219.1, read as the reverse complement.
GCTACGCAGCGCCATCTAGTGACTAAAACTTTAAATCTTCAATAAAGGAATGAGTTTTTGGTATTGTATGTTAGGAAGACGGTATACCTTCTAATCTTATACCGTGACTCAGACTCAGACTGTTCGTACAGATTTGTACGGTCAACAGAAAAAATGTATCGTGTGGACCCGCTTAACAATTTTGTGAAGAATTTTTTCAGAATTATTTGTGAAAATGGTTTGTTTAATGGCACAGCGAAAATATTTGTATCTAATATAATTTAGAGTATTTGGTTATGAGTTAGTTAGTTATTTTTGTAATTAACTCCTTGAAAACAATGTTTGGCCATTAGGTCTTACGCATCTGGAACTTGTTCTTCACAATAAAGCTGCATAAAGCAAAGGATCTTTTTAAAATATTAAACTTGTGGATGATAAGAAATTTTTGTGTGAATTTTTCTGAAAGGATGTTGCAAATTTAACTCAAAGTGTTTACGTAAAAATGATATGGGCAAGCGCATCTGATGGATTCATGCCATAAAAAGCCAATCAGCTAAATAACTTTCGATTTTCGATCGAAGTTCCGCGAGCAGAGGCCGAAAGTTTGTTATCAGATATGATATTTATCAGGGGTGAAAAATTGGGTGTGAAAAACGTAATAATGTGAAATGGCTGGGGCTATAAAAGAATCATTTATAACTTTTCTACCGAAAGATATTTTAGAGGTGTTCGACTCCTTGTCTTCTATATATTTTTTAGCTCTTCGTTTATCGTAAATTTCGCTTAAAGATAAGCTACGGGCGCTGTCTTTGGGGAAAATGATTTTTTTGTTACTAATAATATAATTAGTTTGCTAATAATCGAATGTGTTCACAAATATGCCTTTAAAATTTTCAACAATATTTCTACTGATTGTGTGATAGTGTTTTTAGAGGTTTTATTCAATTATTAATTATTTCTTTTAATTACTGATTTCTGTTGATATTCTGTAGACAATGTTTTTTCAAATCTTGTAGATCTCCTATCGTTATCTAAACATCTCCACTGAATGTATTTTTTTTTGTTAGCTCCACGTCTACACATCTAAGCATGCTCAATCTTGTCATGACATATTTAAAATTTTTGCATCTATCTGGATTATCCTTTGGGGTTTTACATACCCGATATTTTTTCAGCTGCATTGTTAGTTACTACGGTTATTATGAATTTAGTAATGAGCAACTAATTTCATATTTGTTTGTGTTCTTTCCTTGTAAGGTAGTAGATCTTTTGGTTTAGAAGTCCATGCTTGTAATATTCTAATACCCGTTCTTCCCCATCTGGAATTTGGAACAGGAAGGCTCCATTACCAGTGTGGTTGGCATTTTTGTTAGGGCAACCTTAACATATTTTTTATTTAGAAATTTCTTGGGATAATACCACAATTAAGGTAAAGTTTGTAAATTTCAAAACCTCTACACGTTTCAAGGTAAAATAAATGTAAGAAATTGTAAACTATTGAATATTTTTTTAAATCTAAATTTTAAATAAATTTTCTTTATTAGCATTGAGATCATGTTCGGTTCTAGATCTAGGGATGCTATGAAATATACAGACTTTCCTTAACTGAGGTTTTCGTAATCAGAAATCTATTAAAACTATATGAAGTAAAGATGCCACTGCTCTAAGTTAGAAAATTGTATCAACATGTTTCCTTGTGATATCTGTTTTTCTTCTATCAGAATTTGCAAGAACTAAAGGGGATGACGATTGGTAATGCAGAGGATTTAGTCAAAAACCGTCTTTTGTTGTACAAAAATACTATTAAAAAATTCGATAAAAAGAATGTGATTACTCGATATGGAAATATTTATGTTAAAATTAATGACAAATTTCAAAAAATTACAGATATTCACTCTTGAGTAAATTAGAATAGAATATTATTTGTTTTCATCATAATTACTAATATGTTTTTTTGGGCTAGCGATGTTGACATTACATGACTTTATACTTGAGTATTTGTGTTAGTTCTTAAAAATATCCTCATTCTTAAATTATAGTGATGAGTTGAAGAACTATAGCAGGGTGGAGACGGTTATAATAGATGATATCGAGAAGGTAAGAGATTTAACAGCTGATAAAGATCGTCCAAATATATCTGATTTAAATATAAGGAGTTTGCAAAAAAAATTCGATGAATTACTGATGTATTTACAAACTTTCAAAATCATTGATATATTGGTATTATCTGAAACCGTTATTATTGAAAATGATAATAACTTTATTCTACCAGATTTTCATCTATTTTATAATGATAATAAAAATGATGTATGTAAAAAAAGAATTCCAGGCGAGCAGTGAAATAATAAAATTTAAAGAGGTAAACCTAATTAGATGTAGCTTTAAACTAAAGGATGTACCTTTTTGTATTACTATTTATTGGTGCTCTAAACATAAATAATTTAAATGTATACCATGGCAGTGTTAATCAATAAAAGATTTTATTCTTGTATAAATAAACCGACCAGGGTTGGTTCAAAATCCTCGCCCATAATTGACCATGTATTTTAAAAAACCGGAAATATTAATGGCTTTAAGCCTTTTATTGTAAAAGGCCTCACAGCTCCTTAACTGACATTACTTTGTTGTGCTTACAGTAAAAATTTAATTAATAGAGAAATAAATGATTATTCCGATATTAATAAAACATCAATCAATTATAAGAGCTTAGTGCTCAATTAGCACAAGAATCTTGGATAGAAGTTCTAGCAAGTACTGATTTTGAAAATTCATATAGGTACCAAATTTAAATTCAAATTGTCTACACTTAAAATATGATTCACCGGATGTAATTAAAAATTATAATTTTTTTCGTAATTTGACAAAGTAATTAAATTATCTAAAAACAACTATTTTAAGAATAACATTGAAGAATCTAAAAAGGATTCCAAAAAAAAATAATATATATATTAATATATTAAAAGATAACGAAATAATAACTAATTAAACTGAGGTAACCAACACTTTTAACGATTTTTTCACGAATGTTGAGAAACGACTTCAGGAACGTATTCCTCATAGTAGAAATATAAATATACAGCGCAAAATAAACAAAAACTCTTTATTTTTATTCCCTGTGAGCAAACACGAAAATGTAAAACACATTAATTCTTTAAAAAATAATTCTACACCAGGCATGGATCAAATTACCTGTTATTTAATAAAAAATATTCATTTATATATTCTTAAGCCTTTTTCGTTTACTATTCCATCTGATTGGAATACTACTATTGTCACACATATTTTTAAATAGGGCAATAGACTTGAAATCAATAATAATCGACCTATATCTGTCATCAATAATTTCTCAAAAAAGTGTTTAAACATAAGAATAATAAACTTCTTGGGATCTCAATAGTAACTTTATAATAATCAATTTGGTTTTAGATAGAACAAAAGTACAGAAGACGCGGTTTCTGCTCTGGTAAATAATTTAAATATGAATTTTCAAAACAAAAAGAATAGTTTAGCTGCTTTCATAGGCTTAACTAAAGCTTTTGATACAGTCTCTCATAGTATCCTTTTTTATAAGCTTGATAATATTGATATTAGGAATGGTCCTTTAAGCCTAATCAAAAACTATTTATCAAATAGGAAAGACTGTGTAAAAATTAATAAAAAAATAAACAAAGAAAAACATGTTGAGGCTGGTGTACCTCAAAGTACCGTATTAGGTCCCATCCTTTTCCTAATTTATATCAACGACATAGGTGACGTACTAGAGAATTGCAGTGCTATTGTTTATGCTCTTCACTGGTAATACCTGGAACGAGGTTTATAGGTTACCGGAGTATGGTCTGAGTAAAATCCATTCATGGCGCTTAGTCAAAATGTATGAAGCCTAAATTTATCAAAACCTAATTTTCCAACTTTCTCTGCAACCGTAGCTGACCAACCGAATATACACCAAACTAAAATTCACATTTCCAGTTGTTGCAATATAGGTCAGTGTGATTGCATGACAATATCTAAGATTTCTAAAATAAAATATATATGTATTATACTAGACCAACATTTAAAATGGGATCAACACATTGCGTTTATCAACTCAAAAATAAGAAAATTATATTTTAAATTTTATCAATTACGTGACATTTTAAATACAAAACTGCTTCTTATATTTAGAATCCCACATAAGATACTATATTATTGTTTGGGGTAGGTCATATAATTGTACGTTGAGAAATTTGTCTGTATGTCAAAATACAGGTTTGAAAATTTTGCTCAAAAAACTGCATAGGTTTTCAACAAATCAACTTTATGATATATACAAAATACTTAATATGCGAAATATATATATTACTTGTGTTTTAAATTTTTTCCATTAAACAAAACTAAATTTTGTAGAAAGTATGTCTAATTATGTTACCAGATCATCAATGAAAGTAACTTACCTGTTCCTGTTATAGCTAACTGCCTTTGCCAAATATTTATTACTTATTTTATACAATAAATTACCTAGTAATATAAAAAATTATCAGTGAACCACAAAAAAGCATTTACTTAAAAACCCTAAAAGTTTTTTATTAACACAATTCTTATTCTAATATATGGAATCTCCTGCCCTGCTATCCCACTCATCAAAATTGTACCATTGCTAGCTTTTCGTTTTTGAGAAAATATAATTGCATACAATTTTATTTATAAATTGTATTTATATTTAACAAGTTGAATAAATTTATGTTTATATATATATATATATATATATATATATATATATATATATATATTGTAATTGTAATTGTATATTGTAATGAAATAAAGTGTGAGAGAAATAATATAGGTTCCAAGAATCAAAATTTAACTAACGATACTCCATAACCAGACATGAAATTTACGGTATTTGTAATAGCAAAGCGAGCAGGATTGATCACAAGGAAAACATATCATTGTGATGAAGTATATGAATAAAAATATTGTAAAAATCCTAAATATCATAGACCTAACAGAAAAAATAAAGGAATACTTACAATTGAGTGCTAAAGTCCAAAACGATGATCATAAGTTCCAACATTCATTAACATCGAGTAAATCATTGAAAATCTTCAATTTGTACAGTCCATACACATCTTCATATCACATACATAGAAGCTAAAAATACAAAAGCATGTTAGAATCTAATTTAAACAGAAATTAAAAGCTGATTTTGGGAGACAGGATTAAAATGTCTAAATTTGAAAGTCAGGTAACATGTATAAAAAGTCAAGGGTCAAAATAGAAAATCAATCACATAAATGGGGGAAAATATATACAATTCTTAATATAGACAACAATTTGAACAGATAAATAGAGTTATAGTTCAATTGATAATGATTAAGGGGGTAGAACATAAAAAAGTAAATCTTAGAGTATAACGGTTATCAGATATTAACAAATTGTAACAATATAACAGCAGAGAGAAAGGAAACTAGTTAAAAATACTTGCGGAGATTCAAATAGTATAATGTAAATAAGAATATGTCAAGAACACTTCAATAAACTTAAAAAATTGGGAAAATAAAGAAAGGTATCAAATATTAGAATTTTATTTAGAGTCCAGAACTAAATAACAACATTTCAAAAAGTGTTAAAGTACATAAAAAGGTACAGGAACGCTTAAAGAATGCATTTCATAAAGAAAATATCCAGGAGAATCATGTTAGAGAAAAATATTCAAGTTCAATAAGAAAATGTCATAACCTATTTCAATTTAAAAATACAAGACTAAAACTGAATTGTAAGACAAGTTATATATATATATATATATATATATATATATATATATATATATATATATCAATAAAACCAGTATTTTTCCTAGATTTTAATGAACAAAACACAAAGGGTTTAATTTAAAAATGTATTTCAATAATTATGTCAATATCAATTAATTGTCAAAAAGATTAAAATATTTACAAATTTCTATAAATTACCTGCCATCTTGTGACAATTGTCCAGTCTTTTTCCATCACTTCTACAGTGCACATGGACCCACGATTGTTTAAAAATATCAAGTAAACTGTATAATTGTGTATATTTAAACAAAAGTGAAACGTAATTTATGGGCATAAATCGCCATATTGAATAATGAAAGTGTAAGTGACAATTCAAACCCGAAAGTAAAACGAAGTCGAACCAAATCATGTGACCAATATTCTTAACTGACAAAAACAATTTAAAATTGCAAATGCATATTCAAAATAAAATTTCATCAGTAAAAAGGATGAATGTGGTGCAGAGAATGACTACAAGTAAATCACAATAAAAAGTTGTAGAGGTAAAAAGATCAAACTATGAAAGATCTTTATTAATGATGCAGTAGCGGAGCTTGGAGCAAAAGAACACGACCTAAAAGAGAGAGGAGGAGTTTTATCAGCCGGACGCTTTAAAAAAGTGATAAAAAGGTATTTACAAAAAACTGTTTTAAAAATAAAAACAATGATAAATGTGTCTTATTTAAATTTGTATATATGTTTGATTATTTTATAAGGTATTGTTTGATAATTTCATGATTTAGTAGTTTAGGTGTATATAATATATAAAATGAGTAATATGGGTAATTTTTAATATTGGAAACTCCACAGTTCTGTACAATAATATAAATAGAAATTTGCATTAAAATAATTATTCTAAAATGATTAATGTTTGAAAAATAAATGTGTTTAATTAAAAAATATATATTCGAGAAAATTTATATGTTAATCATTGCTTAAATGAAATTTAAAATAAAATTATAATTAAAAAAAAAACAAAACATTTGATTCATTCATATAAATTAAAATTCATTATAATTGTCACCCAACGTAATGCAAATATAAATATTCAAATAAATTAAATAAAATAACAATTAAAATTCATAACAATATATATATATATATATATATATATATATATATATATATATATAATTCTAGGATGCTAAGGATGCTATCGTGAAGAAGCCAATATATAAAAGTATACTCTTTTAACTATATTTTGACACCTTTCGAAATCGTCTATTTCTTCATCTGTCAAAAACTACAATTGACACAAAAGTTGAATTATATATTAAGTTAAAATGTAAAAAGAACTTACGTTAGTTGAGATTGAATTTAGAACTAACTTTACAGCACAAATTGAACGTTGGAAACGTAATCACGTAATAGGTAAAATTTTTACATTTCAAATGCATAGGAAAATGAGAATGTCAAATTGAAATTTACTGAGAAGTTGACTGCTATAGTAATTATTGAAAAAGAAAGCTGCACGTTGTTGGACAAAAAAATGTTTAAAACCATAAAGTTAATGAATTAACCGAGATTAGAATTGGAGTGATAAGATTTTGAAATTTTGTTATCAATTTCAAGCAAATTGCAATATATAATGTTGAGGTTTAACAGATCAGTTTTTTAATTTATATTATAATCAAAGTTATTAATATATACCATCTCCATTTTTTTTAGCTGTTTAGAGCATATTATTAGCGGATAGTGAATTCCCTAAGGGACCTGAGAGATGTGATAGTCCAATAATCCTCGAAGTTGATAGTGTTTCCTGCTTGGATATGATGATGTGCGAGAGATGAAGTCGAATCTTTTTTTACGAACTGATAGAGCGTGTTCATGTATTCCACGGTCGCGGCATGGAACTCCTCGATACGCTTTAGGTACTTTGTCTTTAGGGTTCCCGGTTAAATTGGCTATAATTTGAGTGGTGTTGAAGACTTTATGTGATTTCTGCGTAAAATCCGTGCTATTTTGTTAGTGACTCCTCGAATGTAGGAAAGGAAGTCTTTACGGTGTTGTTGGTATGTTTCTGATGGGGTTTGTACAGAACTGCTAGTCAACCCTTGCACTGTTTATTCCAGAGGAAATTGCAATTGTTTCCTTCTCCAACGGTGGTTGATATGGATTTTTATTAATCAATGTATGTGGCATTTTTCGAATTTATTTTTCCAGTTTTACTAGTTAGTCCCTTCTCAGACCGTAACTTTCTGGCGCTTCAACATTTAAAATACCATCTAATTCGTTTGCTATATATATTTTATTACTGATATATATATATATATATATATATATATATATATATATATAGTTTTAGGTGGTTTCCGGGAATTCATCCGCGTAGTTGATAACTGATCCCTGCCGGGATCGATGGTAAAATGACGACGTTTCGGCAGAGTCACATCTGCCCTCTTCAGGTCGGTTCGCATAATTCTCGTAGCCTTCTGCTTTCGCTTCTAGTTACTCGAATACTGAGTAACCGACCTGAAGAGGGCAGATGTGACTCTGCCGAAACGTCGTCATTTGCCCATCGATCCCGGCAGGGATCAGTTATCAACTACGCGGATGAATTCCCGGAAACCACCTAAAACATTTAGTGCCCGCGAAAACTTAATAACAAATATATATATATATATATATATATATATATATAGGAATCATTTAATTGACACTTCGTTATTTGCCTGTGAGAGATTACGTAGTCTTTTGTCTCTCTGGTAAAAATTGTTATGCCTATTACCTTTAAACTTATATCTAGTATTGATCACATTTTGTAACATGTCGGATGTCAGTATGCCTGTCAGTAGATGTTCAATATTGTTCCTAACAGATAACATTCGATCTAATTTTACACATTTCACTTTTTGTAGTAGGTGCTTTAGCTTCGGCTGTTTGATTTTTTAAAGATTTTAGTTTTATATTTCAATTTCCAGTATTTCTTATTGATTTGCTAGCACTATTATTTGGAATAGTAAACACTGATGGAATAGTTTTGACTTTTGAGACAAAGGATTATAGTTCGTAGGTATTCCTGGCAATTAATAGTTCTTTTCAGCAGTTAAACTTTTCTTAAGTGCTAATACTAAGTACTTAGCGTCATGTTGTTATTTATACTTTATAACTTAAAAAAAGTGTTGCAGATTTTTTTTTCTATATTTTAAACACTTTTTAGCACGAAGAACATTTTTTTGGATTAATATTGTTTTCCTGACCAATACAGTTTCTATTCAGAAGCAACACAAGTATTAGGAAGCACAGATCACGAATGTAATGTTGCATTTTATTTTGAACGATTTTCCTAATTCAAGGCGAGGAGTCTACTACGTGAGTAACAAAATTGCGTGAATATAAATAAATATTTTGCCTTTTTTATTATGGCTAAACTGGATGGATGTGTAGCGTACAATGTGCATTATAAGGAAAATTGTCTAGAATCTATAGCACATTATATTAAACATTAACTTACTGTTATAATCTGATATAGCATGCTTATCCTTGGAATATTTTTGTATGTACATAATAATAAACAACCTGAAAAATGTATAAAAACATATATAATTTTCATCTATAAGTTAGTTATAATAACTGAAATTCAAATTGGTAATAAACAAAACACACAAGGAATTTTAATATCGATGTCGATGACGAGCAATGTTCAATTAAAATTTTCAGTTTAATATCGCATATGGTAATCAGCGATGCAAGCCGGTTAAATAAATTATATTTTATTATTTAACTGAACATTTTTGTGTCTAGGAATAGATATAAAAATTTAATTAAACCTCGCATTACCCAATTCAACTAGAATCTAGGTAGACGTTTCAGATAATTGCTTGCGGGGTTACTTTGTATTAAGATTTATATCAAAAATATAAAATAATAATAATTGATATTTGATAAATTATAAGTACTTATATTGGAAATTTAAGACCTCTATACGCGCTAATCGCATCAAATTTGTCAGTATTTGAAGATTAACAAATTAATTACTAAATAAATGTAGGCCTAAAATGCTATAGCATAAAGGTACGCGGCCTAATAGAACAACGAAGTACAAGTGCGGAAAATTAAAAGATTCTTACACGAAAAAAGTGCAACTTAGCACAAGTAAAAGGCCAGATGTCATCGTTAACAAGCAGCGCAAAGCTCTATCACCTTTAAAAAATTGTTGCATATAAACATAAATTATGAAATATTTTAACGTCATTCAAACTACCAACCACCTCCACTCAAAAGATCGAACCGACAACATTGCCACCATTTGAACGAATAAGTGGACTGACCTATTGCTTACCTATGTAAACATTTGGTTAACAAGTTTCTACATTGTGAATTTATTTCCAGAAAATCGCAACTGATCAGCATCTTTGCAACTGGAAATAAGCCTCTTCGCGGAAGATATGTACAGACATGAGATTAAACAAAAACATGTCAGATTAGCGTTGAACTATTCTAGTAATTCTAATTAAGGACGATATTAACCTATGAAATCTGTCGTTCACAAAAGACCAGATTTTATTAGAAAAAAAAGTTGCAGAAAAACAACCCAGTAATAATAACATAATAGCAAACTAGGAGACAAAATAGCCAAATTTAGAAATCTGCAATTTCAAATATCCAGACAATGTGTGCTATGTCAATAACATGAGTTTATTCAGTTGTCGATAACAGCGTGGTCTGGAAATATTTCTTTATGAACCGATTTAACATTCCGTCTCACTGTAAACGGCCCGAGCTGTCAGAATGTTCCTGAGAAACCCAATTCACGCCAACCATTTGCCTCATTACTTGGCATGGGTTCTCATAACGTTAGATATATATTATTTCTGATATATGGAGTTTAAGTTAATTAATAATTAACCATAATACATCGAAAATAATTAACAAAAAAAGAAAAAAGAACAAGATACGATACATATCACATTCTCATTTGATAGGTAACTAACTACAAACAGAGTGAATAATGTAAATAATATGAAGGTGCTCTTTACAAATTAATTACCTACCTATCCATTATACTGGCCTTCCATTTTAAAACTAGCCACCCAAAATAACTTTTAAAAGACCTTTAACAGAAAAGGACAAAAAACACGTTAATTTAGATTTACGCGGAGACACATTTTACACGTATTGGTTCACCCTGCAGGGTGAATAATCACTTCTATGTACAAGTTTAAATACAAAAGGGTATCATGTGATATTTCTTTTTAAAAGATTATTTTTGCCAATCTTATGACACACAACTTTTTAAAATCACATTATTTTTTACAGAATAATTACCTAGAAACCGTAAAAAAATAAAAATTTTGAATTGTATTTGAAAAAAAGCATGAGCATATATACCGAGATAAACAAGTGAGAAAAAATCCTTAAATGTTTTTGCGAAAAATATTTGCGACTCTAAATGTAAACAATTTACTATCCATTAAATTTCGACAATGGTTTATTCTTTACATGAAAGAATTCAAATAATATTTATTTATGGGGAAGAACAATGCTGGGGAAGCAATACTGCTCATGTTTTATATTAGAGACACCTTGATAAAAATATTGGGCATATGTGTTGGATTTAGTTCATAAGTTTCAAGAAACTTGAAGTGTGTGCAATAAAATTGTCAAGAATCGTAGAGTTTTAACTGAAGCTGCACATGTTGAGATTTTAGGTAACTTTGCCATGGATCCTCAAACAATCCCAAAAGTCTCCAATTTAACAAATTATTCCGTCGGCTCTATGCATAAAACGTTACGCCTGAATACATTATTTCCCTACAAAGTACAGATTCTACAACAGCTTTTTGAGGATGATTATGACAGAATGTTAGAATTCAGCCAATTAGTGATACAAGTGGCAAAAGCAGAGCTTAATTTTATTAAATATATTTGTTTTTCTGATAAAGCAGGTTTTTTTAAAAATGGATTTGTCAATACACATAATTGTAGATACTGGGACAATACCAATTCTCAAGTTTTTCGGGCAGAGCACAACCCACATCCTCAGAAAATTAAGGTATGGGGCGGAATTCTCGGAAATAAAATTATTGTTCTTTTATTCGTAGAAGAAAATTGAATTAACGCTCCTTGAATTTTTTTTTTGGGACATCTAAAATCTGTGTTGTATAAAACTCAACCTCGCGATATTCCTGAACTTAGAATTAGAATAGTGGAGGAGTGTGAGCCGATTACACCCGAGAAGATTCAAAAAGTGCGGGAGGAATTCGAGCTGCGACTTTACAATTGTTTTACCAACAATCGCGGGCATTTTAAACATCTAATTTAAGTACAAGGTAATTCTAACGCTAATAAAATATTAATAATGCAAATACAATGTAAATAATAATTATCTTAATTTGAAAGTTTAACATGGCATTACTCTGTAAAAAATAATCTTATTTAAAATGTGTCATAAGATTGGCAACAAGTGACCTTTAAAAAGTTGTATCACATGATACCCCTTGTATTTAAACTTGTAGAAGTGATATTCACCACCGCGCAGAGGTTGAAACTGCAGGGAGACCGAAGCGTGTAAATTGTGTCAGCCCGTAAATATAAATTAACATGTTTTTTGTATTTTTCTTTTAAATATATTTTAAAAGTTATTTGGCTGGGTAGTTTTGAAATGAAAGCACTGTATTAATGAAGTTGGTGTGACGTAACCCTAAAATTCTGCATTTCTTACATGTCTTCTACTCCATTAAACTTGATAGTTGCTTTTAATTTTAAATACTAAAATATATTTCACGTAGCATTTATATAAAATGATGTTTTATTTCCTGTTCGATATTCAACTCGTACAAATACTTACATTTCTACACACGACTTTTTCTTCAAATTACTCCTAATTCGTTTTCGGAAGCCTAAGAACTAAAACTGCTTGAAAATATTCTATTCGTTAATTACTAACAAAATCGATATTGCTTTCTTTTATAACATCCATGGTTCCATTAATAGACTTTATTGCCATTTATAACGCCATCAAATTTCTATGCTGAGGTTATCTATAGATCGAAGGATGTTGTATACGTTATTATTGTACTTAAACATAAGTAGAGCCATAACTGATTTTGAACCAGTTGGGTATTATGAGATTGCTGATATTGGTAGTAAGTCTGTAAATGTCATAAAAATATATTTCCTAACAAAACAAAAAATCATTTCAGAATTGAGAAACACGTATAGCTCAGGTCATTTACGGAGAAAAAGATCTGGTGACAAAATTAATAGTAGAACAAAACCAACATCTATGTGTTCTAATGATAAAACATGACTAATTGTCATAAAGTTCAACATTTTTTATCGATGCGTTTTTCTTTTATGACAAAAAAACCGCGAAAAATCGGTAACAATTTAGCTTTTTACCTTTTACACAAAATCCACCAAAGAAACCGTGTTTGCTACTATAGGCAATGTTGAGGAGATATTAAAAACCTGCAAAATGAGCTAGTATACGCTCAATTTCTTAGAAAATGGAATCTTTACCCGAAATTTAAAAAAATAAATAATCGCTTATATATATTTTGTATTATATACCTGAAACATACTTATTAACTGAAAGGATAGATCTTCTCATACCCAATTTAAGTTTTAAAAATCAATACTGTAGCCTCGGAAGTTTTTTCAAAATTTCAGTCAATCATATGGAAGACATTTTTTTTTTTTTGAAAGGCCATATTACCTCACTGGATCACCCCATCATTATAAATAAACTACCCTTGGAAAGTAGAAGAGTTGATCTCGAGACCCCTTACCTCACTTTTTCAAAATTTGAAGTATAAATACATATAAGTACTGAAAATATTTAGCCATTCCCTATCATTTTTCTGGACGAGTCCATTCGAAAAATTGCTAAGGGGTGGTACCTGTACAACTATATCCTTGTAATAAATAATCTTAATGCAAATTTTAATTTTTAGCAGACACATTTAAAGGAACCCACTATTCCTTTGTTTACACTTTCAGTATATTTTATATTTTATTATTATTGTATAAAAATGAAAGGCTGATACAAATTGATAACAGTTAATATTAGACAAAAAAATTCTTCAATTAGTTAACAACGAAATTTTTATGTTGTTCAATTCAGATTCTTGTTAAGAAATTTTTTATTCATAAATACTAATTAATGACAAGCCAAATTTAATCTTTTATTGAAACCTTTACAAATGGAGAAAAATCGCTTGCAACAGCCTTCGCATTTTGCATATTAGGTATGATTGCTCCGTCATTATCATTTGTGGCTAAATGGAGCTTAGGTATTCTATTTTGCTAAATTTATTATCTAAATCCATATTATCCAAGAAATGTAAATAGTTGTCTGCTTATTATTTATTATAAGAACATAGTTTCACAGCTACCACTCCTTAGAAATTTTTTGATAGATATGAGAAAACGGGGTTGTGATTTCCAAATTCAAGACAGATAAAAAAATTTCTGGTAGTAAGACTATCCTTTTTTGCTGCGGGCTCCTATAGAACCAACAATTCGAAAGAATATATTACAAAATATTTAAATGTTCACGTTTTTGCTAAATTGTATTAAGGAAACAAAGAGTTTTCTACAAAATATATGCTTCACAAATTTGTTCACAATGTCTCTATGTATGTGTTTCGTCTTTTTAGAGCCTTACCAAAAGTTCTTCTTGAAACTACTAAGTTGTGTTATTTCCAAATGCATAAATCATGGTACAATATACTTTGAAAGATATTCCAACTTGTATCCTACTTCACTTCCAACGTGATTGTCACTATCCCGTGAAGACATAAAATTAATTATTTTTTTTAGCAAGGAACTATAAGAAAATGTCGATAAAGATTTGTGAAATTCACAGTATTTCCATTTTTTTTGTTTCCATAAATTATCAACCAAAACTATAACGTCACAGATATATCGCTCGTAAAGCAAAGTAACATTATTCTGCAGAACCTTTAATGCCCAACATTTTCCATGTCACTGTTCGTTTACTTTATATGACTCTCATTTAGTTCATAACTGCTGATCGGGTATCACAATTTGTCTCTGGCAATATTTTTGAAATATCCTTTTTCTGGGATCAAGTGACTTTTTCTACTAAGGCAAATCATTCCGGCTCGTTGAACGTCAACACCAAGCAACCCTTTTCGTCGGAGAGAGGGGTTCGTAGCACCACATTACCATCCCTTGACGATATACATCCAATTAATAGCGGGGCAGGCGAAGAGACCCTCATAACGTTATTGCATCCGGCCACAAAGGACCATTAACTTTTAGTGATAGTGACTGTGGTATAATTTAAGCTAATACCGATCGATATCGAAGGGTAATCCTCGGGGGTGGTGCATAGTTGACAGAAGAGGCTAACCAGTGGCGACCTCAATGGCGGTCTCGATAAATAATGAAATTTAGCAGGTTAATGAGCCGGCTAATGTTCGTACGTAAAGCAAGGTAATTTCACTATACGGCTCACGTCTTTTTCGTTCTCATTAGTTGGTCATCAGTAGGCCTATAAATGCAATGAGTCGCGAACGTTTCGGACGGTATTTATATATCTTGTGAGTTTTTTGATGTTCTATAATGCTAAATGTTTATCTAAACTAATATTTGAAATTATAAGCAAATTAGTTTTTTACCCTTATACTTTCATTAATTTCACTAATATTAAATTTGTACATAATACTTATTGTACACAGATTTTGACTTGGAGCTACCATTAGAATAAGGAATTTTTGTATATTATCAAAATAATGGCTAGAAATAAGGAACTAACTTGGGAAAAATAACACGTTAAGTACGTACAGAATTCGTTCAATAAGCGTTCTGTACCAACTTGAACTTTTGTTGTATTCGAAGTAATTTATAATTTAAGAAACTAAGTTTTCAAAACACTTTTGATTCTCAAACCCCAAATATAATTTATTTCAGGATCAATAGGATGATGTCTGACCACCGATTTTTTTTCTAATTTGTCAAAGTACAGCTAGGTTATTGACGTCACTATGATCAAGAATTTTCTAAAGTTTGTTATGTTGTACTGCGTCATAAGCCTTTTTAAAGTTCTTACTACTGCAAGCTACCCACTAAATTATGAAAGAAAACGTATTGAACATTAAATTTTGAAGAAAAAATTTCTATCAACAATTTTGTAATTTATACAGGCCCTCAAAATTTTAATATCTAAAAACTTAAATTTTTGAACAAAACTACTGAAGACTGAACAAACTATTAAACAGTAATTTTGTAGTCGATCTAACGCTCTAAAATAGGTAATATTTACAAAGTTACATTAATCAAATTCTTATTTATTTATTTTTTAGTTTTGTCAAAAAGTTTAGCACACATTTTTAGTACTTCAAGTTCTTTAGAAAAGTTTAATATGATGTTTATTGTAAAAAGTTTAAAGTTACAGACTTATTCTTAGGTTTTTTCAGGTGTGTTTGAAGGTATTGTAGGTATAGATTATCGATCTAATAATAATATGAATCTAATGTATGCATTACTTTAAAGTTAGCTATTATGCGTTTTCGATATTGGCATTTATTAAATTCGATTGTTCTAAAGCATTAACTACAACAATCTGGCTCCCGATCGTATAAATGGAAAAAACTTACATATATGTACCTAAGAACCTTTAATTTCGTTTACTTAATTGTTTGAGATAAAGCAATAAAAAACGATATTGTGGAATATTTTTTGTCAAAAAAACACTTTGATAAAATGTACGCGCGCGTCTCACACGGTACAATCATTTTGGATAATAATAAAAACTAATATATATACAGGGTGTAAATAGTTTGACTGCATATATTTTAGATGCAGATAGTACCCACCAAACAAAACAAAAAACTCTTATAACACTATGGTCTAAAGGCCTTAATAAGCAAGAAAATTTGAAATACATGTTAAGTAAATTATTGTCAATGTGGCAACGTCGCGCTAAAAATGAGATTTGCTTGTAGCGTGAATAATAAAGGAATGAGTCACCACAAAAAAATGAACACCTGTTATTTTTTTGTATTAAATAATTTCATAGTTTCGAGTGCCGTTAGATTTATTTAGGTACATAAAATTTTATGAAACATTATTTTCAAAAATGTACCCTTTTAATATCTATGTATTGAAATGAATATTTATATTTGGCGATTTATTTTATGCATCAAGTTGAAGAAAGGAGGATACAAAGTTGTTTACATTATGATACAAAAATAATGCGATACAAACTATATTAAACAAAACATTTCTTATATGTAGTTCTTTTATTTGTTAATATTGAGAAATAATTGTTACTAAGAAATTAATATTACTTATGTTAGACAAATAAAAACCTTTGACCTGCAGGATGTCATTATGATAGAGCTCTGGCGAGCAAACGGATTATTTATAGTAAATATTCAAAATTCTTGTTATTACATTTGCTTTCCCCACAAATTAATAGCATGTCAGGTCTTTACCTAATTGTATGATTGTCACTGTTTGTCACAAAATAATACACTCGAACTCACAATTCACAACAGATTTTATTTATTTTTCCAATTTATATTTTAAAATGAAAATCAAATAACTTACGCTATGTTGAATGTCACGCAAAAATCACGTTCACTTTCTTAAAAGAACCGGGCAGCAAAAAAGCATTCGAAGGCAGCGGCCAGCTGTAGTACTGAGTATATGCTATTTTGCCACATCTGATCGGAGAAACGTAGGGCAAATTATAACAGAATATTTAGAGTTTAAATAATAATTTTCTTTGTTAATACAGTTATTAAAGGTGTATACGCTATTGAGTATTTACATATTTAGCTTTACAATCATTTTGAAGCCGTTCTATTATTCACTGTAATAAAGGCTACAGAACTTCTAACTTTTTCATTTTTTGGCAAAACTATAGTTTATTTCTGAAAATATTATAAAGCTCCTGAAGTATTTATCCTCAAAATCTTTGCATCAAACCGTTTACCAGAGTTCGGGCACCCACAAGTTCATACTTCGTTAGAGTCAAACAGGTCTTGAACAATAGGTGTATATTGTGCAATAGTCACTACTTAAAACTCATTGCATCGCAACGACGACCACGAAATTAGCATTTAGAAAAATGTTGTATTCCGAACCATATAAATGACCAACAGTGGGAGGATGTTGCAGGAAATAATAAATAAATGAGAAGAGACCATACTCTGGAATATGAGAAACTAGTGATATGCTTCATTGTAAAAATAGTTCTCTAAAGAATGAGACTGTAGTCTATTATAACAAATACAAACAGGGCATTAACATCTCTGATCCAACGATAATTGTCAGGCATCTGATATTAGCAATACTTGCTTCCACATTTATGCTCTTATACTGTCTAAACGTTATGATTTTCTTTTTCTTTTGGTAGCACTTTTTGCAAGATGTAAATTTGCGACCATACAGTAAAAAAATATTCATTTTCTATTTATTAAACATCCAACAATTCCTTTTCATACAAGAGCGCTTCCACATCGGTAAATTGTAAAGTCTCACTGACTTTACTTGTTTTGTCATTGAAAATAACTGAGCTATGTTCTTACTAGGCGGATTGATCTTTATTTAAAATAATTATATGTAAAATTGATTTACAGATTTTTCGAAAATTTGCCTTCTTAATATTTACCAACCTATTTCGAATGAAGAAATGATGATATATCATTTCTTCTCCTTCCCGAGTCACACCTTCCTTGAAACTAGGAATAGTCTATGATTGTGCTTATAATCTCTTAACAGCTTCTATCGTACTATCTAAATCCAGTCCCATCAACAAACAATCGACTCATTCTGCTTATGTCTCAAACTTCGCATATCCTCGAAGGCTCACCTCCAGAGATTTCACAAATCATCAACACGGAAGAAGATGAGCACTGTTTTTCTCGTCATTACCTCTACATAAACTGTGCCTAAGCAAATAAGCAAATTACGGCATTGCTGCACAAGTAAGAAATACAATATACGAGGTGTGACAATTGAATAACAAGAATACTTTAGAAACAGAGTTTTGTTTTAAAAATTATTGTACAATCGAATGCTCCCCTTCAATATACTCCCCTCTCCTCGCCACACACCGCTCCCTTTGATCTTCAGACACAAGAAAATGTCACAGACCGCTAAATAATTAACTACGGCACTTGTTCGGGGACTGGAGTTCCTCTAGCGGCTAAACAGACAGAGCGTTATGGACAGGTTGTGACCGGTGCAAGATCCACACTCTCTCGCAATGCTGCCAAAACTTTCCAATAGTGAGTTTGGTTGACAGTTTGATCATCTGAAACCCATTCAGTCATCACGATACGTTGAAATCTTAAAAATCTTAACATTACTATAAATATTGATTTCGACATCCTTGTGTTTTCTATTTTTGGCGTAGCAGTTTTCCAGTGCATGGATTCCTGCTTAGTTTCAACATCGTATTGCAAGATCCAAGTGATGACGTTTTCCATCAATTAAAGTCCTTCATCTTACCTCTAAAGAAAATATAAACAGATCTGTTGACCGAAGGTGAAATTTTTTGTACCGAATGGGTATACACATTCTTCATGTCCTATTGTCATGTAAAATTTGTATGACAATTACTTCTTCGGGGTTCATAATCGCAGCAATCATCCAAATGCTCATACAAAGATCTCGGCGCACAGCTTAATTGATGTTGATCACTGTTGGCGGAGTTGAAATGGACATAGATCTACCAAAACGTTGGTCACCATCGGAAATGGCATGCACGATGTAGAGAATTATCACCATAGGCCTTTTTCAACAATTTATAACAAACTCAGAGTTTTTTAAATTTAATTAAAAATTTCATATTGATCCGGTTCCTCGTGTTTTTCGTCAGATATGGTTGTCTGTACGAGGAAAAAAGACAGATTGTTTCTAACATCTACAGAAAAAAATACTACTGCAGCGACTAAAACGTGTTTTCATATTGCAATGGAAGATGCTTTCAGCTCTCCAACGGAGGACTCGTTTCCTTCTTTACCCCTCTATTACGTCTTCTGTACGCGCAGTCTCGTTATTTGATATCCATGTCTCGTATTTAATAACCATCTCCTATATATAAATTTTCCAATCAGAATTGAAATATTCCATATCCATGGCAACACGCACACTCTGTATTCTTATCTTTTGTTTTATTTCTTCTAACCTCCAGAACTTTGCAAATTTCAGTTCTTTCAATTCAGATTATCCGTCGTATTTATACCCTTAACCGGTCATGCTCATTGGGTCGATTAATATCCTGTCTCATCCTATCCACGTCGCTCTACCTGGCGATTGATTGTCAGTGATGCATAACATCAGTGGCTCAAGAAGAGGTCCCCAAACGTTTTTAATTTGGGCGCTGGGCTAATTATATTCTCATTCCAGATTATGTATACCGTCTCGATGAATTTTCTTGTATACCAGTGCTCTTCCTTGTGAATTACCCATGCCTGGTCCCAGTGGATATTATGATGTTCGGTCCTTGCGTGTTTAGCTAACCCAGGCTTTGTTAGCTCTCCCCTTTGAGAGCTATGCAGTGCTCCTTAGCACTGGTGTTCAGTAATCGGTTAGTCTCCCCAATGTAGAGTTTGCCACATTCACATGGTATGATGTATATACATTTTTGGTACTGCAGCTTTGTTTTTTTGATCATGTTCCGCAAGTTGTTGTTGCAATGAAAACCATTTTTATTCTATATCCGTGTCCAATATGTCTTAAGTTTTTCCAACAAGCCTTTAGTGTATAGTAGTAAGTTGCTGTCGTGGTTTCATCTTCCTGCCTAGATGGTTTCTCCAGTTATTCAAATGCCTTGCTAATGATGGTTTCCGGATATCTGTTCGTCAAAAGATCTTCTGTAAGTTCCATTTGTTCTTCTTTGAGGGCCTCTGGTGTGCTGCAAATATTTGTGGCTCTATGGACCAGTGTTTTCGTTGTTGATGGGTGGTTAGAGTTGTAGTGCATGTATAACCCTGTATCTGTAGCCTTGCTGTACACCTTTGTTTCGGTTCCGGTCCTAGTTCTTTGGCACTTCACATCAAGGACTGGTAGGCACCCAATCTCTTTCCCCTCCATGGTAAATCTGATGGATGGTTGGGATCTGTTTAAATGCTCCAGAAATGCTTGTAGTTCTCTCTCTCCATGTTGCCAAATAATGAAGGTCTCGTCGACGTACCTCGTCTTCGAACCATTCGGTGTAGATGTTGGCGATGGTTTGCGATAACGGGGAGCCAATAGGCAATCCATCTTCTTACATGAAGAACCGGTCCTTCTCCTGAAAGTAGCAGTTTTTGAGGCAATATTGTAATAAGTCCATAATTGAATCTATTGGCAGGTCCGTCCTCTCCATTAGGGTTTCGTCCTCGGTACGTTTCTTTCTCAGTACGTCCAGAGATTCTTTTAATGGTTCGTTCGTGAAGAGGTTTTCAATTTGAAACTTACTAAGCGATGTTCTGCCCCAAGCTTCATAGAGTCGATGACGTTGGACAAAATGCTTTGAATTAGTGAATAATTTAAAGCATCTGCTGATGTTTTGCCCTCCAAAAAGATGTAGTGGTTTGCTGTGATATGACGTCAATTTTTTCCTTGTGGCGGAATGTATTCAGAATGATCTCTGACAGTGTTGTATGTTTTCAGTTCTATTTTGGCTGTTGGATCAGTTGGAAATGGCTTCTTTCTCCCCTTCGAGAGTGTGTCGTCGATTTTCCTGTGGTATTCCGTTCTGCTCATCAGGGTGGTGACATTTCGTTTATCAACTGGTAGATTAATGATGTCATTCCTTTGATTTGTTTCGTCCTTATCAGTTGCGCTTTTGAATTCAACACTGATATGCATTTGTTAAATTTGATGTAAGTCTAGGATGTCAGTTTCCGAATCAACCGTTCCGCGGTCCCTGATTAGATTCCATGACGAACAATGATGAAGTGAAAATCTAGTCCTACTGGAACGAGATCTTTTACTGGGAGCGGTACATTGCGTAGTAGATTAAGCTGTTAGAGAGTGTCACTGCGGTTGATTTTCCTTATGACTGTACAAGCTGAGTTTAGTTCACTGTTTCGATGACTCGATACATATACATAAACCTTCATCATGAATCACTCTATCTGTTGGTAAAAATGCGTGTAGCAGTTTTTGTGTTTATGACGAACAGACAGACACGGCGGAGGACTTTGATCTATAATATATAGTGGTGTTAAGGATTAATACCGTATTTATGTAAATAGCTTTTACATTACCGCATTATAATTGCCAATTTTTGAAAGTATTAAAATGGATATAGGTAGCATGTTATCTTTAACATATAAACATATGCCATCGCGGACTTTTCTGTAGCATATATAAAATACATAATTCAGACCCCCTCCCACCTCTCCGACTTGCAGGCGTCATGGTCGCCTAAGGCATTCATTTTTAATTTGCATGGTGTATGGGGAAAAATAATCTTCATGAAATGCTCAATCCAACTAATGTATTTAAATTGATAAGGATTAATACCCTTTTTGTGTAAATAGCTTTCCAATTCCCGCTTTATAATGCCCATTTTTTTAAGTATTAAAATTTATATAGTATGTTTTCCTTAAGAGATAACATATGCCATCCCGGACTTTTCTGCAGACCTATAAAAGATACACAATTTCACCATATATTATTTTGTTATATCTCAAAGAGTACAGCCAGCGTTTGCTTTGAAAGCTCCCAGACGGCTTACTTTTTCCGACACCTCCAACAAATATCGTTATATTTTAGCCATGTATATAAAAACATAACAAAATTATATACTAAATCCTTCCTCGAGAACCACTCTAAAAACAGCATGAAAAACTGTGTAGTAGTTTTTGATTTTATCGCTAACAGACCGACGCGGCGGAGGACTTTGCTTTAAAATATATTGTGATGCAAGAATTCCTTAGTAGAATCAAAACGCATAACTTTTAAGCAAACCCTACAATCAATTAGACAATTAAATAAAGCTTCTGTTATAACAGCACGACATGTAAACAGAAATAGACATTGTTCAATTTAACTAAATAAAACCCATTTCCTACCAGAAAATTCAAATAAAATGCAATTCCCAAGAGTAATGTTTAGCCTATAACTCCAAATGGACTTTGAAAATAGAAATAAATATTTAAGAAATTCCTGAAAACTATAAAAAAGCCGTATCCCAAGACTAGATGTCAGTTATTAATAATTTTAATTTAATTTTGCCAAATATGTCCGGGTGCGTAACGTCGGATACGACTCTCGAATATTAGTAATAAGTCAAACACTTTTATACAATAATGTATTCGTTAAAAATACATTATGCTATTATCTAGATACCTGAAGGAACAATATCGGATTGAAATAATATTTTGTGTCAAGAGGGATTTGATTAATATGTTTTAGGTTTTTATTTAATTTCTCAAGTTAATTATTGTTACTAATTTTTTCGCTTCGTTGAGAATTCATGACATCTGTACTTTATCTGATTATCACATCGTGATGTTTCAATGTGTTGTAATCTACGATATTACAAGCCGTTCGAAATTTTACACGCATTTCACTTCAAGAAAATATATTGTTTCAAGTTGGGAACCTTCCTCATTTGAACTAGCAACGTCATGTCACAAAATTCAGTAAATCTGCTAAAATATGAAGTTCTTATTACAAATTATGGCAAACATTAACCATTCAAATAAACTATTCATGGAATTTTGTTTATCTACAACAGTGGCAAAATCTTAATGATACGAGGGCACTCAGCAGGTATATAGAGCGGTAACAGTGGTTTCATGCTTGCTTCATCTGGGTCACTCGTTTTCCAGTACAGTACACTATTGCCACTGCTGTAACAAAGACTAGTTTCTCTTTGTTTTTGTTATATTATATAACACCATTCTCAAGTTGTGATCAAAACTAAAATCTTTAGATATGCTCAACTGTTAACAAGCCCAAAAAAGGCATATTATATTGATTTCAAAGTAGTACAATTACTCGAAAAGCAGGTATGGTAATATATTGTAGAAAAACTACAATTCATCAAAGTTTGTAAAGACCGAATCCGAAACGGACATCAATGGTTTACTAAATTATAGCTCTTAACATTGCGTGCAGTGTGGTCTCATTATGGTCGAATCCGATTCATTTCTGTAGTTGATTTCCACATGTTAATTTTTCCTTCAGAGGCAGCCGTCAAAATACACGTTTATTAGGGTGTCCTAAAAATTATTCAGAACATAAGCGTAACAAAATATTATAGGAACCCTCACTTGAGTATCATTAATCAATACCCGGAATTCGTGTATACAGTTTATGAAACGTCAACACGGAATATCAGAAGTTAGTAAGCTTATACTGCATTAAATATTTTTTAACATATTTTTAGAAATTATGTTTTTTTAAACCTGATTATGAACTTGTTGGTTAATATAATTTGTTTTAAACAATGTACTGAAATTTAGATATTGGTATATAATAATATTTGCTGAAATTTCTTGCATCCATATGGAATTTTAAACGTACTCTAAACTGAAAATGTGTTTGAAAGTTGGTGTAGTAACTAATCTGGTTATATGTCTTAGTTCTCAAATATTTGGTGTAGTTCATCCAGAGATTTTTGCAAAGTTAGGTTTTTCAAGTAACAGCCAATACTGCTGAATCACTAAAATATAATAAAGAGGTCTCAAGTGCAGAGTAACATTACTCATTTTAAAATTTTAATTTGTCATTAATAATTTTCTTATGAAATCTACCCCTATTTAATTTTATCAGGAGTGAATGGTATCAAAGTGTTGCGTTTTTGGATTTCAACTGAAAGTATTGGTATATTTATAAATTTAGCTGTCCTGTGCTTCATTATAAAGCTGTTTCGTTTTTGTTTAATTTTTGTAATCACCTATGTTGCTCATACGGGAAAAAGATTTTCAAACTCAGTTTTTTTACTGTAATTAGTAATTTTCGAATTAGTCGCAGCTG
This sequence comes from Octodonta nipae, assembly GCA_034190945.1. Taxonomy (NCBI): domain Eukaryota; kingdom Metazoa; phylum Arthropoda; class Insecta; order Coleoptera; family Chrysomelidae; genus Octodonta; species Octodonta nipae. The sequence continues at coordinate 85,023,096 of CM067219.1, read as the reverse complement.
AAATTGTCAATTTTTCATAGAAAAATACATATGCTTTTAAACAATTTTGTGTGAATAATTTAAAAATTAGCATTTTATCCAAGAATTCTATATAGCAAAATTGTAGGTTTACTCGCGCGTAAATGCAAACTTTAAACAGCCATATCTGCGTTATTTTTTGACCCATAAAAATTCTCAGATTAAAAAAATCTACTTTTTGGTATTGTAACATATTTTACCTATCACCAGTTTGGAGTTGGTTTTAAGGAAATTCTTCTTTTTAAAACTGAGCATTCTAAACCGGTCAAACATCTAGATCGTAGTATCTACTCGTACCCACATAAGTAAAGTAACTTGTAAGACTGGTTTTACCAGGAGTCGTAATGACGAGAATGTTTCACTGCTTTTTTGTGGAATAAATAGATACCGACTTCTTTTGCCATAACTCCCTTTATTTTTATGCTTTCATAAAAAAATAAAGTTTTTTCAGAAAATATATTATACCTTGTTCCTGATAAATACATCATTACTCGGTTATTTAACATTTAAGCTGTCAATTTTAGCGTTTGACGAACAAGAACCAGCATTCAAGAATTATGTATGAATTAAGTGCACAGGAGGAAACAAACCCTCTCAGCTACAATTTTGCTTTATGTAGTTTTTCCATAAAATGCTAACCGTTCGAATTATTTCAGGAGAAACTGTTGAAAAACGTGTGTTTTGCCGCAAAAAGTGAGACACTCAGTCGCACATAACTGGAAAATTAGTAATTTTACGAAAAAACTTAATCAACATTTTTTGCTTATAATTCATTTTCTTATCTATTTCTGTGATTAATATGGATATAGACATTCACACCCCCGAAATCGGGTGTAAAAGTGCTTACGCGCATACGGTATGACGCAAAATTCACGAAATACAATTTACAAACAAATATGTAGTAAAATCCGCTAGTAGTGGTATTATGGCAGGGTGGTGTTTGGCAGTATACATGCCATCTAGATTCCTTCGCACTATATTTACTAAAAACAACTTCAATTAATATAAATGTTAAACATAAACCTGACATTGTAATTAGGCAAACAATAGCGAAACACTCTATTTTTCAGATTTGATTCTTTCGTCCACAATAAAACACATATAATGAAGTAAACAAATATGCTTTAATTGAGGCTATAACCTCATTATCGATGCCAAATCCCTTTCCCTGGAGCATCATTTTCAGATCTGTAAACAAATAGAATTCAGATGGGGTCAGATCTCGTTAATTTGTGTGTGTGTGGAAGCAAGTCGAATTTTAAATTGTTCAATTTCTTTATTGTCTTAAACGACTTGAGTGTAGGTGTATTGTTGGGAGTTTTTTCTTTTCATGTGATGTTTTTCCTGCTTGGATCATTGAGTGGGTAATAATGCAATATAGTAATCGCTGTTGATCTTGTGACCCTTCAGAATAAAATTCCGTCCGTGTTTCAAAACATAGAGGCCATAATTCTGTACGCTTACTGTTTTGGTTAGCAGGCTTTCATCTTCTTCTCTCCACTCGGCAGATGGTCATTTGGATTTTGGCAGATATTTATGACACTGTGTTTCATACATTGTTATGTATTGAGGCATACAATATTTGTATTATCTGTAGACAGCTTCAAAGTGCGCTCTGTATCATCAATTCGTTTTGGTTTTTGTTCTCCTATGAGCCAACTTGAAAATACTTTGAAATTCGTTTTTTATGGTCTAAATTTTTTTGCACAATTTTGGACACGGTTCCTTACGATACCTTTTAAGTTGTCAACTCGTGCACGTGCCTTTACCATCGGACGTAACAGTTATAGAACGTTTTCAAGCCACTACTGACATTGAATAGTATTTTATTCTATTACATAAGGGTGTTTACTTAACACACGAAACTCGGTGTTCTGCATCTATAAGACCAAAAAACAAATGTAGCGTCACTTAATCTTCAAAATAAACATAAATTGGACATTTAATTTACAATTTTATAAATAATATATAAAATGCTATAAAAGCACTCAAACACGCGAATACGAGTAATGGCGGACTACAACTCATAGGATGTTCCAGAATATAGCAAAGACAATCCTGCTAGAAGATGAATAGCCAAGGAACTGCACCTAAAAATAACTTATTAACAACACCAATGAAACTGAATTTGTTTGTAGAAGAGCAGCTGTTGACCGTTTGCTGACCGGCACAAAATGCTGTCTTGCATACGAAGAAATGAAACAGCACTAAGAGGTTATCACATTTTCTTTGAGCGATTTAGTTAACCTGAAGAATTTCCGTAATGACCGGAATGGCATGGAACCTCTGTTTTTGTGTACTTGTTTTCTTGAACTTCCAAAAGTTCTAATATGCCAGTGACATTCCTAACTACGATTATTACACAAACACCGAATTTTAAAATACAATTATTATTAATGTTTACATTTACATCAATATTGTTACGTCATCCCTTTCATACGTGAAAGTAATACATTTCTCAAATAGCCAAATTAAAAATTATAAGTAACCAACAATAAATGCTACAGTAGTTAATTATCGATGAGTCATTGTTTAACTTTGCATTTACTACTATACTATCATAATGAACAAATAATGTTTCAATTAAATATCCCTTTCCGTATTATTATGAAAATTACGTTAGCATGTTACAATTATTGTTTGCATTTAGATAGTTTTGACCATTTATTGAATGGGAGAAGCACCGGCCGCCAGTGACGGAATCGCCAAAAATATTGGATATTTCGTTCATTAAAGCTGGATTATCTATTATAAATATTCTCTCATAATCCCAGTTGGTTAAACATTGAAATTGTGAGTTATTTGATATTCACTTCATACATAAACAAACAATACATTGGGACTTCTCAAAGGGGACAAGTAAAAAAACATTGACAATGTTTGCCATACTATTGTGCGCTGTTCTTTAATAGACTATTGTCTAAGATCCTTTATGGTTGATTTCAATAGGCAAGTATCAACGTTATTTTTATTAACATATTTTATTTTGTAGCAAATAAATTTCCGGTACTTCATGGATTTGAACCTGATTGTATCAAGGTGGAAGATGACAGTACAAAAATGTCTACTATGCACCGTATTTACTTGACGCAGCATGTTTAATCATTCAGAATAGAAGAAAGAATTTGTGATGACATTGACGCATTACATTATAATAAACACTGTTTGTTTACGTTTATACGTAGTACCCAAGTAGTATAAAACAAATTCCTTAATCCCAAAGGACGGATTATCTAACAGCATCGAAACTCATGCGTTCGACGCATGCGATAGACGCTAGATACTAGGCTAACACGAATTACGTATAACTCATTTCCTATGTATGCGTCTGACGCTTGGGGGTGCGGCCATCACATGATTTTATCGCATAACTGGTCTCGAGAGGAGTCCAAATACAGACGCTTGTGTTTTCCATAGTGAAGTAAAGGGAATGTGCATGTGTTATTGTTTATCATTAACCAAAAGAAATGTCAGCTATAGAAAAGTCAATTTTTCTGCGTAATACTAAAGATAAAATGTGTGTTCGTCATATTTTAAATGATCTGCCTGGTGTTAGTAAATTTGCATAACTCAGTTTTCCTTCTTCAAAATAATGCTTTTTGAATATCTCTTTTTCTCCTATTTCCTAAATGAAAGAGTATAATTTCTTCTCCTAATAATAATAATTTTACAATGTCATCCATGTTAAAAATTTTAAACACAGGACACCTCCGCATAGCCGCTAACATTTCTTCTTCCAAAACATTATTTTGAACGTCGATAGGAATGCACACCCTTCTGCGTTTGCCAATGCGTAAAAACGCATATATCTGACTCATGCGTTTCGACGCTGCTAGGAAATCCGACCTTAAGTGAAATACCTGTACGTGTCGAAAAAAAAAATTAAGTTGCGCCGCCAAACTTATATAAAACAGTTTTCGTATTATTTGATATAATTTTATGGTGTTTCCAGTGTTATGTTTTAACTATTAGTTAAATATTTTTCTTCCGTATTTTGTAGCTGAAAAGTATTTATATTTCTACCATAATCTAAATGCATAATAGTAGTTCTTAATCTATCCATAGCAAGTGTTCACAAAGTTCAATACGTAATCATAATTTAAAAAAACACAAACATTCATATAAAGTTGAATTTCTATATGTAGCACATTGGCAGATTAATTAAACCAACAGTATACTAAGATCTATACCCACTCACGTAGAACAATTTACAGACACTCAAAGTACCAAGAACTGAGTGCAGAATGTACCTTATATTTATGGACATAAATATAAGGTAGAGAATTGAGAATTCTCCATAAAAGAACCTCACTATACATTTCGTAGAAGTGGATAAAATAGCGTCCATTACTGTTATTGGAACGACCGTATCAAAAAAATACTTTTTTTTTGAATATGCTAAAAATTTTCACTAACAATGGATGAATAAATATTTCATAAAATAATATGTATTACACTGTCAAATATCTTAGGCATAGATGTTCCATAAAAGATGTAGATGGATAAACAGCTAATCACTGCGGCAGATTTTTTCAGTAGGAGAAGGAGGGATTGTGCAGCATTAAATGTGCCCAATAACAAAAACCATTAGTTTCTTAATTACTAATATGTAACAGTAATTATGAAAACATTTATTTATTCACGTAAAATTAAAATGTAGTTTTATTTACTGCTTAAATGACCTTTTGTTAAAACTCAATTACTACGTTTATGATGTGACACTTACCGGTGGAAAGATAATTCGGCAAACGCATTATTATTTTTAACACTTATACAAAATAATTACTGATTTTAGACAACTCACAACCCCAAAACACTAGTCAATATGAATAACGAAGTTAACCTCAATTCAAAAAGTAAATAAACAGAATAGCGCTGTTGAGTGCTGGACATAAACGGCGTAAAGTATCGCGTTTCAGTCAAGGCGTACAATGCCTAGATTTAGGTGTTTTGGTTACATAGGAAAGAAGTTAACATTTATTTACTATTTTCCGTCAGACATCTTTAAACCCTTTTAAATGGAAACAGACAGGTCAATTTATATTAGTAGTCGTTACGGAGAACGGTTTGTCTTACTATTCCGCAATTACAACATGGGGACGGCGCGGCGCCTTTCCCCATTAATAAAGAGAGTCCGCACTTCGGCCATGATTGGTGCGTTTTCTATTAAGTGTTGTCCATATGCTGCGAGATTGTTCGAAGGCGGGTGGTTAATTTTTTATGCTAGGGAGGTTTCGGCAATGTGGAGAGCAATTTTCTATCTAGTCTCTTCCCCATGATTCAGTCAAGTTGAAATGCAGTACTTTGGCAGTTTTCATGGGGGGTTTTCTTGATCGGAACCCATTTTTTTCTAGTGTAATTACATCTGGATGGTTGGGAAGTTGAGAATTATCTTGAATGCGTCTAAACTCTCGGAGGAGAACTGTTTTCCGTCTTAAGTCCAGTGGCGGAATGTGGCTCAGTATAGTTAGCCATTCAATGGGCATTGATCTTGGTGTGCTGCTGATAGTACTCAGAGTGGAAACTGTACATCGAGCTTTTGTGTAGGTGCCCTATGGAGCCATACAGGAGCACCGTATGCCGCAGCGGCGTACAATAGTCCAAATGCTGTTCTATATAAATATTACCCTCTTTTAATGAAATTTTTAAATGATGGTTTCGAAATTATGTTATGTGTTAGGTTGTGCAATTCGTAATAGCATTGATTTGTTAGTAATTTGGGATTTGAATATAATGCGATTTACGTGAAATTTTAAATAACCACTTACTTATACCACTATGTTCTATAGGGCTTAATAACCAAGAAAATCCAAAGTATATTTTAAGTAACTAATTGTCAGTGCGGCCATATCGCATTTTGAAGTTATACATAAATACCTAAAGAAATGTAGTCGGCGTCGAAAAAATAAACACTTCTAATTTTTATTTGGAATTGTTTTATCACGAATTTCATGTTTCCGGAAATATTACACTTGTGACATATCTGTTCAATAGATTTCATCCATGTTATGTTAAAAGATAGAAGAAACGTTTCATGAATACTAGCAATAAAACAAACACTATGCAAAAACTACGAATACCTACAGACATTATCTTCATCGGGAAGGTCTGAGTTATTGCGATGTTGCAATATCATTTCAGTCAGTTTTTGGTGTACTTCCAATTTAGTTTTAATTATGGAAAAATAGTTTTCTTAATTTTAAAGTGAATAGTAAAGCCATCTGATGTGTTTAGTAGCTACATTTGCAGTTTCAGAAGCGTTTTAATACAAAAATTTGTGTTCGTAAAAACGGGGGCGAAATTTGTAACATTTTCATTTCTTGTTTTGCCTAAACTGTAGCTCCATTTACAAAAATATATTATAAGGATTATTGATATATTTTCACCTAAAGTGTTATTTCTCAAAATAATTGCGCTCATACCTTTCATACATTTTATAGACCAAATACAAAACACGACCAGAAACAAAATATTATATAGAAAACTAAAACTATCGATCATAATTTATTTTAAATTAATTCCATTACACATACAAAACTAAACATAATAATTTTCTGGAAAACAGTTTAAGTATTTCGTGGTGTATAATTTCTTAGCAGTACCGTCCTGTCTAAATCATGAAATTATTACATGCAATAAAGTTCATTTGAACTTTCTTGTAATATATAACACAACTATATGTTTTATAATCAGCCAATAATTTATTTTATTAAAATGACCGAAAGTAGTATCCAAGATAACCTTTAAATATTTTGTTAAAATAAACTAAGGAGACAAAAATTGCTCATTATCGTAGACATACTGATAATATCAATACTCCTGTGACCCGTAACGGCTTAAACGAAAATTGAGTAAAAAAGGCATGCTTTTCACCAGACAGATTTCTAAAAATTTAATAGAACATGTCAAGCTAACAAAGTCGGTGGCACGGAAACTGACTATTAATCTTATACCTCCATTATTCAAAAATGCTAACCATAAAAGAAGTAAAATGAGTGTCCACACCACTTCATTTATCAGAATAAATGTATTTTTTCATCGCATAATTATGACACGAAAATAAGGTTCTTAATAAACGCAGATATGCGTGTGTTAACACCTATAACTCTATTTTGAAAGCTGGTAATTTGGGGATCTGCTTTTTTTGAATCTGGATATAATAATTAGTTCGAAGTTATGAATATTCATTGGGGGTTTATATATGCCCAAGCATAAAATTTCATTTTTATAGCCAATAAAATCCTAGAAGTACTTGACAATGTTTAAATACATGTATCTTATGTATTTCAGTTAGGAATAAAATACAAACATTTTACATAACACAATACTAATAAAAAGTACTAAAAGACAGTTATTTCACGTTTAACTATTGTTCGGCTTCCGGTTCAAGATGGCGAGGTGGTTGCATGTGTGTGTGCGTCGTAGGGTTAGAAAAGCAGATTAGTGGATAAGTATTACGTGTTCCAATTAATTTCGAGAAGAAAAAATCAGAAAGAATTTCCCCCCTTCCCCCATAAACGCTTTTTAGTGATAAAGACGCTCAGGAAGTGATATATATGTGTTAGTACAAGTGTTAAAGCCGGAAGCCTGAGACCACTTCGCCTTGTAAATACGGTTTTATTTAATATCTACATAATCAGTTACTCTTTTACGTTACTAAGAAGAATGGACCTTTATTTTCATTACATGATCGGTTTTTGATCAGTATTTTTGTTTTGGTGTCGGGAATTTTACTTATATTTTTTCTACACAATTATCTCACTTGTAACTGGCTAATAAGATCGCGAGATCAAAGCCAACCCCCGGCCCGAGAGGGATACTCTTGGAAGAAGAAGAAGAAGAAGAACTATTGTTCGTTGAAAGTATTTGTTTCATTATTTAACTATTATTTATCAGTGTAACTGATAAATATTACTAAAAGTGTAAAACTGTGTACAAAATTACATTAGATTAATAATTTTCTCTATAGTTGTTTTACCACAAATCATAAAAAATTAAATCTGTGAAAACTAATCTTATTCATCGAAGATGAATGTAATAAGTCAAAATCGCTCTTTGTGAAAGTTTCTCTTGGTAATAGTTCTAACGGTAAAAATAGTGCAGAATATCGGAATTTTTTTTACACTAATCGATTTAGTTGAAATTTTAGGCTTGATCCACATTATAGTGCCGGTCACAGTCCGTTCCCGGACTGATCTCGATCTCGGTCTGATCTCGATCTCGGTCCGATCTCGGTCTGGTCTCGGTCTAGTCGATTCACCTTATTCACAGCTCGTTCTCTGTCATCCTGACGTCTTAAACTGTCAATAGTCGAAGAAATCAGTTTAAAGAAAATTAGGTCAAAAATACAAAAAGAAAACACAACATTTCATTTCAGTTTAGATCATATACAACAATAAAATAGGTCAGTTATTTCTTTTATAAAACTGTATTTTGATTTTAGATTTTTTTGACGAATTTGAAGGCAACTTTTACACAAAGAATAATTTAGTTATGTTAAATATATACAATTTTACAATTCAACTAGGGATTTCAAGTATCTGATTTACTTGTCAATTTCACTATTAATAACTGACTGCCAGGCAATAAATACTCTCTAACATCAAAATGCCAAAGCTGTAGACCTCTTCACTAATATCTGTATATTTCTACCAAAATCCATATGAACGAAAAATTATTTTTCTATTGACAACAGGGGGGGGGGGTTACCAAATCACAAATCTGAATTTTAGTTATGGGCGTTAACAAAATAATTACTGAAACAGGTATATTCAAATATTTAGACAAATAGAAAATTAAAAGGAAATAAATATTCCAGGTTTAACCTGGAATTCCGAGCTAATACAATTTTGCCATAACTACAGGTACCCAAAAAGGGTGCTTAATATACGTCATAGAACTGGAATGTCCAGAACTTTGTACATTCAATATCTTAACAAATGAAATCTGTTCAAACCCTAAAGAGATTGTCATGGGTTTTTATATTACAGATTTCAATTTTACTGGAACTAGACAATATTTAGGTATGCCATTGTTTAGGATTGATATATCACTCCTGATTTCTCCGACTATCACATCACAGCAATTTTCTGCGAAACTACTTGAGGGGAAATGTTGAAATTTGGTATCAATGTAGAGTTTGATGACACCACTAGGAGTAAATCCACGAAACTATTGAGCCTAAAATTTTGAAAAAAAAACATGGAAGGTAGGAGGTTGCTCAAAATTTGCAGGAAAAATAAGAAGAAAAACCAAATTTTAATTTTAGGGGGCAAATGACAGCACTAAATGAAAAATTAAAAAAGTTTCAAACCATCATGTAATGAATCAAATGAAAGGGCTCATTCTGAGGAAAACAAATAAATATTTTTTATATTTTAAACATATGTTGTTTAAAAGATATTACCAAAAATATTCAAATAATTACCCATACCCCCCTTTCTCCGAAACTATAAGACGTAAAAATTGAAAAAAATAGAGATATAGGGCCTCATTTGAACTTTACAGGAAAAATAAGGAGAAACCCCTAATCTTAATTTTTTTGGGGGGCACATTACAGAATTAAAGGAAAATATAAAATTATTTTTTCAACAAACCTGTATAGCTCTAATTATAGTCTGCTTCATATTTCAGCCATCCTATATATGCTACTTGTGAACTACTTGTGAATGTAAAAAAACTTTAACCACCCTATAGACTACAATTCAACTCTATTTTATAGCTGAAGCACCGTGAATAGACAACTGCTTCTAAGATTTTTTTCAACTCATTTCATAACTATAATAATAGCTCAAGTAAATCATTCAAATATCCTAACTGCTTTCATAACATATTTTTTTATCCACCCTGTATAAATATAATTCAATTCTATCCTTATTTCAATCACATTGTATGTGAAACTGCTTGTGAGCCTAACAATATAACATTTTGTTATCCACCCTGTATCCTGTATAAATATATTACAACTCCACCAATTTTTTAACCACCTTTTATATGCAACTATTTACGGTCCACTCAATAAACCTTTTTTGAACCACCACGTATAACTTCCCTCCTATTTCAACCACATTATATATATGCAGCTGCTTACGGGCCACCTAATATACTTTTTTAAGATTTTTTAAAACCATGTAATTCTCCGCTCTAACTTTGACATATTTAGAATTTTGAATAAAAGCTGAGCTTATGCATGTATCTAATATTTGGTGCATGCGGTGGAAAAAACTGACTAATTATGTGTTACCGGACATAGTAGCTTTTCCGCTATATCTACCGTTTTTATCAATGTAGAGAAATAAAATGTATACCAGATTTTAAGTCAAACTATAGGCTTCGTAACAAAAAAAAAAGATTGAGCAAACTCATTTGAGTAGTTCACGTGATGCCCGAACAAACAAACAAATAGACATACTACAATTTTATAATAGTATAGATATAAAGATAACTAGCCCTTACCCGCGGTTTCACCCGCGTACGGAATGTAGAATTCGGCGCAAAAAGAAATAACTTATGAAGCATATGGGCTATCCTACATAAAAACTTTAACTAACTCTTGTGAACCACCCTACGCCACCCTATATAATAATGTCTATCAACTTTTTTTTGAACGGCCTTTTACAATTATAACTCTACCACCCTGTATACTTAGAACTCTACTCCACCCTATACAACTATCCTGTATATGAAACAGCTTATAGATCATAATATTTCTTTGTAATATTTTTTTAACCCACCTGTATAACTGTAATTATGCTCCGCCACATATTGCAACCATCCTATATAAACTACTTGTGGATAAATAATTTTGTTAAGCACCCTATAAACTATAATTTCATTCCATCTTAAATTTCAACAACACTTTATAAACAACTTCTTCTAACATTTTTTCAACCCGTTTCATAACTATAATATAATATAATAATTCGAGAACATAAATCAAATATCCTAATTACTCACATAACACATTTTTCTAAGATTTTTATAAATATAATTCTTTTTACCCTTATTTCAACCATATTTTATAATTATGAGCCAAATAATATAAAATTTTGTTATCCACCCTGTATAAATATAATGTTTCTCCGTCCTTTTTTCAACTATCTGGTATATGCAACTATTTATGGCCCACCCAGTTCAACTCTTTTGAACCAACCCTTATAACTAATTCCACTCCCCACATTGTATATATTCAGTTGCTTAAGAACAACCTAATATAACTTTTTTAAAAAGGCTTTTTAACCAATGTAATTATATAACCGCTATATGTTTCTCGTATCATATATACGGAACACCCTGTAGAATTAGGCTAGGTATATCAGTTGAGTTTTTTTTTAATCGAAACACGTTACATTGATATATTCCAAATTTTGAATAAAAGCTAAGCTAGTGCCAGTATCCAATATTTGGTACGTGTGGTGGTACATATATATATATATATATATATATATATATATATATATATATATATATATATATATACCATTTCTGTCAATGTAGGAAGATAAAATGTATACCAGATTTTAAGTCAAACTATATATAGGCTTTGGAACAAAACAAAATTCAGAAAAATCAGTTCCGTAGTTCTTACGTGATGCCCGAACAAACAAACAAACATACAAACAGATAAACTGGCAGTTTTATAATAGAATAGAAGATATCCTTTCATAAAGTTCAGTAATCAAAGAAATAAATATATATCTTTTCATACACATAACAGTAGTTTTCTGTAACAGAAAATTTGAGAAATAAGCTTAATAAAAATCATATTTTCAATTTGCTAGATTTGCTCTTCGTAACAGTTTATTATTTCAGTTTTTATTTTGCACACCTTCCTCAAAAAATCCCAGATCCGACCCTGTGTTCGATCTAGGTTCGTTCAAAATATATTTCAAAGATATTTTTACCGGAGCGGGACTCGACTGGATCTTGGCTGGCATGGAAGTGTGAATAGGTACAAACATTGTTTCTCATTTGCGAACATTTTACCAGACCTGGAACGGACCGAGAACGGATCGTGACCGGCACTATGTTTGAGTCTACTGATCGGTAGTGGAGCGGGAATGGACTGGACCTTGACTGGCACGTAAGTGTGAATGCACACATTGTTTCTCATTTGATAATATTTTACCAGACCGAGATCAGACTGGGAACGGACTGTGACCGGCACTATAATGTGGATCAAGCCTTAATGTACTTCAATCAGGTCATTTACGAAAATATGAGACAAAATTAATACTAGAACAAAACCAATGATAGAGTGTTCTTTTAACAAAACATGACTAATTGACATAAAATTCAACATTTTTTATCGATACCTTTTTGTTTTTTTAACAAAAACTCCTCAAAATCGGTAATAATTTAGTTTTTTTCCTTTTACACAAAATCGTCTCGGGTTTGCTTCGTTAATTGATTTTTCAGATAATGTAACCTTTACTTTACTTACTTACGTTACAAAAAAATAATCGTTTATATATATATATATATATATATATATATATATATATATATTTGTTTCCTATTTATGAGAACGTCAAGTTGATTGTTGGCTTCAACCTCCATGGTAAATTTTATTTTGTGATGGATGCATATTAAGATGGTCTAAAAAGTATTGAGGTGTTCCCTCCCATGAGGCCATATCACAAATGTATCATCCACATATCGCAATCATAAACTGGGTTTAAGAGTTGTTGTTCTTAGTGCCAAGTCCTCAGAGTTCTCCATAAAAAGGTTCGCTATAACTGGTGAGAGTGGCGATCCCATTGGAGCTCCTTCCACTTGTTTTTATCGTTGGTTCTCGTAAACAAAATAGGTGTTCATCAGACAGTGCCTTGTTAAGTCTACAAGGTGTTGAGGTGGTTTGTATTTTTCTATTATGAAATCCAAGGCTTCGTCGATAGGGATGTTGTTGAAAAAGGACACTACGTCAAAACTTACAAGAAGACACTCTGGTTGTAAGACCGTTTTTCTAAGTATTTCAATGAAATGTGTCGAATTTTTCACATATGAGTCTGCCTCCTCTGCAAACGGTTGAAGTTGTTGGGCCAGGTATTTGGCTAGGTGTTGTGTTGGGGATCCAACTGAGCTTACTATTGGCCTCAAAGGTGCACCTTCTTTATGTACTTTTCGCAACCCATAGAATTTCGGACATCTCGATGACTTTTCACGCGGAAAGAGTTGCAGTTGGAGATTTTTGTCGATCCTACTTGCTTGGATTTTGACCTTGGTTGTTTTCTCCAAATAAGTTGTTGGGTCAGTAGTCATTTGCTTATATGCTAGATCTTGTAGCAATGTTTGAATTTTGTTTGAATAATCCGCTGTATCTAAATTACAGTCACATTTCCTTTATCAGCAGGTAGAATGACAATGTCCTTCTTGAGGCGAAGTTGTTTCAAGGCCTCATTTTTTTCTATAGATAGGTTCCTTTTGGGTGGTTTAGACTTTCTTAGAACATGCGACACATCTTGTCTAATTATTTCAGCGGTGTTCGCATCTAAGTTTGCAACTGCTGTTTCCACGCCACATATTATGCTCTCTGTTGGTATGCGAGAGGGAGCAATAGCGTAATTGAATCCCTTAGTCAACACGCCAATCGAGGAAGAGTTCAATTGGACCGAAGATAAGTTATAAACCGTTTTGTTCGTTTCCAATTGCCGTGAGGTTAGACTGTGACCGTTATTTTCCGAGAAAAATTCGTTTTTGGGCTTCTGTTGGAGCTTCAATTTATTAAATTTTGTCTGTTGTTGCATTGTTGTCAACTCTGCATTCGTTTCGGCGCTAAATTCACTAATCTCATCGAATTTATCCCATACTATTGGGTGGAGTGTATTACTTACCTGTAGGTGGATATCTAGGAATTTAGTATTAAGTAGGGTACAACTAGCTTTCCATAAGATATTCTGTGTTTTTTTTGTTGTTCTTCCAGAACTTTACCGTCATGTTTTTCGGAATAATTCCTTCATCGCGGCATCGTTGTAAAAAATGTAGATCGCACAAAAGTTTGCTTCTTTTCGCGCGTAATTTCTCAAATGTTTTATACAAATGAAAAGTATTCTCCCCGTAGAGATTCACTATATTTGTTTTTAAGTTTTCGCGTTCAATAAATGTTTTAGGTGGTTTCCAGGAATTCATCCGCCTAGTTGATAACTGATCCCTGCCGGGATAGATGGTAAAATGACGACGTTTCGGCAGAGTCACATCTGCCCTCTTCAGGTCGGTTCGCATAATTCTCGTAGCCTTCTGCTTTCGCTTCTAGTTACTCGAATACTAAGATTTTCAGAAGCACTCGCGCTGTTAAATAGTCGGGGCTCGGCGCCTATCGGTTGGCACTGTGAACGGTTGCATGTGATTGGCCCTGGGCGCTCAGTGGGCACGCCTCCCGCCTGCTGATTTGTTATTTCCGGTTGAGTTGTTATTGGACGGGCCCGGGCCGGTACGGTGTTCTGAATTTCATTGCGTGCGTTTAGACTGTGAAGCCTCTTCGCTATTTCAATTGCCTCTCTTACGAGTCTTGATTTCGGGTGTTCTATATTTGCCAGGACTCTGATGTTCTCAAAGTCTATTCGGTGTGACATCGTCCGGCATTCTTACAGCGTTCTGGTGTTCATCACGTCTAGCTTGAATCCTTCTATTAGTTTGCCCCACATAGGTTTTATGGCAGTCTGCACATGGAATCTCGTACACTCCCTGTTGTCCTAAAGGGATCCTCGTCTTCGGAGTCCTCAACACCGTGCTTATTTTTCTGCCTGTATTGAAAATAGTATCGATATTGTGTCTCCGTAGAATTCTTGGAATACTCTCCGTGGTCCCCTTGACATACGGTAAATGTGGCGTGGAAACAGCAGTTTCAAAATTAGATGCGAACAGCGCTGAAATAATTAGACAAGATGTGTCGCATGTTCTAAGAAAGTCTAAACCACCCATCTATAGAAGAAAATGAGGCCTGGAAACAACTTCGCCTTAACAAGGACATTGTCATTCTACCTGCTGATAAAGGAAATGCGACTGTAATTTTAGATACAGCGGATTATTCAAACAAAATTCAAACATTGCTACAATATCCAGCATATAAAGAAATTACTACTGACCCAACAAATTATTTGGAGAAAACAACGAAGGCCAAAATCCAAGCAAGTAGGATCGACAAAAATCTCCAACTGCAACTCATTCCGCGTGAAAAATCATCGAGATGTGCGAAATTCTAGGGGTTCCCAAAAGTACATAAAGAAGGTGCACCTTTGAGGCCAATAGTAAGCTCAGTTGGATCCCCAACACAACGACTAGCCAAATACCTGTCCCAACAACTTCAACCGTTTGCAGAGCAGGCAGACTCATATGTGAAAAATTCGACACATTTCAAAAAAATACTTAAAAAACGGTCTTACAACCAGAGTATCTTCTTGTAAGTTTTGACGTAGTGTTCCTTTTCAACAACATTCACATTCAATGTTGTTAGATACCTAGCCAGAAAGTAAAAAATGTAAACACTTAAAGGTGCTCATTCTGTACAAATTAATTACCTACCAATTTAGTATATTTTTGAAGTCGGTACCAAGCAAATCTAAAATCCTGCATTGCGTACTTATTCTACAACTTAGTTGTTGCTTTTTAATAGTTAAACGTTAAAAAACTATACACATTCATAAGGAGTTTTCGAAAAATCGACCAATATGTTAGGGATATCGGTCGATTTCCATGCACGCATGTATTCATTCACAAATTTCATCACTTTACCAATAGAATTCTTTTCCCAATCCGGATATAAACTCTATTAAACAAGACCATATTCATTTAAAACGGTTCACCATAGGAGAAGAAATCAGGTAACATACACATACAAAAAAAGAATACGCGACGAATTGATAACCTCCTCCTTTTTGGAAGTCGGTTAAAAATCATATGTGACAATGCCCATAGTAGCAAACAGTTTCTAGGGTAAATATTGTGTAAAGTTAAAAAACTAAATCGTTACCGATTTTTTGGCTGTTTTTTTTACAAAACAAAAGCGATCACATAAAAAATGTTGGATTTTATGTTAATTGGTCATGTTTTGGTTTTAGAGCACGTTGATGTAAGTTTCAGTCTACTATTAATTTTGTAGCCAAAAGATCTTTTTCTCTCTAAATGACCTAAACTATTTTCGAATCCACTTTCTTCTCAGTTAACAACGTTTATGACAAACAAGTATTTGGTTCCCCGATGGGATCTAAGTTATGACCCATAGTCTCCAATATATCATAGGTAAACTCATAGAGTACTGTCTCTCCAAAAATTCCTATAACATACCGTTTTTAAAAAAATCCGTTGATGATATAATTTGCTCTATTCCTAGCAATGGGAAGACTAAATTACTATATATTCATAACTAACACCTACAATTTACAATGGAAGAGGAAGATCATTTATGTAACCGACCAACTTGGAACGTTACTTAAGACAATAGACACATTTCAACAAGGACTAGTCCATCTTCTAGTGCTATTCCCAACGATAACGATTTCACTAATAGCACCGATTCTACAGTCATATATATATATATATATATATATATATATATATATATATATATATATATATATATAAATCGTTCCAATTAATTTCATAGGCTATATATATATATATATATATATATATATATATATAGGCATAGGCTATATATATATATATATATATATATATATATATATATATATATATATATATATAAATGTTTAGTGAAACAAATGGAAACTTACAGATAAAACATTTATTTATACGTTTAAATGCACTGACTAGCTAGGCAAAATTTACGATAAACCTGTAACTAAATTTATTCATTTCGAAACAGCTACGCCTCTGGAATTATGAAGACCACCTTCCATCTGCAAATGAATATTCAACATTGACCCTAATAAAGTTATGAAATTTATCAACTGTCCCAAATTCAGAATACTTCAGCAATTATACACACGTAGTTCAGCATGTCATTTCGTCGAAGGTCTTACTTGCGGAAAGTTGGGTGATGTTAGAGAAGCCAAATTGAGCTAACATCTAAAGTAAATTCCATTTATGTGTATCATCTAATAAGTAAACTTGGTACATCGCTTACCATTAACATCAGGACCGACTCATCGTCACTGTATCAGAAGGGGGTAAACACGTGTGACATAATAAAATTAATAGTCGCGTATTTAGACGTACAGTTCTTAGGGTGTTACATTTACACATTAATAGTTTCTTTGCCTGATATGTCTATATCGGTACTCATGTATACATACTCGAATACAGTATTTGAGAAACTAGAAGCGAAAGCAGAAGGCTACGAGAATTATGCGAACCGACCTGAAGAGGGCAGATGTGACTCTGCCGAAACGTCGTCATTTTACCATCGATCCCGGCAGGGATCAGTTATCAACTACGCGGATGAATTCCCGGAAACCATCTAAAACATTTTTAGTGCCCGCGAAAATTTAAAAACAAATATATATATATATATATATATATATATATATATAAAGAGTTTCAGTCTAGATCGAACTCGGGGCCTCAACCTGCCTACTCCCCAAGAGTCACTAGGTAACTGAACCGAAGGTAAATCTGCGCTGCTTCTTTTATTTATAGTTATCGGTCGATTAGGAGGGGATGTCGCGTGATGAAGGGGCTGTGCGGTGATTGGTTGGGTGTTGGTGGGCATGTCTGTTCTGTTTAATCTGGCAACTACGGAGGTCCAAGCTGTGGGAAGGCGAGTGCTGTCATCGCGTCTATTTAGACAGAGAGGTCTTTTTTCTATTTCGATGGCTTCGCGAATAGTGGATGCCCTAAGAGAATTGAGAGATATGATATTCCTACTGTCCTCGAAGTTGATAGAGTGCCCTGTTTGGATATGGTGATGCGCGAGAGCTGAAGTCGGATCTTTCTTACGAACTGACAGAGAGTGTTCATATACTCGATGGTTAATGCGCCTATTAGTACGACCGATGTAGCTTTGTGGGCAATCGCGATATGAAATTTCGTAAACTCCTCGATCCTCGTTAGGTACTTTGTCTTTGGGGTTACCGGTTAAGTTGCCTATAGTTTGAGTGGTGTTGAAAGTAGTCTTTATTTGATGTCGGTGTAAAATCCGAGCTATTTTGTCAGTGACTCCTCGAATGTACGGGAGGACGGCTTTTCGATGTTGTTGGTCTGTTTCTGACGGGGTTGGTGTGATTGGGGGTTGTTGAGATTGATGAATTATACGAGCAATGTGGTCCGGATGATAACCGTTTTGTCGAAGGATCTGTTGAAGATTATTAAGTTCGTTTTGTCTATTGTCATTTAATTAATCATTAAGTTCGTTTTGCCTATTGTCATTTGACATTACCAAAAAAGTCAAGCGAATATAGTGCAATACATTCAAGCAAACATTGTTCGACAACGATTCCTGATAAGGAATCGAAACGTCACAAAAAACAGATAAGTACAACACAAAATACACAACATATTATACTGGAATACTAGTTGACAAATCTGTAGACCTACTTACTCACAGTTAATCCTGCGGGAGAGTTTTTTCTATAAGAGGGCAACTAGTGTTCCGGGCAGTTTCCACAAACTGCCCTTAGATACTACACCTTGATATTCAAGTACTTAAGTTATCTGTATTTTTCAGAAACCATTGCGAGGAGATAAAATCCCAGATGAACATTCAAAAAACTGTAGTATTATCTACGTCAGAGCGTTATGCCAACAGGAATAGAGGAATATGCTCATCCCAATCACGCTGGTTATTACTGACGACCTTGGATAGGTGTTGTTCCAAGGTCCTGTTAAATCTATCCGTCATTCCGTTTGACTGTGGGTGCAATGGTGTTGTTCTCGTTTTCCCGAGCCCCAACATCGTGCAAACCTTCTGGAATACATTCGATTCGAAGTTACGCCCCTGGTCTGAATGTAGTTCCATCGGGACGCCAAATGTGCTGAATAGTTCTTCTACTAGGGGTTGTGAAAAATACTTCCCGGTGGCAAGTCATAAAACTTTCGGAGTCACGACAGTCGATTCCAGGCTTAGTTTCTGGCGACAAGGCGGTGCCCGTTAGTAACTAGGGAAGGAGAGGGCCCCCACCCTCGAGTGTGACTTGTCAAAACTTTACACAAGTAGTTCGCCGGACACACTTTCCTTCGGGATTGAGCGAATGGGAACGAGGTTCACTTGTTAAACCTTTAATACAAGTAGTCGTCAGACCTGCTTTCCTTCGGGATTGTGGCGATGAGACGACCTGGCGGGTACCAGTGGGACCGTCGCTTGAGATGTCGGGTCATCGCCCTGTATGGGGCGCGACCTAGTATTCGAGACGAGCGCCCTTTGCCAACATCTTGCCTGTTACTCCTAAAACTCGGCCATAGCGTCCCGCAAGTAGAGGCGCCTACACCTCGAAAGCCGGATGTTCGCTCGTCCAGAAAAGTAAAAGGGGGAGATTCCCGTCAAGGGAGTCGAGCGTGTGACCCATCGGCGTAGGAACTCTTAAACGAACTGGGGTGTTCGTAAGATTCCAAAATGGGGAGTGCGGGTGGAGAGAAGTCCCCACTGGATGAGGTTACCGGTGGCTCTCCATTTGTGGTTGGTCTCGCACGGGCAATGGCGTTAGCTGGATATTACCCCCTGGGTGGATGGTCGATTCTCGTTGGTCGGTCGTACGACGCATTCACCCTTGTAGCGTGGGAAGGTAGAGACGGCCGTTTGAGGTGTCGGACTGGGGGTTCCGTTCCTGGCGGGAATGACCAGTCTAGGATCCGAGGGAAATCCTACCTTAGTCCACACCTACACCCACAAAACCGTTCGCATGTAACGGAGAGCTAAGCAGGTCCGCTAGCAGACCGTGAACATCGTCTGCACATTAGAGGAATGGTCTTCGGGTCGAATCGGCCGAGAGGCGAGGTGTACGCTATACCAGGCGCCTGCTACTTCGAGGTGGGTTTATAGATAATGCTGTAACAGTGGCTAACACTGTGGTGTGTGCACTCGAGCTTCGAGGTTAGACCTGTTGGATGACCGAGCCAACCGTCGCTACCGTGGTTGCCTCTTGGTGGGTATCGCATATGCCTCAGGCCATTTGCTGAAGTAATCCATTGCGACCAGAATGTATCTGTTCCCCCTCTCAGACTCGGGAAACGGACCGGCGACATCGATGGCAATTCTCTCAAATGGGACGCCACATTGTACTGCTGCATTCTGTTCTTGGTCCGGGTCTTCGGGCCCTTACTGGCTGCACAAGTGGTATATTGCGGCACAAAGCTCTGACGTCTTCAAAGTAATTCACCCAGTAGTACCGCTGGCGAACTTTGTCTAGGGTTTTATTCATGCCCAGGTGGCCTTCGGTAATCCCATCATGTACTTCGGTCAAGATGGCTGGTACCTTTTCCTTGGGAACTACCAGTTGGGACTTGGTTTCTCGTCCATCGGCGCTTTCCGAGACTCGCTTGAGCACTCCATTGTCTACTCTTAGAGAGTAAAATTAAGCCCATAACGATTTCAGCACGCCTAAGTATCTACCTCCTCCCATCGTGGCCTGGGTGCCCCTCTCGTTTTGAGTGACAAGATTGGTTCGATGTCTGGATCAGCCATTTGGTCCTGGATCCACTGTTCCGTTGTCCAGTCTTCATTGGCCTGCACTCGGATCTGCCTGATGGAGATACCCTCTTGCTGTTCCGTCTTCAGAGAATGTCCGCATATTTACGTAACCCTTAACTGCAAATGCAACAAGATTAAAACCGCACGTGCAAGGACGCAGATTCAGCGACTTGGCTGCCTGATGAATATCAAACCGATCTTGAATTAGAATCGGCATAACAGTTGAAGTAGTTAGACGTATTTTCATAATTTAATATTTTACATGTTATAATCAGATATATTTTTTTGAATTTATAATTTTAAGTTTAAGTGAAATAAATATTTTTTAAAAAACAGTGTTAATTAACACAAAAACATCACTGGCGCAGTCACACACGGATTTTGGAACGGGAAATTATCAAAATTAACCCGTCTGAAACCAGAAAATTCCAAAGAACCTCCACGACCAGGAAAGTTCCAGGGATCTGCTAAAACCTCCACGAAGGAAAGTTTTACAGGCATGAAGACACAAATATTGTAAGTTACTCAATTCCAAATAACATTTGTTAATTTCTTTCCTGTATATGCCGATCTCCTCGCAATTCTTACCTCCACGTCAGGAAAGTATTGATAGCGAGTTAAATATAAGTTTTGATTCAGATTTAGATTTAAGTTCACTATTTAATAATTTGACTTTAGATAATAATTCAAGTAATAATTTAAACATGGCTCAAATACCAGTTTTTGATACAAAACTTCTACAAATAATTCCTCAATTTGACGGAAATCACTTAGAGTTAAGTTCATTTTTAGAAACTGCAAATACTATAATCAATACATATTGGGATCCGAACACAAATAATGCCGGTTGTGTTCAAAACATTAGCATAATTTATGGCATTTACGCTAAATTAACAGGCAAAGCACGCGAACTTTATACTATATGCATTGCGAAAGACTGGCACTCCGTCAGAAACGCATTAATTGCACACTTTGGCGATCAAAGAGATGAAAACGGACTTTTGTTTGATTTAGATCAGTTAAGACATACTAATGAATCCGCATTACAATTTTATACTAGGGTAATGTCAAATCCCAGTGCATTACACAATTATTTAGACACTCATGAACCCATTGCCGCGAACAAGCAAGTAAAGAAAACTATTTACAACACACATGCTCTCAAAATATTTTTAGCTGGTCTCAGAGAACCATTAGGCTCTACAATTCGAGCGATGAAGCCTACTGGGTTGGCTGAAGCTAGACAATTTATAATTTCTGAAATTAACATACGTCATTTGCAAAAACCTATTGAAAATGTAAAACCAAAACCACAAAATTTTCAAAATCAACCACAAAACTTTAGACCTTTTCAAAATAATTTTGCTTTACAACATCATGTACCATTATTTCAACAAAATGTACCTCAGTTCATAAACCCTATTCAACCACCATTTCCACGCGGACCAATAAATATTCAACCACGTCCTGTACCCTACCAAAGACTACCAACGAATAATCAAGTTTTTGGAAGACCCAGACCACAAATTAATGTTTGGAAGCCAAATAATAATTCAAATAATCATACTAATATTCAAAATAGACCTCGACCCGTACCAATGTCAGGTGTATCAAATTTTTCTAATCATACTGCTAACACTGTTATCCCAAATCCTCGTTACCAACCGAAAAAATTTGGAGAAATGCATAATTTTGATTACAATGATCCTAATCAATATTTTTATAATAACATTAATGAAACAAATATACCTGAACAATCTTATTATAACAATCAATATTGTTTTAATGAACCGAACTATGACGAAAACTATGATGAAAGTGAATTTTACTTCAATTCATCACCAACAGTTCATGACTCCAATATAACACATCAAAATGAAACTTCTAATTCTGAAAATCTTAATGAACCCAATGACCAAAATTTTCACGATCCCAGCCAAAATTCGAAAATCTCATAGAAATGCATTCAATTTACGATCGCAAAGATTTACCTTATATTAAAATTGCTGATCCTCCCTTAAAATTATTGATTGATACTGGAGCAACGAAATCTTTTCTCAACCCAGATATTGGTGAGAAATATTTTTCTGATAACATTCAAAAAGAAACTTTTACAATTTCTTCTATTTTCCAAACAACAACTCGAAACCTTTGTGTAAAGATTCCAGCATTCTCAGAATTCAATACCAAACAACCCATTAAGTTTTATCTTTTCAAATTCCACCATTTTTTCGACGGTCTAATAGGCTACGACATTTTGAAAGATCTTAAAGTTCAACTTGATCTTAAAAATTATAAAATAAAAACACCTTCAGCAGAAATTCCTTTATCACACTATGAAGCAAAAGGAAAACTTTTATTCTTTGCTAGAATAGAACCCTTCACTATCGAAACAGCAAAAATTCCTGTTAACATAACAAATGGACAAATTCTTATTCCCCAAACCAAACTATTCAATTGTGTAATTCGAGAAGGATTAACAATTTCAACAAATGGTTACGCCCCTGTCGATATTCAAAATTCCACACCACATGTCCAAGAAATTTGTTTATATAAACCCATAAATGCAAATTCTTTTACCGAAAATGACTTTGAATTTTATCATGTTCAAATCGAACCCTCATTTATTGACTATCAAAACAATGTCACAAATTTACTTCGAACGGACCATCTTAACCCTGAAGAAAAATTTCACCTTAAAAAACTTTGTAAAAACTACTCTGACATATTTCACCAAGACAACACTAAACTTACTTTTACAAACCAAGTTAAGCACAAGATAAAAACGAAAGACGAAATTCCAATTTACACCAGATCTTACAGATACCCGTTTATTCATAAAGAAGAAGTCCAAAAACAAATAGATGAAATGCTAAATCAAGAAATAATTAGGCCAAGCGATTCACCATGGTCTTCACCTATTTGGGTAGTGCCCAAGAAAGCTGATGCTTCTGGAAAGAAAAAATGGAGAATAGTAGTTGACTATAGGAAGATTAACGAAAAAACATCGATGATCGATACCCTATTCCCAATATATCGGACATATTAGATAAATTAGGAAGAAGTCAATATTTCACCACCCTTGACCTAGCAAGTGGTTTTCATCAAGTAGAAATGCATCCAGATGATATACAAAAAACAGCATTTAACGTAGAGAATGGACACTATGAATACCTAAGAATGCCTTTCGGATTGAAAAACGCCCCCGCGACTTTTCAGCGTGTGATGGACAATGTATTAAAGAATACCTAAATAAAATTTGCTTAGTTTACATTGACGACGTAATTATATTTTCAACTTCTCTTCAAGAACATTTAGTTAACTTAAAGAAAATTTTTCAAAAATTTCGAGAACATAATCTCAAGGTACAATTAGATAAATCTGAATTTCTCAAAAAAGAAGTAGCATTTCTAGGCCACATAATAACGCCAGAAGGTATCAAACCGAATCCAGATAAAATAAAAGCAATCCTAAATTATCCAATACCTAAAACAACTAGAGAAATAAAAAGTTTCCTCGGACTCCTAGGTTATTACAGAAAATTTATTAACAATTTCGCAAAAATAACTAAACCATTTACCAGTTGTTTAAAGAAAGGAGCAAAAATTGACATCAATGACCCAATTTACATAAAAACTTTTGAGGACTGTAAAAAACTTTTAACTAATGATCCAATACTTATACGACCAGATTTTACTAAAGAATTTATATTAACCACCGACGCTAGTAACGTAGCAATTGGAGCTATACTATCGCAAGGACCCATTGGTCAGGATAAACCCATTGCATACGCATCCAGGACTTTAAATGATGCAGAACAAAATTACTCAACAATTGAGAAGGAGCTACTAGCCATAGTTTACGCAACTTCTTACTTCAAATGTTACATATTAGGAAGAAAAATAAAATTAGTCACCGATCACAAACCTTTACAATGGATAATGAATGTTTAACAACCAAATTCAAGACTAGTAAGATGGCGATTGAAATTAGAAGAGTTTGATTATGAAGTCATTTATAAAAAAGGCAAGTTAAACACCAACGCAGACGCATTATCAAGAGCAGAAATTTATCCAACGGACACTTCATCAAATGTTTTACCAATTTTTGAATACATGGAGGAATTTAATAGAAATATAATGGAAAATCCCGAAGCAACTTCCCAAAATTCAGACGAAAGTGAAGAAAATCAAGAAAGACTCTCACTTGTCCCGGAAGTAGATCCAGAAGAACAAGACGGAAATCAAACTGTCCACACTAGTAATGAAGATCCAATCTTAACAATTGACATCACGGAAAAACCTCTAAATTATTTCCAAAATCAGATTATGATAATAAAAACTGACCATAATTGCAGAACAGTCAGAAAGAAAATTTTTGAAAATCCAGTACTACGAACAAGATGGCAAATTTACGTTTCCCCGGAAAATTTCCAACAAGCCTGTATTAAATTTCTAAAAGAATATGGTGTGCCTAAACGTCAATACGAATTTAATTTCCAAAATGACGATAATGACGATCTTTATAAAAATATGTGCAGATTTGTACCGCTCATTTTCAAAAACTCTGCTTTTAAACTACTAAAATCAAACAAACTACTTTCCGACATAACTAAAGTAACTAGACAACAAAAATTAATAAAATCACAACATGAAGGAATCACTAACCATAGAGGAATTCATGAAACCATCAATGAACTGAAATTAAAAATTACTGGCCAAAATTAATTGACGATGTAAAAATTTCATAAATAACTGCCATATTTCCCAGCAGGTAAAATATGAAAGACACCCACCACTTATAAAATTGCAATTAACACCCTCACCGAAAAAACCTTTCGAAACCCTACATGTAGATACATTCAAATTCGATAATGTCACTACATTGACAATATGTGATAGTTTTTCAAAATTCGGACAAGCCTACATTTTGCCAAGTTTATCAGCTATTCATATTTATCAATCCTTGTTACAATTTATTTCTTCTTATAAAATTCCTGAAATATAATTTCAGACAACGGAACAGAATTCACGCAACATTTAATAAAAGAATTTTCAAAACTTTATAAAATTAATTGGCATTATACTTTAGCCTTAAACCCAAACAGTAATTCTATTGTTGAAAGATTTCACTCCACACTCTTAGAACATTTAAGAACTCTTTAACTTTTGAAACCACAACTAACTTCTTTCGAAAAATTAATCTACGCTATAACAGGCTACAACAACTCAATACATTCAAGCACAAATCAAAAACCAAATGATCTTTTATTTGGACATCTTGAATTAAAAGACCCTATCGAAATCGATAATTCGATACAACCAATCAATCATCAAATAAATGAACATAAAGAAACCATGTTAGAACTTTATAAAAATATCAACCAAAAATGCTCTGACAAAAAACAAAAGGTAATTACTAAACTTAACGAAAAAAGAAACGATCCACCCGATATCCAACCAGGAATCAGCGGTTATAAAAAACTAACGGAACGACAATCCAAAACCAAACCCCTTTACAATCGAGAACATATTTTAAGATCTAACGAATTAACATTAACAACCCCTCACGGTACTTACCACAAACAAATTTTTAAACCTCAAAGAAAATTCACCAAACAATTTTTGCAGGATAATCCTGATGACAATCCTGATGACCAACAATCTGATAATGTCACGGAAAGTTCAGATTCAGAACCTGAACAATAACCCCGGAATTTTAATTTTCAAACAAGGAACCGCCAGAATTAAAATTGGTTCTCACTCTTTCCTTCATTATATTTCCATCAATTCAATCAAAACCCAAATTTTTAATATAACTCGTGAATATGAACACATTGGTAATTTAATAAACCAAACTACCCTTAATTATAAAATGGAACTTTATACTAGTTACCAACATCTGAAATTTGAAATTGATAATGTAAATAAAAAATTTATTTCAATTTCCCCAATCAAAGATACAAAAGAGGCTTATTGAATGCTTTAGGTAGCATTATCAAATCTATAACTGGAAACATGGATCAAGAAGACGCTAAGGAAATCTATAACAGCATTTCACAATTAGAAAATAATCAAAACCAGATTATTAGAAAGGTAAATAAACAAATATCCCTAAGTACTAAATTGGTCAATGGTATAAATGAAACAATTACGTCAGTTACGACAAATCAAAAATTAATTTCAAATAAGGTTGAAGAATTACGAATTGCTCTAAATGAAACAAAATTCGGTTATGAACATTATTTTGAAATTCGAGAAATCTTAAATCATGTAAAACTTAATTTAGACTCAATATTTAATTTTCTGACCGAAATCGAAAATGCTATAAGTTTCGCTAATCTAAACACCTTGCATCACAGCATTATTTCACCAGAACAACTTAAACATTTAATAAACATTCTTTCTGAAATTCACAGCCATACACAAATATTATTTGATAAGAACAATTATTTTGAATATTACAAAATTGTTAAGACAAATATTATTTATACTGAAGATAAATTAATATTTTCTTTAGAATTTCCACTAGTTCATTCTGAAGTTTTTAATCATTATCACTTATATTCGATTCCGAATATCAATAATACCATAATTATTCCTCCTCAACCTTTCCTTATATTGAGTAATGACCAATATCAATACCAAGAAGATCCATGCCAAGAAATCAACCCCAACTACTTGTGCCAAACAAACAGCCTGGTGCCTACACACGAAAATTTAGACTGCATCACATCAATCCTATCGATGGAGACAAACTTAGACAAATGTCAACAAGTTCCTGTCAAGCTAATCAATACAATTATTGAGGAAATCGATGAATCCCATTATATTGGTATTTTTCCAAGGCCACAGAAAATTCAAACAAGTTGTGAAGAAAACGATGTAGCCATCATCAAAGGACCTTACCTTTTTGAAGTTCCACCCAAATGTTCAATTTCAACCCCGAAGTTCACCTACCAAAATTAAAAGGGAATCTCCCAAGGACATCCAATAGCCCTTCAAGATATTGAAGAAATTTCATTACCAGTTATGTCTGTTCAAAAACTTAAATTAGAAAAAGTTTCACTTGATAAATTGCATGAAATTCAACTTGAAGAAATTAATAATGAACCTTTAGAAACAATTCAATTGCATTCAAATTATCACAGTTGGTCCATTGGAACATTTTCAATTTGATTTTATTAATAATTTGCTATTTTCTTATTAGAAATAGAAAACAAATTCAAGCTTCAATAAAGAAGAAACTTCAACCCAATGGACAAGATGCCACTCCAAGAAGAGTTGACGAAACTCGAATAGTTCCACCCTCGAGTTCCTTCTAAGGGATGGAGGATTTACGTAACCCTTAACTGCAAATGCAACAAGATTAAAACCGCACGTGCAAGGACGCAGATTCAGCGACTTGGCTGCCTGATGAATATCAAACCGATCTTGAATTAGAATCGGCATAACAGTTGAAGTAGTTAGACGTATTTTCATAATTTAATATTTTACATGTTATAATCAGATATATTTTTTTGAATTTATAATTTTAAGTTTAAGTGAAATAAATATTTTTTAAAAAACAGTGTTAATTAACACAAAAACATCACTGTATTCCGCTCTACAGGGTCTTCTCGGTAGGGCATCGGCGTTATTGTGCAAGCGACCGGCACGGTGTTCCACCTTGAAATCGTATTGCTGTAATTTCTCCATCTACCTGGCCAGTTGTCCTTCCGGTGTCTTCATGTCCAGCAGCCATTTAAGTGCGGCATGATTTGTTCGGATTAAGAAATGACGACCATAGAGGTATTTGTGGAAATGGTCTACAGCCCTTATTATTGCAAGAAGTTCTTTTCTGGTGACCCTATACTTTCTTTGCGGTTTCGAGAATCCACGGCTGTAGTACTCGATCACCCTCTCTTTACCATCTTGCACCTGGAATAGGACGACCCCCAAACCGGTGTTGCTGGCGTCGGTGTCTAAAATGAACTTGTCGGACTGGGTAGGAAAGGCTAGGATTGGGCTGGAACATGATGCTGCCTTCAGTGGTCTGCCGATGTAGAGGCGCGGCAATGGTGGCAAATCCCTCAAAAAATCGCCTGTAGTAGGCGGGATCTTGTCCAAATTGCCTTGTTCCTCGACTGGAATGCTTTGGAGCAGTTCTAGGGCCGGACCTCTTAACGAAATTACCAGAGACGTGGATTTTTCTTGGTTATCCCATCCATTAGCTGTAGCCACGGCTTCAAATTGCCGTTTATACATGGGCCAAGATGAGCTGCCATCAAATGTGGGTGGTTTGCTAACGAAACCTTTGGTACTCACGGTGTTCTGGTATTGTCCTCGCTGTAAGTCCTGTTGCATTTTTTTTTATTTCTGTTTCTACTTTATTTTGGATGGCACTGATTTTATCTTGTACTTCACTGTGTACAGTTTGTTTGATGGAACTGATTTGATCTTGAACTGTGCCTTGAATTGAACTTATTTCAAGTTTTAACTGGCTTTGGATGGAATCAAGATCATCTACTTTTGTTTCAAGAGTATCCACGGTATTTTTTATGGTTTTAATGTCATCATTTTGCTCTTTTATCTCTGACTCAGCTACTTGCATTCTTTCATTAACTGTTTCATTAACTTGCAATACTTTTTGCATTAGTTGTTCAAATTGCAGTTGTCTTTTTTCTTCAGTTACTTTAAGTTCATTTCGTCTCGTTAAATCAAATTTCGAGAATAATCCCTCAATTAAATTTTGTTGTTTTTCATCCATCGTGGAAACAAGATTTTGTTGTTCATTTTTCATAATGGAAACAAGATTTTCTAATTCTATTTTACGTTTTTCATCAAAAGATTTTACTAACCTTTGTTGAATTTTTTCTTGATTTTGTTTTTCCTTCTTGTCACGTTTTTCTAGAATCTGGGCTATTTTTTTGTCTAGTCCCTCCGTAACCTGCTTGACTATTTTTTGGTATTTTCGTCCATTTTTTCCATGCTACGATTTTCCATAAATCAAATTAGGATTTTAACTGCACTTCTCATCACCAAATTTGTTATATAGTCATTGGGTTTAATTTAAAATTATAAAACTAATATTCACTTTCACTTTTCTAGAACTTTTATTTACATCAAATTATACAGAACAGCTGATTCACAATAACATTACAATATACGCTAGTCGTCGCTGTATAACTGACTCGCGATCGTGGGCTGCTTCCTTTTTAAAACCAGCATCGAAAATTCTCGTAGAATCAATTATCAATTACTACAGCTGCCGAGCCATTTCGAAAACATTTTTTATCCTAGAAGCGATCGGTGTCGTACTGAAATGAAACAGGGGCGGCTTAGGTAAATTTCCTTATATATATGATGAAGTATTCATCCAGGAGTACATACATTCGTTATTTTGATTCATGTTTGAATCTTGCAGACGTTTCACCAAGGTCTCACTTGGCAATATCAATGAGTTGTCATTGATAATGCGATAATGTTGTTATAAGCAAGTATCGCATTTTTTGAAATTTTCAGTCACTCCTGAGTATAATTTATTGCGCATATTAATAGCTCCACTTTTATCTATTTGCTTCTTCTCTAAGCTAGTTACCACTAAAGCTTTGCTCCCATAATGTGTGTAGTTTTTCGAGTTTGAAGTACTCATGCTTATTTATTTATGAAGAAGTGAGTACAACCGCATGTGTAATTTATGTTATTTCCTATATACTTTTTCGAGATTAATTGGACATCAATTGATATGTTGTTTATTTCTCTCATTTAAAATTATGTTATTCTATATCGCATAAGGTAGAACTAACAGAAAATTTTCCTATAACAATCTAAGCAGCATAGTTATATAACTTTCCAACTATCTATAGCAAACGCTTCCTACATAACACTCTTCTGCACATTTTTGTGTGATTGAAACGAACAGGCTCCAAAAATAACTCATTTAGTTAATGAATAGCATTCAAAATTGATGGGTCTCTGAAAGACGTCCGACAAAAGTTACTAAACGTCGCTGTTCAAACCAATCTGGCCTATTCCATTTATAGAATCAAATTGTTTTGTGATTACGTCAAAAACTTTCCTAATTAACCGTTTTGTAGTTCTGTACAACTCGTAATTATATGACGAATAAAATCCGCAAAAGTTGGTAACTTAATGTTTATTGCCTTGAGGTTTTCCATTTGTGAAGAGGTCGACAAGAAAATTAGCTGTAAATTTTAAGTTTTCTTTTTTTTTAGTTAAGTTTTCAATACAACTTGAGGGTATGTTCTCAACAATTTTACTACTTTTATTGCAATCGATAAGTTTCGCTCATTCGTATTAGCGAGGAAATCTTTTGGTAATTTTGTTTAAGTAAGTTATTACTGGCATTTTGTTAATTAAAAAAACTCACATTTAATGCTGTTCTATGAAATAGTACATAAACGGATGTTTGTTTCTTAATTTTTTATTAGTCATATGTTAATGTGAACCAAGTTTGTTTTTATTTATTAATTAAAATATATTTTTTAATTCTTTCTAAATGTAATTTCCAGTATTCTCTATTAAATTGGCAAACATTTTGATGACACAGTCTTTTAACAATTTGTCAGATATCGGGTAGTTATAAAATTCCTGTAAACATTAGTGCAGTTTACACAAAGCATCTGAACTTCCGGTGTGGCTCTCTTACACTTATGACTTGTTTTTGATAAAATTTTGTAAATCGTGACTTTCCTTTTTCTCCTAATTATATTTGGAGTTCAGGAAATATTTCTGAGTGCAATATTTTTACAAAATGTAGTATCAGGAAAATTTTCGCACGGAAACAAGTCTTTAACGTGCCAAAATTTCAACTTCAAAACATTTGTAAAAATCTTTTAAGATAGCTTAAAAAACACTTATAATTTTCCCCAAGTAGAATTGATGCTAATACATCAGTGTACCTAATGGTACATTTTGCAGAAATGAAATGGCACTGGGTAGGACATTTGGGTAGACAGGAAAAAGATCGATTGTCAAATAAAATTGTGCAAAGGGGACCACTGGAATACAAGGGAAACATAGGAATATCACCCGAACGGTGGTAAGTCGATATTGAAACAAGTGGGACGACATTGTCACTAGTTAGCCCAAGATCGGAGAACTTGATATAACCAAGCTGTTAGAGAGATAGAGAGAGTGTTAGAGAGAGAGAGAGAGAGATATAAGATATTGGCTACAAATAGATGTTTATTAAAATTTGAATTTAAATTTAATTTTTGCTTGCTTCATTTCCCAAAGGTTTATTGGATGGCTTTCATAAATATACTTCGATAGTCCGATATATTTATTAATATTTTGTGAATAACTTACAACGATATTCATTTAATCAACTAAAAGGTACATGAAAAAGTACTATTAATTTCAATAATACTAAAATTAAAACAAATGTGTAGATAAACAAATGTTATTGTAAACAAACAATTGTTTTGATAAATTTAAATTAAATGGGGAATGGGCTTTTTCATATACTGTACTATCTGCAGTAATATAAATTTATTTATTATTGATATTTTAAAGCACTAATAATCATTGTATTGATATTTGTATCTCATTACATTATTTATGTCTATATTTGTATATATATATATATATATATATATATATATATATATATATATACAATATAGATATATATCTCGTAGCCTTCTGCTTTCGCTTCTAGTGACTCGAATTATGCGAATCGACCTGATGAGGGCAGATGTGACTCTGCCGAAACGTCGTCATTTTACCATCGATCCCGGCAGGGATCAGTTATCAACTACGCGGATGAGTTCCCGAAAACCACCTAAAACATTTAGTGCCCGCGAAAACTTAAAAACAAATATATATATATATATATATATATATATATATATATATATTGTTATATATATATATGGAATTGAATAGACCAAAGGTTTTCAAGAAACACTAAAGGCAAAAGGTTGAAAAGATTTGATAAAGTATTAATATTTATTGTATGTGAATTTATGATAACAGAGCCTATCCGAAAGGACTAATAAAAAAAAAATTTGAGTTGCAAAGCAAGATGCATAATATTTAGTTGAAATATAAAATTACAATATATAAAGGAAATTAAATAATGTAGGGGGAAGTTATTTACTCAATAAATATGTAAAAGTGGAGTTAGGTGAGTAAGCAGTTAATTAGTAATTAAATAATAAATGTTATAGAAAGATAAACTGTATGGAACGAAGGTTAATCTGGTTGCCTATAGCAAAGTTAGAAATTTGATAATTTGTGAAAATAAATAATCTATAGAGTAAAATATAATAGGATAAAAAAAAGAGACATACCTTATTAGTAATTGGACTGCTAGTAGAATCTGATATTAATAATAAAATAATCCTTTTATAATTTAAAACTCATCTGAATTAACATTCAAGGCTCATCCAAACCAAACAACCAGAAGTTTCATAAAAATCATTCTCTAAAAAGAAAAAAAATAGTAGTTATATAAAATTAACTTAACAGAGAGGAAGCAGGATAAAATTTGTGTAGGTAGGATAAAAAAGTAGGAAAGGAACAACAAGGAAATATGTTACGAAGTAGGGTTATTATTTAAAGCATCAAATCACATTTGCAGACACTAAATTTCAGTAAGAGATATAAAATAAATTGATTAGTAAAGTACTATAACTATAAATTAATTGAGGAGTAGAAAAGGAATAGAAATTAGTAGAAGGAAAAATTTATAGATTTACATATGTACCACATTTAGATTGGAAGAGTTAAGTGATAAAAAAAGATTGAGATATATCCAGCTTCATAATAATATATCAATACAAGGAATAGGAGTCAATAAACATGATTTATTAGATAGGAAGGCGAAAAATAACAGATTTTGAGAGAAAGTTAAAAATTACAGATTCATCTGACAGAACAAACTTTGAAATGAAATTACAAAGTTAATACTGAAAAACCAATTAGATAGAAATGTTTAATAGAAGTAGATTTATGTAATTAGTGGTAACAAATTTGTATATAGTAAAATTATTTTTAAAATAATTATGTAAAAAAATAAATGTCACATTCATTTGTTTTGATCAGGATATAAAAATAATTTCAAACCTGTCAAAACCCCTGTTGAATTTTGATCGTCAAAGGGTAAACATCGTTCTTGTGCGTGTGTGAAGCCATCAAGACGCTTATGTGAAATTTGTTTTGAACAAACTTTTTTGTGTTCAAGAAGACAATTCAGACATCTTGAATTTAAAACTTCATAAATCAAGAAAAAGGCAATTTTGGTAAACACGAACGTTTAATTCCACAAAACTATAAAAGTGACAAGGTATAAATCACAGAAATTACAGTGCGACAAAATCAGCAGCAGTGCATACCAGTAATCATAATGGAGCGGTACTGACAAGATGAGAATACATTGGTATCGAGCGGCAAAACAACCTGGAAAAGAAAATGATTCAGAAGCAGTGGAGTTAAAAAAGGACAATTCGTAATAGATAAGGTATTTATGAACAAAAATAATCTGTTTAAAAATAATAAAAGAACATGTGTATTATTTTATTAGAATTAGATTTTTGTATAGTGTTTACTTATGGATTGAGTAAATAACGTGACTCCACACAAAGAAAACAAAATAATTTATACAGTAGGTAATTTTTAAAGTATGTTATTAACAATTAAAAGAGTTCATGTTAATTTGTTCTAACTGTTTCATTTTCACATATAAATAAAGAAAAGTAAAACTTTAATTTTCAAATTTATTATTATTATTGTTAAAGTAAACTAAAAAGAGCATAGAAAGCAAAATAATTATTGATTAAAATTCAAATTTGATATAAATAAGATAAAAAAAGGTAAATGAAAAATATAAATGTTTATATATTTTTAAGGCCCAGAACTCAACCTGAGATAGAGAGTTGTTATGCCTAAATTTGCATACAATTAATAATTCAATATACTAGTGATACAGTTTTTTTAGTAAAACCAAATTAAATAAAAAAAGCTAGACGAGGAAACTAATTAAAAAGTATTGGCTAAAACCATTACAAAATGGCTTAGCCCAACGTGGTGCTAAGTGACACTGAGATATATAATTGTGTAATCACTAAAGTATTGTGAAGAAATTGAAAAATCATAATTTGATTGAAATATCATTACAATATATTTATTGTTGTAAATTCCATGGGTTCAATTTAAAATTATAAAACTAATATTCACTTTTACTTTTCTAGAAACTTTTATTTACAACGAATATACAACAGCTGATTCAAATATCACAATAACAATTTTTCATATAAGCTCTTCACTCCATCAACTGAACTGGCCTGCTTCGTCGAATGTCTGACCCATGACTAGAATGTCGTCGAGGTATACTAAGCGCGTCCTCCATGTTAACCCGCTCAGTACATACTCCATTAGCCTCTCAAATGTAGCGGGTGCATTACATAACCCAAAGGGCATGACCGTGAACTGAAACAGCACTTTACTGGTGGAGAACGCTGTCTTCTCTCTGTCGTTTGCGTGTAGACCAACCTGCCAATATCCACTTTTTAGGTCTAGTGTGGAGAACCAACGGGAGCCTGCTAGTATGGTCAAAGTGTCATCGATTCAGGGTAGTGGATAGCTGTCTTTCTTCGTGATATCATTCAGCTTTCTGTAATCCACGCAAAATCGGGTATTTTCATCCTTCTTTTTAACTAGCACTACGGGAACAGACCATGTCAGTGCTGTGTGATAAATTGCTTGGCTTTCTTCTGGTTCTCTGGCGTCAGGTGTGTCAACTGGTCAGCAAACTGTTGTAGGAACTCTTTACTGGGTCTGTCTCCTTCACCAACGTCTGGTACTCTTCTTCGCAATTGATGATAGTCTCTACTGGCTCGAAACAATCTCTTGACCATTGGCAATTCTGATGTCGTTGTTGGACAAATTCAGGTATATCTCGTCCGGTTTTAACTATAGCCCGTCCAACTGAGTAGTCATAAGCTGAGTGTACGGGCTCCACCATTCCAACGCAGTTCCCAGGACTGCTGCCTAGCTGCCCATGAATAATCTGTTCCGTTCGACCGGGAATTCTAGCTGAAGACTTTGCCACAATTTTTATGGAGGTGACTGAACTGTTGACGGGCCGTGTCAATACAAATTCCTCATTTAGGAACCGAAGAACATCATATCTCGGATCGAACATAAATCCATGCTGGCTAATTAGATTCATTCCCAGTATAAAATCGGCTTCAATATTCGCTACCAGGACTCTATGCCGGATCATGTTGTCCCCTATCTGTAGCACGACATCTGCCTCACCCTGTATTGACATGAACTCGCCGGTGACTGTTCTGAGTTGGATGTTATTGGTAACTAGCCGAATTTCTGATGCTCTCAACACCCTGGACTTGGCAATGAACACAGCGGCACCGGTATCGATGGTGATGGTAACTGCTCGCCCATTGATGGTGCCTCTGTTGACTAGGCTGCTGCTATCTCTGCAGAATCCCCGGATGGATAACGTTTTGGGGGCTGGTGGAAGGTCAGTCAGCATTCGCCCCGTTATGCTGACTGGCTGACGGTCCCTGGACATGTGGCTGTTCTGTTGGTTACCCTGGTCGGTGATCGTTCAGGTAGCCTCACTCGACAATCACGTTGAAAGTGCCCTGTCCGGCCACAGCGGTAACATGCCCCTATGGTGCCAGTTCTTTGTGACCGGTCTAATATTTTATTCAGACCAGCCAGCAGCGCTTGAAATGACTCTGACTCTTCCAGGTTAAAGATAACTGCTCGGACCCTCGGCTTGGACATGTTTATACACGGCCTCTACTTCCAAAGCCCGGAGTAGAGCTTCATTACTTTTCTTGACGTCACTTAGTCTTAGATTTCGTTGTACTTCCACAT
This sequence comes from Octodonta nipae, assembly GCA_034190945.1. NCBI lineage: Eukaryota > Metazoa > Arthropoda > Insecta > Coleoptera > Chrysomelidae > Octodonta > Octodonta nipae. Next base: position 84,986,646 of record CM067219.1, on the reverse strand, counting down.
CTTTGATGCCGTTTATGAAACTCTGTGTGGCCTCGTCTGCTGGTCTTTCGTTTCCTCAGGCAGGTCTGGGTAGGACAAGTGAAGTAACCGTCTAATCTCTGCTTCGAATTCTTGGAGGCTTTCACCGGATTTTTGCGTTTTTCCACTCAGTTGGACTTGGTATACCTAGCTCAAGGATTGATTGTCGTATCGCTTATCCAGGATGACGATGATCTTGTCGAAATTGCCTTGTTCATCGACTGGAATGCTTTGGAGGAGTTCTAGGGCCGGACCTCTTAACGAAATTACCAGAGAAGTAGATTTTTCTTGATTATCCCATCCATTAGCTGTGGCCACGCACTCAAATTGCTATTTATACATGGGCCAAGATGAACTGCCGTCGAATGTGGGTGGTTTACTAAAGGAACCTTTGGTACTCACGGTGTGCTGGTATTTTTTTCCTCACTGTAAGTCCTGTTGCATTTTTTGATTTCTGTTTCTACCTTGTTTTGAATGGCACTGATTTTATCTTTTACTTCACTTACTTCACTTTGTACCGTGTTTTCAATTGAACTGACTTCAAATTTCACCTGGCTTTGTATGGAATCTATGTCATCTACTTTGGTTTCAAGGGCCTCCACAATTTTTTAGGATTCTTTATGGTCGTTCGTTATCTCTTTTATTATATGATTATACTATTTTGCATTCTTTCATTAACTGTTTCATTAACTTGTGATACTATTTGCATTAGTTGTTCAAATTGCATTTGTCTTTTTTCTTCAGTTATTTTAAAATCATTTTGTCGTTTTTCTTCTAGTATTTTAAATTCATTTTTTCTCGTCAATTCAAATTTAGAGTATAATCCCTCAATTAAATTTTGTTGTTTTTCTTCCATTGTAGTGACAAGATTTTCTAATTCTATTTTGTGTTTTTCATCAAAAGATTTTACTAACCTTTGTTGAATTCTTCTTGATGTTGTTTTTCCTTCTTGTCACGTTTTTCTAGAATCTGGACTATTTTTTCGTCTAGTCCCTCCGTAACTTGCTTGACTATTTTTTTGGTAGTTTCGTCCATTTTTTCCATTCTTCGGGTTTCCATAAATCTAATTACGATTTTAACTGCACTTAATCCTTTACTTCTGATCACCAAATTTGTTGTAAAGTCCGTGGGTTCAATTAAAATTATAAAACTAATATTCACTTTCACTTGTCTAGAAACTTTTATTTACATCGAATATACAACAGCTGATTCAAATATCACAATAACAATTTTTCATATAAGCTCTTCACTCCATCAACTGAACTGGCCTGCTTCCTTTATAACACCAGCTCCGAATTCTCCAGTAAAATCAGTCATCACCCCTAAAGGTGCCGAGTCTTTTCGAGAACCATTTTTTATCTCAAAGAGCTTGTTGTCGACTGAAATGAAACAGGGTCGGCTTTGGGTAAATTTTGTAACAATATATATATATATATATATAATATATATATATATATATATATATATTCTTATGGAATTTTTACTTTGTGGTGATGTTTGGACGTTATTTTGTTTCAAATTTGTCCGGTTGGTAATACATACACAATTTTCTTTACTTTTGAACAGACTGCTCCAGCTCTACAGACTCCTTTTCTTTAAAATTTGTATGCGCCAATTGACCTTTTGTCAATAGTAAAATAACCACAATTTTTATTATTATGTATCATTAACCTTTCATCAAATGCTTCAAATTAATATAAACACCAAACAAGTTCAAAACATAAAGGAAAAAATCAAATCAAACAAATAAATGTTAAAATATAAATATCAAAACACCTTATAATTCAATTTTCAATTATTCAAAAAAGATTTGCGTTTCGAAATGATTAAGTTCTTTACAACCATTAACTTTCAAGATCAATGATGATTTATGTGCAATGTTATTCAAAATATCCAAAAGTATACCGTTACCTAAATGGTTAGTAGAAATCGAATAATACATATTGTCAAATATTTTAATTTACATCTTGGAATTGTGCCTTTTTTATCCAAGTTTCTTAACCATTGACAACGGGGACTGACCTAGACCCCGAAACGTTTGGAATATGCAGCAAGTTTCTTAACTGTGGTGTTATTTTCCAAGAAGTACTTAGACATTAGATTAGTTCCCAAATTTTTGTTTTATAGTATCTAAGTGTTAAAATAAATGAAAATCAAAAATAATAATTGGTTCAAAAATTTCAAATGTAAATACCTGATTCACTTTTCACCTTTTTTTCACTTTACTCCCTCAGATTGCTTTTAATGCTGACTGCTGCTCACCTTATTATCAACTGTTAAATGGTTCCTGTTACCAATAGGACTCTTTGCTATTTTTAACCAATTATATATGCTGCTGGATTTACTTTACTGCCAAATTCTATTGTGGTTCCCAATTCAAATTTCTATCTGCTATCAACTTCCCAAAACTGTTATTCGTACTTGATGGCAATCACTGATGTGTATTTGATGCTGAATGTTAGTACAGTATCATTTACTAGTACTTTTATATCTGCACTATCTTTGCATACAATTCTTTTGTTCAAATTATCTTCAATTTTATCAAACTTTGAATTAACGACCTTTTTGACTTTTTGACAACCGCTGTCACTTTATACTTTCTAACAATGTTTACCCTTACACTTGCAAATTTAGACTCTCTTTGACATAGAACTGCAGATTTTAAACTTTTTAAATAAGCTATTTTGAAACCCCCTTTTTATATATAATACTCATTTTTTTATATTTAATTTCCTATCTAAACAGATTCCTAAATTGCCTTTTACTTTTCTTTTAAATTACAATTTTTACTTTTCATTTTGTGGCCATTTTTGAGCACCAGCTATTTTAAGTTTAACCTGTACTAAAATTTTAATAAAATTTTCATTTTTGTCACAAACTATATTATCACCTGAGTCCCCGTTCCGTATTTGCTTTGTCCTATGAATTTCAATGTATTTGATCGGTAGAACTGTCAGAGTCTTGTTCCAAATTTCCATCCTGACATTTAACTTTGAATTGGTTATTTTATGTGGAAATAATGTAATTTAAAAGTTGGTTTACCCAAAATACTTTATTAAGATTCTAAATTTTGAATTATTACCTCTATTATCCCTGAAATATGAAGTTATTAAAAATTTGGACTATAGCATTCGGCACCTTTCAGATGAATTGCTTACATTTCGATTTCAAGGTAAAATTTCATATTTTCTTTTCATTAAATGTTTTCATTGTGATATATCAAACTGTTACGAGAATTCGTCAGACAGCTGGTGCAATTGGCCATTAACCAATTCGTGGAAGAGACGTTATTCCGCCACTTCTGGGCATGCGAAATGTTTTGTCTCGCAACAGGCCGACCGCTGCCGTTACTGGGAATTCCCTTAAAGCTTCCAGAACATGAAAGAGTTTCCCGATGGTTCGTTGACTTACCAGGCAATTCGAAAAGAAATATATAAATATAAACAGCTGGCGATAGGAGGCTTTGGGTTTTCGTCGGTCGTATTGTGTAGTTAAGATAAATTGTAAATAGTAGTTTCTGTGAATATAAATTGTGTTAAAGTTGTGGTAATAAATTAGAGTGAGTTGGACTGTGTTTTTAAATAAATCCAAGAACTGAACTGAACTCGAGTGTGAAAATAAAAACATTACAAAACCTACAGATTATTTTATATGTTCGTTTCAAATCCTAGTTGCTTTTTTAAGAAATTTATTTTAAACTGTCACATTTTGTATTTTCAAAAAATGTATTTACTTTGCAGTTTTAGTTGTATATATCATTTTCAAATTACTAGTTTATGGTAGTTTTATAATTTTCAGTTCTATTAGTGTATTGATCTTTAAATTGCATTTGGTTTATCATAGTTCTTTTACATTACTTCAATCACTCACAATTTTACATCTGAAGTGATATACATACAAAATTTTGTCACCTTCAGGAGGTCATTTCAGAGTCAAAAGCTGTAAAAACTACAAGCAGCTATTTTTCACATTTTTTTCAACTAGATAATAATGACAAAGACCTGTGTGCTAAATATTGCATCCGGTAAGCAGAAGTCCTTGGAAAGGTGACTTGAGAGTGTTGTTCAAAGTCATTTGAAGGAATTCTCGTTTACGACACCCGGCCTAAGAAGCTTTAAAACGAACTAAACGAGATGAGCAGTAATTATTACATGTCGTAAGAACGTTTTAAACGATTTTACCAAAAAACAGAACATTTATTTTTTCTTTATTACTGGGATGCGATAATTATCACTCAGGTACCTGTGTCATTGTTATTTAGTTGAAAAAATATGAAAAATAGCCGTTTCAGCTTTTAAAAAAAACTGAACTGGGTTCAGTTACCTAGTGACTCTTGGGGGAGTAGCAGATTGAGGCCCTGAGTTCGATCTATACTCTGAAACTCTTTTTCACTTTTGTCTCTTGATAATGGCTCCAAAGCAGGAGTCGAACCGTCGAGTATATAATAATTCAGACGCTGTTCTCACCCGGAACCTCGCCTTGCTCATATATATATATATATATATATATATATATATATATACTTCAACACTTAAGCAGATCCCTCCCGGAACGCATTGAAGGGCACATTTATTTTCTAACATTACTATAGCTCACCTATATACTTATTTTTTACAGAATTTATAATATGCTTATTTATATTTGAACAACATCATTGTTGAATGTTACATTAACGAAAATATTATATATACACTTTTTGAAGTTCTTCACCTTTCTCTTAATAAGGGTGGACTAACGCATATTTATTGTAATGTAACATTTAATTCTGGAACATTATTTCAGTAAAACATACTCATTTCTTGTTATATATATATATATATATATATATATATTTATATATATATATATATATATATATATATATATTTATATTTCTTTTTTGTTTCAGGTAAGTGTCGATACAGAGGTTTTAAAACGAAAGCTAAAGGTAACTTATAAATTATATTTAAAACTAGATGATTTGTATTAAAATTATCATGAACTTGATATTCGTCAGAGTTATTTTATTCATTCACACGTACATACCGAAATGCCAAATTAAGAATTCATAAAACGTACTATTTAGAATTTTTAAAAATACATTTGACTCAATAGATACACTTTGTTGTGAAACTGAATTGAAACTGCTGATGTTGAACAAAACACAAAAACTGCATTCGCTTTTTTAACTTTTTGTTAATCTCAACTATTTCTTACAGTTACTTGAGTATCCCGTTCATGGCCCAGTAAATATATTTTCCATAACAAACACATTGAAACAATAAAGGGCGACCAAAGACATATTTCAATATCTTCAGGTATTTTATTGGCAGATTTTGGATAGTAATATTGTTTAAAAAATTACCCCTAAATATATTTTAAAATCTTTGTTAATACAAGAGTAAAAATAATTTTTCAATTTTTTACAAATGTATTTCAATTCAATTATTTGTTACACAACATAATTTTGATACACGGGAATTATCTGGCATATGTCAATTGACCATAACATATCAATTATACGTTTTATTAAACGCACCTAAATTTTTGTATCTAAAATAAGTTAAATATTAAGTATTTATTTTTAATATCCGTACTATCTCTTAATACTTCTGCTCAAAGGTGGCCTCAATTATTATATGTACCAACATATAAGGGGCCTCATAAACCAATCGCAGTTAAAGAAAAACCTAATTGTTTGCAAAAGAACAAAGCACTAGTTGTAGGTTGTGTGAATATTGAGATGATATACTGAACGTGGAGTTGCACTTATGAAAGAATAATTATTTAATAATACATGTTAATAAAACAAATATTGTGTAAGACGGATTATGCCAGAAAATCTTAATGCAACAACATCTCCTGCTTTGCGACTCTCTAAGATAATATAGATATTTACTAGTGCCTACCTATACCAATATTTGCAGGTAAAATGTACTAAACTGCTATGATTTGAACATATTATTTATTTATTTTTTATTTATTTAAATATTTGATTAGCTTATTAAATAACGGTTTAAGCTGTTTCGTTATCAAACATTGTCAGACTAAAGTCCTGAAAACGTGCACATTTGATTGAATTTTCACATACATACGATATACAAATATATAGATGAAAATAATTTGGTCAAGGGCTAGTTGGACTCGCATACTTAGGGTTCCGTACCACCTTCAAGATTCTAATATTCTAGTTTCAGACAAGCAGGGAATGAGTGCATTTTCTTATATTTACCCTTATATCTTTTAGACATAGACTTTTTATTTTATCTGCTTCTGGATTCGCTTGATTTTTATCAGAATACATATGTATTTAATTTTCTAATTTGGCCCCCAAAAATTAACATTAGAGTTTTATTTTTACTAATAAACTTTCAGGAAAGTCTTTTATAATCTACTGTCTGAGTTTTGAGACTCTGTAGATTGGAAGATAAAGGGCAAAATAGGTCATGTTTTAAATTAAAAATTATTAAATCTGTTATTCCAATTATTAAAAAATAAAAATAAATATATTTTTTCAAAATTTTAATAGTGTAGTTTCTATAGTGGGAATTAAGTCGATGTTTAATATTTTTGTTAATATCTTTTTAAACAATTGATTTATAAATATGATATATTTGTATTCACATAATGAGCCTTTTATCTGATATATTACATGATGCGTTTGAAAATTGAATCTCTATTTTCCATTTAATTGTATATTTGTCCCTAAAATTACTATGGGTGTTTTCTAATAATTGATTTTCCGTTTAATTCTATTATTTGAGGGCCAATGGAAAATATATTGTTTTTTTTTCATCGTGATGGGTTAGAAACAATTTAATTTTATATTTTCCATTTAATTCTATAATTTGCCCCCCAAAATGAATATTTCGGTTTTTTCCTTATTTTTCCAGTGAACTTCATGTGAGGGGCTATACCTTCATTTTTTTTGCAAAATTTTCCAGGTTATGGTTTCGGAGATAGGGGGATGGGTAAATTTTTTAATATTTTTGTTAATTTATTTTAAAAGTATGAAAAAAATATATTTGTTTTCGTCCATAATGAGCCCTTTCATTTGATATATATACATGATGGGTTAGAACAATTTTAATTTTAGATTTTTCCATTTAATCTATATTTGCCCCCCAAAATGAATATTAGGGATTGTTCCTTATTTTT